>LQNS02276926.1:5516707-5531112 GCA_001587735.2 Parhyale hawaiensis | reverse complement strand
TATGCTTGTTGTTGGATTTTAATGTAATTAGTTGCACATCTTATTTAATCGTGTTTATTATTGCAAATCGGTAGTTGCCCTCCTGGGGGTAGTTAACGTCCCAGGGGTTGTTGTCCTGCTTGGGGTCATTGTTTTCCCAGAAGGTAGTTGTCCTTCCAGTTTAAGGGGTAGTTTACCTCCTATTGGGACAGTTGTCCTCCAATTAAGGTAGCTGTCTTCTGTGGGACCCGTGGATATTCTACGGTTGGTAAATATTTTCCCTTACTATAGTTTAGCCTGAGGTAGTGCCTCTAACTTAATCCAACCCGTCTGAGCTGACGTCCGTCGCTTACTCCTGTCTTTCCTTATGCAGTCCGTCTACCTTACATCTCGCCTAACCAAACGCTGTGGCTGAACAGCCTATGAGTATTTTTTATCAATTTCCCCCCAAAATCGTCGTCAATTCCGAGTTTCATCACTTAAGAGCATAAATATGCGAAGAGGCTATATACTAATTGAACAATAAACAAATATCAATAAAAAATTACAATGGAGGCTGGTGGAAACTTTTACAGCACTAGAGACAAAATCTGGGCCGGAATGGCGCCCTAATTTAACTTCTATAAAGTGAAGCCTTATTTACACTTCATATCAACGTATTTTTTTTTTACTTTATTCATGTAATATTCCCCTCATGACTGGCCAGTTATTTGTGTTGCGCCCACACATAAAACACGGTAAAATGATTGTCGTCAAGTACAGAAAAATTGATCAATAACAATTCCTTTCTCTCGCGTCTAGAAGATTACGCTGTTTATATTTTGGTTAGGATAAAGAACCCAACCGACGAAGGCCTAAGGTCCGGTCCCTAACTACTTCGACTCATCGTTGTGACGTCATTTGGCTACATACGGGCACGGCTAAGTCTTATTTTAGTCTCATTGAGTCTTCCCGTATCACTTTTTGCTTCCTGGGCCTATCGGACAAAAATTGCTTAAATACGAACAATGTAATTACACAAGAATTCAAACCAGTAGGCAATGCTAGCCCTGGTTTTTGCTAAATCGTAATAATAAAAAACGCAGAACAGAGGTCAAGTTAGCCGAGGTTAGGTTAGGTGAGGCTGGGTTAGGTTAGGTTGGATAAGGTTAGGTTAGACAAGATTAGGCTAGGTCAGGTTAGGTGAAGTTAGGTTAAAAGAAGCTAGGTAATATTAGGTCAGAATAGGTTGGGTTTAGTTAGATGCGGTGAGCTTACACTAGGTTCAACTAGAAAAAGTTGAACTGGGCTAGGCTTGGTTTCGTTAGGTTAGGGTAGGTAAAAGTAGTACAGTGCAATTTAACTTATTATAATATAACTTACTTCAAAATAAATAAGTACGGGTAATAAGTGAACAGTAGGTGATAAGCTAGGCTTTTTACCTACTGGGGCTTTTTTCCGGGGGGCTTTGCTCCTTTGGAACTTTTTCGTACCGGGGCTTTTTTCCTCCTGATGCTTTTTCCCATATCCGTTGTTAAAATACTACAGCAGTGCCGGCTGTAATATGTAAACAATTGTATTTGAACTGGATGCTTCTACAGCAGAAGTTGTCAGCGAACAATAATTTCGCGTAGCTCTGAGGATCGCTCCTGTACGATGATGACGATGAATGCACACAAGCACTATCAAGAGTCGCTGACATGCCAAGCTTAGAGACGTCAAACTGTGTAGTTGGAGCGGGAGAAAGAAGAAGACGGATTAAGTTGGTCTTGGAAGCTTTGGCTGTTGAAAGTTGGCGACTCCTGGATGAGGAGTTCTTAGCTGTGGAGGATGTCTCTCCCAATGTATGTCAAGACGAGTTTTAAACGTGTTGACTGACTCTACACGAACAACATTGGAAAGGAGTTTATTCCAAATGCTGGCTATGAAATACGGAAAGAACTGCCGACTTAAGCTCGGTCTTCGAGCTTTATTCCTGAAGTTTTGACCGTTGTTTCGCAAGCGATCTCTGAGGTCTCTTTCAAAGAGCCCCGTTCTAAGTACGTCGTTGAAGACATTCAAATACTTGAATGTTTCTATTAGTTGCCCCCTGAGTCGTCTTTGCCCGAGAGGTCACACCCAGTTTTTTTAGGCGACATTCATACGGCTTATTTCGCAGCTCAGGCATCAATTTCGTTGCCCTGCGTTGGACTCTTTCCATGTTATCGACATCTTTACACAGATGTGGCGACCAGAATTGAACACCAAATCCTAAATGTGGCCGCACTAACGCATTGTACAAGGGAACGATAATGTCCTTGGACTTGTATTCAAAATTTCTGGCGATGAATCCCAGTACTCTGCTTGAAATTTTCACACTCTTGTCAACTTGCTGACTGTGTTGTAGTTTGTTTGTTATAGTGATTCCCAAGTCACGTTGTTGGGTGACAGCAGCCAATACCGCCCCGTTCATTTGCAATGGGGTGAACGGTTCATCAGCCCTATCAGCATTACTGAGCGTTTGTCGACATCAAAGCTCATCTGCCACATTGTGCTCCATTCAATGAGGTGGTCATGGTCTTGTTGGAGTTCGGCTTTTTTCGTGGCAGGATGACATAGTTTAGTATCATACGTAAATTTCTGACTCTACTGCGGACTTCAAGATCGAGATCATTGATGTAAATTGAGAACATAAGTTGGAAAAACACGCTACCTTGTGGAGCCCTTGATGAAACGTGCGTCCAGGCGCTCGTCTCTCCTTCAAGCTTTACTCGCTGCTGTCGACCCGTAAGCCATGCCCTGATCTATCGTAAATAGTCTCCCTGGATGCCATGGGCTTTCAATTTTTTCATTAGCTGTTGATGGAGAACTTTGCCAAAAGCCTTTTGGAAGCGTAGATACACAAGGTCTACGCCCTTTTGTTCATCTTTAATATCTGTAACTTTTGAGAAAAAGTTCAGTAGGTTCGTTGAGCAACTTCTTTCATTTCGGAAGCCATGCTAAGTGTCGAATATAAGCTGCCGCATCCTCAGGTGATCAGTAATGCGCTTTTTCAAGAGGTGTTCGATGGTTTTGCTGACGACCGAAGTAAGACTGATTGGTCGGTAGTTGCTGGGGCTTTTCTTGTCCCCCTTCTTACATATCGGTATCACGTTAGCTATTTTCCAATCCTGCGGAACTTCACCTGCTGTTAGAGACCGATTAAATATTTCGAGCAGTGGCTTCACGATGACTGGAGCCATTTCCCATAGTACACGGGGAGTAAGTTTATCAGGACCAGTGGATTTGTACACATTTAGGTGGGTTAGTTCTCGAAGGATCTCTATATCCGTGAAAACGCATGTGTTTATGGGAGCAACTTGCATGGGTGCTGGTTCAGGGATATTTGCAACATTTTCAATAGTAAATATAGAGTTGAAATAGTCGTTCATGATTGCTGCTTTGTCACTTAGGTCATTGGTGATCGCACCGTCAGGTTTTTTTTTTTTTTTTGAGCGGACCCATGGATTCTTTTTTTAGTCTTCGTTCATCTACATATTTATAAAATGCCTTTGGGTTGCGTTTTTCCATAGCGGCTACGGAAACTTCTTTTTCCCTTTTGTGGTTCTGAGTTTTTCTTTACATCCCGACATACCCTTGTGTGACTGGACCTGTTCTTCTCTGTTCGATTACGCTTCCAGGCTTTGTAACGCACTTGTCGCCTAGCATTGCAGCATTTGACAGTCCGATTCATCCAGAGGGGATTATTACTGATACGAACTTGTTCATCTGGGATGTATCGTTCAGCTGCACTCAGGATGCTCGTCTTCAAAATATGCGAGCATTGTCCAACACTGGCGTCTCTCATATAGGTTTCGAAGTCAGTTGTTCCTCTTTCAGTGGTCATTTCCTGAAAATTCCCTCGTCGAAAGTCTGGCAGCTTGAGACGACTCGCATTAGTGGTAAATTCATTGCCAGTTGTGAGCGTAAATTCAACCATATTGTGGTCCTCAAGCGGGTCTAGAATGGCTGGGTCAACAATTTCACAATCAGGAGTGGAGAATACCTGATCTAGATTATTACCGTATCCCGTGGGTTCATTAACGTGCTGCGTCAGGTGCTGGTGGCTGAGGAGTTCGAGCAGTTTGCTGCCTGGGGCTGGGCTGCGCAATGCACTCCAATCAATTTGGGTAAGGTTGAAGTCTCCCATTAGAATTGTTTGTAAGCACTCAGTGCATTTGTGATTTCGTTGTAAGGTGCGGTATCAGTTTCAGCGGTACTGCGAGGGCTCCAGATTAACTGGAACTTCAAACCGAATGCAGTAAGTAACAACACAACTGTTAGGGACTCCTCAAAATTATGCTAAACACTTCCCATTGAATGCACATCAAGAGTGTGCATAAGGCTTGTAGTACAGTACCCACAGGCAACTTCTTGATGATATACTTCACTGTCCAGTACAGTAGGTTGTAATGGGATATATTAAGCCAAATGAAGATTCTAAGGGTACAATATCGGCATAATTGACCTGCGTTATCAGCTTAAAAACCATACTCAACAAACTTCCAGCTCTTTACCTTCTAATTACGAAGCCACCCCACTCGAATGCAGATGCAAACGCCGCACTCGCCGCCCTCATTCCACGCCACTGGTTATATAAATTACAAACTTTAAGTATATCCATGCAATTTAATTGCAAAAGTCCATTATTTCTAGAAATAAGGCCGAGCATACTGTAGTTTTAGATTTGACTAAAAATATTAAACTTCCATTTTCAGCGACCTTTACTGACAAAGCCGTTTTCGCCATGAATGCTTTCATTACATTACAAAGAATATGCTGCTTTTTGTTTGAGGTTCCCAGGTTCATTCTGTAGTCTATTGCTAGCATTAAAGTAACACAAATAGAATGAGATAACATCGTTAAATTCATATTAACTAAATATTTGTCTAACTTTTTTATATTTTGCTGATGCCTCTCCACTTGACTGAATTGGCCACCGCCCCTTCTGCGTTTTTCTCTGCATCACGCTAGTCATATGGAGGAACATCAACTGTATCTAGTAATAAAGATAATTAGGAGCACTAGCTATGCATGCTAGTAGCAGTTGTAGTGATTTCTAAATCATTTTTAGCATAGACAGATTCGATTACCATCCTCCACCGCCAGCCTTTTTCTACAAATCTGTGTTTCTTGTTCATAAATATATTCCCCACATCCTTATGGATAAACTAGTTTATATTTGAGGTCTCGAGGTTAATTAAAAATCGTTTTATCTTAGATTGCGGGAATGCGTCATCATTCCTATATGGAAATGCGCGATTTCAGTGAGCAGTCAGAGGTGTAGTGCAGTCTATAGTAGACCGTAAAAGTCAACATGACCACATGCTCTATGTGGGAAATCCCCATGCACTACTTTGCGCTGTAGATATGTAAACGCCGCTGGGTGCTAAGGGAACACATGGTTGCAGATTGCCAGAGTTATGGCACCTACGGCCGCCCGACCGCTCGCAGCTTTTGTTGGGTGAGTGGGTTTGAATTCGCGCCCACGACAGCCAGTGCATGCAAGTACAACGGTCGAGCATTTTGTTTGTCATCTACCTCAGGAAGTGGTTCCTACAAAGATACTAACGAGTAATTATTAGAACCCCGATTTATTGCGCTCAAAATATTGCAGTTATAGCTCCTAAAAATTGCGCTTATAACAAGTAAAAATTGCTCTTATTGCGGCTCCTATCGCACCTAAAAATGGCACGTATTGCACCTATAAATTACACTTATTGCACCTAAACATTGCTCTTATTGCGCCTAATAATTACTCTTATTGCACCTAAAAATTACACTTATTGCGCCTAAAAATTGCACTTATTGCACCTAAGCAATAGGAGTGGAAGAAATGAGAAACAAGGACAAGGCAATTACAGCAAAAAATGGAAAGCATAAAAAAGTCAGACAGCAAACGGGAATAGCATGTCGCTGGATCAGCGGACACCTATTTCAGTTCCAATTACCAATTATCAGTAGGAATACATTGCGCTTGGGCTAATTGATAATTCCTCCCAATGGCGAGAAGGCTTCTAGCAAATATCTCGCCTTACCTGCCCCCATGATGTATCCCCCGAATGAAAAAGGTTATAAAAATTTAATAGTCAGATTTTGAGATTTTGCAACTCAAATTTTTTACCCCAACAAATATATGGAACAATAACTGATAATGGAATCAATTGTCATGACGTTTGAAGTCTTGTTACACGTGGCAGTGATAATTAGTGACATAAGTTCACATGTCCCTCATCATAACGCGTTCAATCACGGAAATGAATACGAGCTGTGAGTGAACTTTTCTTTCCCTGCCCATACGTAATAGTGTGCTTCATTCATATGAATGAAGCTGCGCGTTCAGTTATGATATCGTTTCGTTGCATTTTCGCTTTTATTTTGAGTCGGTATGAAGTCACATTCGTATCCCATAATCTTATAGACTGATTTTGGTAGGAATAGCCTATTTTAAAAATAGTTTAAGCCCGATAAACAGACGGAAGAGAACTCAGCACAGAGCAATCAGTTGGACTACCAAGTCAAAGATGGCGTCCGTGTTCTAATAACATTTTCAGGTTTTCCAGTTTCCTGCTCTTGAACGGGAGTACTGTACAGTGATTCTGAACATTAAAGTGAAGATAAAAAACATTTTTTTTGTCGACTCGTGTATGACAAGTGAACGCTGCAGAGGATAAATTAAGCATTTATAAATTCTGTTTACTGAACTTGAATGACGCAGCGCGTTAAAACAAAGGGACATGCTTCATTCTTCAGTCTACCGCGTTTGCTGCAGCTGCTTCTCTCAAATCATAGCACCGCGTCCATCAGTTTGAGTGAACGCGTTAGAATCAAGGAGATTCAATAGAGAAGGAAGGAGCTTTGTGGCCCAGTTACAGACTTGCCAGCGAGTCAACCAGATCTCTTATGGCTGAGACGTTCATTGGTGGAAAAGACTGGGGAGCACTGAGTTTCACGGGGGAGCAGCAGACGANCTGATATGCGATTGGTGCTAAAGTGACTGGCTGCAGCCATAAGAGACTCTTTACTGATATGCGATTGGTGCATGGGACAACTGGCTGACAGCCATAAGAGACTCTTGAGCTTCAACGGGCTAGGCTACTGTCTCCCTCCTTCTCTATAGAAGCTCCTTGGTTAGAATGAGGAACATGTGAACACGGCCTAGTATATTGCATCTATGGCTCTCATTGCTGTTATTGCACTTATTGCAGTTATTGCACTAACGCCGGAAACTACAATAAATTCCAGGCCCTAGTAATTATCCACTATATAATAAAACACAGTTGTTGGTAGCTCCCTTCCTTGCTCTCTTGCTGCCTTGCTCCCTCCCTTGCTCCCTTGCTTGCTTGCTCCAATGTTGGTCCGTCTCTCCGTCACGCAGTTAAGAGTTTAATAGGAGAAAATTCGTGTACTGAAAAACAAGTTGAAATACCATACAATTTCAGCGCTTGGGGTACCGGTGACAAATATAGGACTGGATCTCCGGCCTCTGGATCCCGGGCTCTGGATCCCCGCTTTCATGGCTAAGTGATATCGTAGTAGTTGAATCTTCACGCTGAGCAGACGGCTTTTTATATTGAATTAAATTTACATAGCAGCCAAGTTCGACGCTGGAGGTTCGACAATCAGTTGGTAACCACGATACGGTGAGCCCTGGGTTTTCCAGTGAATTCTTTTGACAACTATTTTTTTTCTTAGTGCAGCTTAACGCTTAATCAATTCCAAACTGATATTCACTCCTTATCTTGCAGGGGGGATATTTTACAATCGCAAAACTCATGGTTGTACAGCTTGCATTTCATTAATGGAAGATAAGGCCTGCAGGGATGAGACCCGTAATACAGCATAACCTATATATATACTGGGAACCGGAAGAATGAAAAGCTCAATCACAAAATTTTTACTGTCATTTTTGACGGCTGGGCTATCTAGTATACAAGAGTTGTGAGAACACCGACCTAGTCCAGTCCAGTTGCGTCATATTTCACTCAGTGCCATCCCACAGTCCGTGAGAAATGCTGTAATATGCAGCAATATTACTTCAAGGTTAGTTAGATCGATGCAGCTTTACAATATGAACCGCTGAGTTTTGTATGAGCTATAAAAATTGTAGCTATGAATTGTCATGAGTTACCGAGGCCTGGGATATGCTGACTAGCGCAGCTATGCACTAGCTTACTCGGATATTCAATCACTGTAATGTTATAGACACTAGTGCACTTTGATTTCTCTTCAGTACTCTCCAAGACTCTAACTAAATACACTATTTCACATCAACTGGTTTACGAGCTTTGATCAGCAATATAACAAAAATCTAGTGCTGCTAGTACTATATACTACAACAACTTGATCAGCAATATTACTAAAATTTTGTACTACTAGTACTTGATCAGCAATATTACTAAAATTTTGTACTACTAGTACTTGATCAGCAATATTACTAAAATTTTGTTCTACTACTACTTGATCAGCAATATTACAAAGCACGAGGCATATGCGAAAAGTATCCAGACAGTATGCATATTTCTTGTGTTAACTGAGTGAGGAAGCAGAGCAGGCGTTGTTTGGCGAGCGAATTCAAGCAAGCCTAACGAGCACTTGTGCTTTCTCGAGGCTGGCAGATGCTGTCAGTCGATGGCAGCCCACAGATGAATGATGAAGAGGAAATGGGCGCCGTCAGATGCTCATTATCAATAAAATTTTGATAGCAAGTGCACAACGCTATACTGCACCGACTTGCATAAAGCTTGGCGCTTCCCAACGGAACTGATCCTAAAGATTTAGCAGTTTTTCAGGGACGAAAGTAGTGGTCATACAATGCTCAAGAAGTATTATAGGAGCTTCAAAAATGACAACACGTCAGTGGAATCTGAAACATATTGTTAGGAGACGTCAGCATCCCGAAATAAGCCGTAACTGACTACTTGGGAACCCCTGTGATGTGGGTGCGTTGAGTCACGACGCTTCAACACAATCGGAAAACCTGCACAGGACGCTTCTCATTAAAGTATTGAAACGGATCTGACATACGGGAGAATACCAGTGAAGGTCGTATCACTCCTCTCTTTGTGTGTGAGGCCCAGTGCTTATTTTGCATAGCCTCTTGCATCTCACGGGTCGCTTCCATGTGGCCATCGCCCGGCCTCTCATAATTCTTCTGCAAGTTGTTCATCATTTTGACAACACTAGCAGGCTTGAAAAGATCACGAGTGCGGATCAGGCATCAGGCTTGCCCGCATACCTATATGCACTACACCAGGCTTTCTGAGCTCTATTAGTTTACGCAACAGAGAGGACACTTCGAACACTTTTTGAACATGCCTAGAGAAAGAATCAAATCTCTCGTTTGAAGTTTCGGACAAGTCAAGCCTCGAAGGCTTAAGTTGGGCGCTCAAACGAACACGGCCTACGCCTTTGCCGCTTGACTTGTCCGACACCTCATACACGTGCGCTGGCTTCGACCCAATCAATTGAGTTCTACGTATTGGCCCTTTATCGGCTACCCTTGAGACTTCCAAAAACTCTACTCTTGTTTTATAAGACAGTTTTTAGTCGGCTGAACGTAAACAATTGCAACAAGATTCAAGGCGACAAAGCCGAAACCCTTATCTGAAGTTTCGGATAAGTCAATCCTCAAAGTCTTACTTTTTGCGTCCAATCGAACATGCCCTTGAGCCAGCATTGGTTAGAGAGGAAAATTGAATTCAACGTGCTTGACTTATGTGAAACCACAAACAGGTAAAGTCAACTTAGCTGTTCATCTCAACTGGGAAATCCGGAGGATTCGATTTGTGATGATGCATACAGACAGATACCGTAGATGCCTGCTGACACCAGAGAAATGACCGTCTGAAGCGGACAATACATAGGTCTTCATGGCCAGGTATATGGCTTCAGAGACGAAAGATTTACATTTAACAGCGTCCCCAAACCGTGGCCATTACTTGTTCAGGTCATTAGAATTTAATAGATAGCTGGATATGAGCTGACCAGCAGGCCCATTCTCAGAGAGCAGCCGGGACTGCACGCTCCTGCCCTCTAAGAGTTATCGCCATTAGTTTAGCATTAGGGAGACTTCTGGGGGAGAAAAGAAGAAGAAAAATAAGGTCAGGCGAGGAGTAGATCGCACAAGCACAATTATAAAGTGCTACAGATCAGGGGAGCTTGGAGACCTTAAGTTACTCGTGGCATGAAATATGGATTACGGTGGTTTAGAAGCTTTGGCCGTTAGGAGTTTGTTACTCCTAGAGGCTCCCAATATTTGTTGAAACGATTTTTAAAGGCATTGACTGACTCTGTAACAACAACTTTGGAGGGTAGTCTACTCCAATTATTCACTATAAAGTACGGAAAAAACTGCTGGGTGAGAGTAGTTCGTTGATCTTTATGTTTGAATTTCTGGCCGTTGTTTCGCAAGCGATCATTTTCGTCTTTCCCAAAGAGTTCCGCTGTAGGCACGTCGTTAAAGCCCTTCAAATACTTGAATGTTTCTATTAGTTGGCCTTCAATCGTCTTAGTTTCTGAGAGATAAGTCCTACTTCCTGTAGGTGACATTCGTATGGCTTGCTTGGCAGTTGAGGTATCGACTTTGTTGCTTTGCGTTTGATTCTTTCCATTTTGTATCCCCGCAATAGCCTGTGAGTGCGACATGTTGGCTCAGAATGCCGAACACCGCTAAAATTAATTGATCAGGTGAACAGGCGATCTCGAACACTAGCGCATGTAGGCGTAGCACAAACCACCTTTTCCATTGCTCGGGCTTGGACTCGTTGAAGAGACTTTCAAGCATCAACCTCAACTTGGTTATTGCTAAGACTCGAAAATTTAAATTTGCTCCATAAATAAAGTTGTCAGCCGTCTCAAACGTAATCGGGTTGGTGCTGACTCCTGGAATGTAATTATTCAAAGAAGCAAAATAAAGGCTCCTGTCTTAAGTTCTGGGCAATTGAAGCCTAGTGGGCTTAGCGTAGCTCAACTTAGCTGCAAGTGCCAATCACTGATACCTTGTCCAGGTTGTGCATCACTTAACGTTCATCGAGCGTTTTAACTCCAATGGGGTCCTGCCCAGTGCTCTTCTGCAAATTTTCATTGATGTGATCAGAGTATGTAATATTTATTGTTGCTTTAGTAAATCAATACTTGACATTTATCCCTTCAGCAGTGCTGTAAAATTAAGGTGCCATCGCTTGGCTTGTTGAAGTTGAATTAAATTAAGAAAAACGGCATGCTTTGCACAGAACCTCCGACTGGGATAGAAGCTTCGCCACTTTGAATCTTGTGGCAACCCAACCCGAACGAGTTTGATACTGTTGAAAAATTTCATTTTAGGGAGCAAAATTAAGTTGTGAAAAGTCCCATGGGTAATTGATTTAGAGTTACGATCTGAAATGCAATTCAGTACGTCGAAACCAGCTCGTCTGATCGAACTTCCAGGCAGCTCAAGCCTCAGAGGCTTAATTTGTGGCGTTGCTCAATCGATTATGGCTTTGCAATGAATCTAAAGAACACTCACTTGCAATTCACCATACTTAAAACTTTCCAATCACCGAGCAGTAGCTAACTGTTGGTTCTTTCCATCATGTTTCCCGCCAAAGTAGAAACCGGCTCGCTGCTGATGTGTCCTAAAGTAAATTTTCTGCCTGCTAAAATTGGAAACTGATGAATTATTGCCTCGTTCTGATTAATGTGTAACGTACTTTATGTGCCATATTATAGATATTAAATCAACTTACTACAGAAATATGTATATCATTGTATTCCATGTTCAATATGTGCCAACCCTTTCTACTCTTTAAATTATCATTTTATTGTTGGTGAGCAATTTTCAAAACGAATTACATAGAATTGCATGACTCCATATTGCCCAACGACTGTTTCAACCTGCTTACAATACTTTGTAAGTAATGATAGAAACATTCAAGAAAGTTTGCAAGCATTTTCTACCTTAATCATAGTTGTAAGTTTACAAGTATGGGGTTTACTACTGAGGAGATTGAAATGTCTGTTTGTGCCTCTTGGGGTTAGTTGCGTTATGAGGATATATTTATCGAAAACATAATATTGGAATGATGCGCACCACGTATTTTTACCTGTGTTTATAATTCCTTCAACTCTGAAATGAACATTCCATGTCTCTACTACAACCAGGAGGCTGAAGCAGTTCTCACTCAATGATATGGATTTATCCGTCAATCTGTCTGCACATTACCATATCAGTATTACATTGAGAAACATACAATAGGGTATCATGGACTCGGTTTCAGTATGGATCATCAGAGGAAGGTTCTACTCTGCTACTTGTTCAAAGGTCTGAAATTTAGACATGAGGGTTGGAATATATTTTCACTCTTCATTTCTAAGAACCGACCCGAGTCCCAGATCCTGGGATAGTCCTCCATTAAAATGGCAGGAGGCGCCAGTGCGAAAGCACAAGAGTCTGAATAATTGTGTGGCTTTGTAATGTAATCTACTTTTGCAGAATATGAGCTATAAGTTGTCCTACTATTTGTATTATCAATTCATAAACATTATGATTTAGCTGGGTTAGTATATTTTAGGGTTTGAAAATGAGAAAGGGTGATATATTTTACTAAAGTAGTAAATACAATTGATGTAAGTACTATTTGAATATGTATTTAGTTTTTGTTTACAAATTGACGATGCATTTAGTGTTTGAATACATTACATGTATTTAGTGCCCAGCACTGGAGATGAGTTACGATCCTGCACGTGGGTACTTAGCCTATCCACTTTGTGCGCCATGCAGCAAGCTAACCATTTGTAGATCAACACATATGGTCCAGTTATGGCAAGCAGAGTCTTTGAATGTCGCACGATCTCTCACAAAGTCAATGAGTTGAGCTTAAGTCGTCTCTACGCTTTTAGGGGAAGTATCACATAAATATTGGTTACCGGCTGTAGTACTGTTACGAGTCTTTGCTTCTGTGTTATTACTCAAATGCCATAATTGAACAGGAGAAGCAGCGAAAACAGGAACAGGTAGTTCGTTCGTATTTTAAACGACTGTTTCGCTGACACCGCGCTAGGATAAAATTTTTATGGTACAAAAATGGTAGTTATCATGATGGTTCATTGGCTCTATTCAAATCATAGGAACAGCAAACTTCACCGCTCCAACTTTACCTGGCGTCCCCAAGTGCAGTGTTCTGGTGAAATCCTTACAGAATGTACGGGGTGTCCGATGTTTGTCTTGATGTCGTACATTTATTCAAAAACTATTCTTGGTAGGCTCATTTTGTTAAGTTTTGAATACTGAAACGTTGCCCCTTTTTCATGTGTAACAGATGTTATTGAGATTATTAAGGGAGCATTTTTTTCGCCTGGAAACCCATGACTTTAAGCAACTAAATATTTGTACTATACAATTGCAATCTGTCAGATCTGTAAAGTAAATACATTGCACTAGAAATTAATAAGCATAAACGGATTTGTTCCTTCATTAATTAAAACTCCATGAATGCAAAGTCCAAAAAATCAAGTGAATAATCAGAAAACGATGATAATTATCATTCTTCATGGTAAAAACACATCGTAATGAGAAATAAACTGTTTGCAAACTATAGCCAATTTTCTAAAAATAGAGTACCGTTTTGGAGTCCAGGGATATTTTCCACTCAAAAAGTGTTCCAAATCTCATACCTTTTGAAAAAAAAAATAGAAATTATTGCATGTGTGATACTCGTAAATGTTAAATGAATATAAACAGCAAATACGTTGTGATACTATTCTACAGTGAAACAAAATTTTAGTATTGAGGTTGTGGTTATTGAAATCAAGTGAATGAGGCTTGATATGACTGGCGACAGCATGCTCTCATCAAATTAGACTTTAGGATCAGCGGTATGAGACAAGAAGCGATTCACTATAAATAGGGCAGTACTGTTGTCACAGTCTGACGTTTGGAAACAAAACATGCTTTACCAAACTCTGCTTTTACAGACATTCATTGTATTAATCTACAATGCATAAATCTTTGCAGGGCAGCCCGCACAGTGCAGCAGCCCAGCCCGCTACCACTGCAGTAGCAAGTGCGCAGAGTTCTCCGCCTCTGACCATTTTCGACATTCTTCTTTAAAGCATTTCACCGCCACGCCAGTAAAATTGCAACAAATCCCTCAGGCCGAAAGGGAAAAGTCTGGCAAATGCATTATGACGGACGAAGAGGCCTCCGGTCCAGATAAGGGGCAAAAATTGATTGGCCTCACACTGCCTGCCGAGGCCTGCCTTCGGCTTCCCTTGATTCGAGAGAGTGATGAATGCTGCGCCGGTGCCAGATTTGCATGTGAAAGAAGCCCCCTTGTAAACGACATGCAGCAGCTGCAGACGCTTAAGTCTCCCCTGACGGAAGAGGCTGTTACTACATTTGCTGGACTGGTGTGTATAGAACGAGCTATCGGCTTTAGGTAAGTGCG
>LQNS02276926.1:5455928-5475069 GCA_001587735.2 Parhyale hawaiensis | reverse complement strand
CTGAATTCTGCCGACTGTACAGGAGCTGAGGTCCGGCCCCTGCGCACGGCTCCGTCCATTTGCCTTTTAGTCTTTACCCCAACAACACCTCCGCTCCCCTTACAGAGTTACAATAAAGAAATTTTTATTCGTTGATCGTAACCTAGATTTTGTTATTTTTTTTCTTCTGAAGATGGGATTTTTCATCTCGAAACGTTAAGTTTTAAGCTATTCGACTCCTATTTAATACTATCTATTCTATTTTAATTCAATTTTATTCCATTATTAGCATTAGGAGCTATTTCTTGGAATTCATGTCTGTTTCTCCCTCACTCCTGAATATGGTTAGCTGGTCTATATATTCTAAATTTCCCATTGCACCTTTCTTCTTCTTTTTTTATTTTTTTTTTTTAATCCCTGCAAACGTAACATTTTTTAATCCGCAACTACTCGCCTGGCTCACTTTAGGCTGCATACTGTATTTCATAATCTAAAAAAAAAAAAAATTCACATCACTTCTGTGTAACCAACGCCCCTCTTAACATAAAATAGTGTCAGTATTATCTCCTTATTAAGATGCAAGCCTTGTTCTAGTAAATTCACTGATAATTTAATACCAATTGTCTCTTATGTTACTTCTTAGTATTATTCCTATGGTAGTACTAAGCATGAAAACCTCAGGATACTGTGTCCTAACCTTGTTGGACACAGTCTCCAGATAAGAAATAAATGGCATTATTATTATTATTATTATTATTATTATTATTATTATTGTACAATGGGACGATGATGTCCTTGGACTTGTATTCGAAGTTTCTGGTGATGAATCCGAGAACTTTGCTTACCATTTTCACACGCTTGTCTACTTGCTGACTGTGCTGTAGATTGTTTGTAATAGTGATTCCTAAGTCACGTTGTTGGGTGAGAGTAGCCAATTGCATCCCATTCATTTTCAATTGGGTGGAAGAGTTCACCAGCCCTACTTGCATTACTGAGCATTTGTCGAAATTAAAGTTCATCTGCCACGTTGCGCTCCATTCCATGAGATGGTCAAAGTCTTGTTGGAGCTCGGCTCTTTTCGTTGTAGGATGACATAGTTTTGTATCATCCACAAATTTACTGATTTTACTACGGATATTAAGATCGAGATCGTTGATGTAAATTGAGAACAGAAGTGGGCCAAGCACGCGACCTTGTGGAACCCCTGATTAAACCTGTGTCCAGTCGCTCGACTCTCCTTCAAGCTTCACTCGCTGCTGCCGACCCGTTATCCATGCCTTGATCCATCGTAAATAGTCACCCTGGTTACCATGGGTTTCCAATTTTTTTCATTAGCCGGTGATGGGGGACTTTATCAAAAGCTGTTTGGAAGTCTAGATACACAAGGTCTACACCCTTTTCTTCATCTTTAATATCTGTAACTTTTGAGAATAAGTCCAATAAAGGAATAACAGACTCCTTGCAAAAAAAAAAATCGAACAAAGCTCAACTCCTTCTACTTTTTTTGGTATTGAGCAAATTTCATCGCTGTTATTTTTTATGGCCAGCTAATCCTAGTTTTTTGGGGTATAGGAAAAAAGCCCCAAAAAGAAAAAAACGTAGGAAAAAAGCCCCGGAGAAAAAAAGCCACCCGAAAAAAATTCAGGTAGGAAAAAGCCACGCCGATCTCCTAATGGACATTGAATTCCCGTTCTTAGTCATTTTGAAGCAAGTCATATTATACGAAGTTAAATTATACTGTCCGGTATTTACCTACCCTAACCTAACGAAAATAAGCCTAATCTACAGTAATCTAGCTATTTCAATAGTGCGTAGCCTAACCGAACGATATCTAACTAAACCCAACCCATTCTGACATAACATTACTTAGCTTTTTCGAACGTAATTTATCCTAACATAACCTGACCTATCCTCACCTAACTTGACCTGATCGTTTTTTTATAACCGCGATTTTGAGAAAACCATGCCCAGTCCACCTAACCTTGCCTAAAGGTTAGAATCCTCGTGTAATTACCCACCTTTTCGTATACAAACAATTTTTAATCGATAAGCCCAGAAAGCAAAGAGTGTAACGGGAGGACTCAATGGCACTATTATAAAATTTAGCCGTGACCTCATGTAGCCAAATGATTGCACATCGACCAGTCGAAGTATTTGAGGGTCGGATCACAGGCCTTGGTAAGTTGGGCTCCTAAACCTAACCAAAAACGTAACCTGTGTTATATTTTTGACGGAGAGAAACCATAGGAATAGTTATTGCTCAAACTTTCTGTGAATGATGCCAATCATTTTATTGTATTTTGTGTATGGGTGCAACTCAAATAGCTTGCCAGTCACGAGCGGGAGACTGAATGAATTACGTCAAAAAAATGTGGTGATACATTTGAATTTGTTCTGTGAAGAACACTGTAACTGAATACGAAGTGCAAATAAGGCTTCACTTCAATGAAGATTAATCAGGGACCATACCGGCTCAGATTATGCCTCTAGTGCTGTGAAAATGTCTACCTGACTCCACAACAATTTTCTATCTATAATTGTTTATTGTTCAATAAGTATATATTTTCTTCGTTTATTTACG
Source organism: Parhyale hawaiensis (assembly GCA_001587735.2). Lineage (NCBI taxonomy): Eukaryota > Metazoa > Arthropoda > Malacostraca > Amphipoda > Hyalidae > Parhyale > Parhyale hawaiensis. The sequence continues at coordinate 5,472,509 of LQNS02276926.1, read as the reverse complement.
TGCTTTAGGAATGAAATTCGCAATCTTCGACGATTTTTCAAGCGAGATTGATTGTATAGTCACAGGTTGCTAAGCCGGAGCGTTCGTCGATGTTGACGTCCCTGATTGCGGCACTTTTTGATACAAGTTTCCGGTGCGTCCTCCTGTTACGCTTTTCGCAGCCTGGATAGGCCCAACCCGATATTGCCGATTTTTGGACTCAACACAAGTCCAAAATGTAAAAATTTAGCTTTTATGCCAATAGCTTAACTTAATCTCACACACCTAACGTAACCGCGAATAACATGATCATGCCTAATCTGATCTCACCTAACCTCACATAGCCCAACATCACCTATCCTCAGCTCACCTAACCCAAGTTGACATAACTAAATCTAAGTTAACTTAACCTCATATAACCTATCTCAGAACTTCTTGCAACCCACGTTCACACTTGCAAATGCTATGTGGAATTTAGCTTAGCACAATTGTTATCGTTTAGTTTACTTAAATATGCTGTATCCAAATAAATGAACAGAGCTCTCATAGAGAGCTTCGAGAAAAAGCGGGTATTTTTCGTACCGGGACTTTTTTCCGGGTGACGTTTTTCCTCCGGGACTTTCATCCACTCGCGACTTTTTTCAATCCCGGGGCTTTTTCCGGATACCAGTATTTTTGGAATGGGTCACATTGAGGGCAACCCACCAGACTCAGTTCCAAAAATTATGAACGTTACTCAACTCCTTCGACCACTTATTGGGTTGACAGACCAACAAATATATATACAAGTTTAAATATTCAACGAAAACTAATCTTCTCTCTTACTTTGTTCGCGGGTAATATTAATAATAAAATATTTATATATTTCTTGAATATTATCACGGTATATTGTTTGTGGCTTTGACGATACTTTGAATTATAAAAAGATGCTGTTCAATAAATTGCCTGATTATTTCCCTGTGAATATGGGATAGGGTTCGGGTAATTATGAGTTAAAAAAAGAGAGAACCCTTGAAAATTGTTCTTATGTAATACCAACAACAAACGAGTAATAACCACAGTGGCAATACATATAGTGACAGAAGTAATAGTGGCAATACATATAGTGACAGAAGTAATATTGAAAAGAATAGCAACAATTTCTATAGAAGCAATAATAACAAATATTATACCAATAACAACAATGTGAGTAAGAAGCATACGTTACCTCATAGGGCCTCGGAAGAAGTCCAGGTGGCGTTGCTCACATCGCCTCACGTATCTACCAAGATGGGTTTCTTTTATTGTGTTACGGCCAACGCTCAAAGGGAGCACCAGCAGTGATATGTTTCCGCTGAGCACGCGTTGCCGCAGACGCTGGTGTATATGGCGCTATTTTTATACAAGACTACAGAAAAGGTTTCACTTATGTGACTTTCGCATCAGCGGCATTTTGCAAAATAGCCAGTGAAGCTATTGGATATGTTGTCTCAACTGCTTGACCACCATCTCTGCTTGGTATGTGCAACTCACAAGTCCTTCAAGTAATTTTTGAGTGCCTGACAATACTGTCATCCTTTCTTGCACATTCACAATGATACGTTCCAGAATTTTCCAAAGATGTATGAGAGCAAAGCGTTCGAATGTTATATTGGATACAACTTTTGACAGATAAGTCGTTTCTGATTGTAAAGGCCACTTCAGACTGAGTCAAGTGACTCAGAGTCGTGAGTCACGGAGGTAAGCTCCGCCCTCAGGCACCGAACCACGCCGGCATCTGTGACACTCGAGTGACGTCCAGCGAGTCACACGGTTTTTTCGGGAAATTAAAAAAATGACTCATGAGTCTGAGTCTCAGTTCACGACTGGCTGTCGTCGAAGCAGGATTATTATGTTTGCTCGGAAAAGAGAGGACTCATTGACGATTACATGGAGTATCTAAGCCATTTGAACATCAAAAGTAAGGAATATAAAGATAGAGCACTAAAGATGAGTCAGATTTTCGGGGACAGACCAACTGAACGTTGCTCTGGTTTATTTGCCTTCATTCAGTCACGGCAGAAAACTTGTCAACCAATTATTTTGTTTGTATTTTCTATTGTCGACTTCCATTTTGATACAAAATGTTTCAGTACATCACTCAAATGGGATATGGAAATCACTCATAAATAACCATAACAAATTTCTTTATGCATGGGTTTTATTTTTTCTCCCTAGTTCTTCTTATAGTAATAACGAAACAGGATACATTCTTTCACGAGACATGGCATGTTCACAATGTGTTACCACTTCCCTTCTCATGAATTGCTCTATGAAAGCGCTTTTAATCTCAAGCTTGCTTCAGAAATACTTGCTTCATATTGCACCGGGGTTACATACAACCTTGCACCTGCTAGAATTGTTTCGTGCTGTACTATCAGTTCTTTTTCAATAGGGGAACGAACTTGCTCTAGCAACTATATTGAAACGGAGGCATGGAAAATCTCGGCATACGTTTTTTTTTTTTTAATTGATGTTTTTCTGCTAGTTCGATGGAAAAGGATTATGACCATAGGAAAATGACACATTTCATGATAATAATTAAAATAATAGCTATCGAAATAACACGAGTAACAGTGTCGTTAGACTTCGCCAGGGGTTCCCAAAATTTCACGGCTGTGTCTTCCTGTAGGAGGTGTGTTTGGATCCCTGACGCCACCGCTCCTCTCTCCTTTATGTATGCTGATGCTTCGTCTATAATTTCGACTTCATTTGGTGCGTTAATTTTACAGTGTTAACTCTACCCCGTGGCTCCTTTTTCCCTCATCGCCCCTAAATGTCTCCACAGCTCTACCGGCTCCCTCACTAGGGCGAGGGCGGGTAGGGAGGAGGGCGAGGTTAATCGTGTCTTCCATATTTTTTTTTTTTGCTTTCGAATGGTATGTGAACGACTATTGTAGCATAAAAACTGACGTAGCTCTATTCTTTTAAACAAATTGCATAACCCCCTTCCCCTCAAAAAATGAAAAAAAACGGAAAAAATGGTGATCAATGTTTAGAACACTTATAATGGGGCTGATATGCAATGACTATCAATGATGTGTATTTAGTATGTTGCTACTACAGTAAATTGTGATTTACACCTTCGCCCTCCCCTGTATCCCAATCTTGGGAGGGGAATGTTCTCATGCCCCCAGGATATGAATAGGTGATGGTGTGACAGCTCCCACTCTATGGTTCATTATTCATCAATAAAAAAAGGAAATTCGATCACCACCCGCTCCCTCATCTTCTCCCGCAATCTTCTTGGGGGGTTTCCGTGCCCCAGGGTCAAAAGATTTGGTTGTTTGATATACCCACCCTAAGGATCACTGTTCACGAAAGAGTAAATTGTTCACCCTAATCGGCTGCGCGCTCCCCTAAGCAGTAAGCATTTTGATCCACGCGATTATTACCCATGCAGTTATTCTACGGCGCCCGGTGTTGTCTACACTGACGACAAAGTTCGTTGAAAGTACTTTGAGGGAAAAGATAGCGTCCGACAGCTGGTGCCGTCACAGCATGCGCCAGGAACTGCATCAAGTAATATTTCAGAAGTAATTAGTTAACATGAGCAAATTATGTTTTTTTTTAGTTTTCTGTATCAGGAAATGGCTATGCCATATACCGCAACAGTACTTGACTCTTAGGTCCAAGTGGCCTCTTACGCTGGCGGCCAAAACGGGATTTTCCCAAGAGCTATTATGAACATGTTCAGACACGTTCATGCAGGCAAGCGCCCAAGTGCGTCCCCGCCGTATCCAAGATACCTTGGAATTTTTTCATCAATATTAGACAGGGGGAAAAGAATAGCTCTTAAGAAAATCCCAATTTTTCCATTGCCGACTTTTGGCCACAAGCGTCAGACCTAACAGTCAAGTACTGTTGCGGTCTATGGCTCTGCTATAACTAATATAAAATTGTTTATTGTACAAAGGAGCAGTGCATGTCTTTGCTTCGTATGACATAGGATGTCTCAGTATTGTTGCTCCTAAATGTGCATGCAGCCTGCAGATGGGAGTGAAAAATCTGATAATTCATTGCTTTAGGGGATATAATTCTGTGAGACTGTGACCCAAATAATCAGAGTTCAGCGCTCCAGCAGCGGTTTGCTAGGATTATGTACGAGGTTTTACGTGATGACTTACACGCTGCTGCTAATACGTTCTTTGTTGCTGCCCCAGACGTAAGCTGCTCTAGCCAATATCATTCCTCTCTGTTTTTTAATATTAAATTTATTAGCTCTAATTTCTATGATAAAGTATAGTTTGAAGTGCAATACGGCTATATATTAGCTCGTTATTATATTGATGAATGAATTCTAGATGAAATTTATACTATTATTATTATTACTGTTACTAGCCCCTTTGCCAGGTAAGTTATCATAATATAAGGGTACGTACACCTTCCATTCCCAGATTTATGAAAAGGTGTTTTTCTAACTGACACTAAAGGGGTAAGTAAGAGTTATTGGCAAATCTCTGCAGGGCTGCAGCAAGCGGATTTTATTAACTTTTTACTAATTTTAATTTTGTGTGAGAAGAACTTGTTCAGTGCTAATGGTGTCTGCAGGTATAGATGGAGTGTAGTCATGGGTTTTTCTCTGTGCGTTTCCTCCTCTTTATGTTACTGTGCCCCATAGCTAGTGTAATAATATTATCAACAATGTACTTCTGGGCGTATTTGTGAATTTATTGCATTTTTAACAAAATATACTATCTATAACAAATGATCTAATACTGTGGGTATTTTTATGTTCAGCAATACTAAGGCTCAGAAAACAATCAAGAAGAGTGCGTAAAAAACTAGCAACCCGATTCCTGTACTGTACTGCGCAATAAAATCTGGGGAAAAGCTTATCTATTTTTTTCACTGATAGAGCGTGGCTAAAGCTGATACTGCCAGGGAGCGTTCCTTTTCGTTTGCCGTGATTGTTGCTATTGGAATTCAGGGCTCGATAGACATGACAGCAGTTCGACGAATGCAGCTTCAGTGTCATCATTGTCTTCGTTTGTTACGTCAAAGAGCTACGGATATTCCAGGAAAATCTGTCAAGCATGGAGTGACGTTACAACTGATCAAAACTAACTAGTGGCAATGTGAACCGCCTAACTGCCCTATGAGATAGTGGGTCTCCCCTTTCTCTCTGTTGCTGCCCATTCGCGCCAGCGGGTATTGATTATCCTCACAGTATGTAGCTTTACATTCTGATTTTGTCAACAGAATTGTTGTTTATTTTCTAACATTTGCCTAAACAGTACTTTGCTACCAATAGGCTTCGCATCAGTTTAGTACAATGCAGCGTGTATTGAATGCATATAGATCAATATCAATTTTTTTTCATTCTTGGCTGCCCAATAAACTTATTAGTTTACAGAACGAATAACAGCGGGCCGAACACGCTACCCTGAGGGACGCTAGACTCCACCGCTACTGAGGCACTCAAAACGCCGTCAACAGACACACTCTGCCCTCGCTCAGAAACAAAACCACGAATGATTGACAGAATCCTACCACCCACACCAAATGACTCAAACATGTGTAATAGACCCCTGTGGTTGACACTGTCAAACGCCGTGCTAAATCCAACCGTACGAGTCGTGCCTCAGACCGACAATCCAGTGCAGACTGCAAATGGTGTGGTACCGACAACAAGGCGTCACAACAACCGAAATCAGTTCTATAGGCAAACTGACAAGCAGGCAGCAAACCCATAACCTCAGCAAAAGAAACAAGTTTACAAGCGACCAATTTCTCCAACGCTTTCGACAAAATTGTCCTCAGTGTATTGGGCCTGTAGTTGGAGACATGGGGCGACACTGGACCCTTGGGAATGGGAGTAATATTCCCAGTACGCCAACGGGGAAAATTCCCTTAGCGTATCAGATGCCGGAAGATCACTGCTAGCTTAGGGGTAACAACGCCAGCAAGTTGATTATAAAACAGAGGAAACATGCCCACCGGGCATGTAGGTTTCAAAAACTCCTTCAATATATGTATATAAAAACACCTTCAAAAGCCTTTCAATACATTTTAGAGCCAATAGAACATCCATTTCAAGCCTTTAACTACATCAATCACTGGCAGTTCACGCCCCATTAAGTTCGGAAGGACCTGACAATGGAGTGAGCGAAACATTATGACACAATAAGCGCAATTATCACAGCGCAACGTCTATTCTCTTCAATGAAGTGCAAGACAGCGTGAAAGGGCTCAGCTGAACGAAAATCAATGGGATTTTTCTAACGTCTTCCAGAAAGGACGGTGGGTCATGAGGGCTAAGATGTTTCTTTTGTGGGCGTGGGAAATACAAAATTTGTACCGAAGAAAGTCATTCGGTATATCCATTCGGTATCCGTAGAAGATTCAGTACAGATTCGGTATTTCGGTAGATGAAAATACCGCCTGTACTACTGAAATACCGAATTTCGATCGGTTGTCCTAGTTTTAGCAAATACAACCAAAGCTGTAAGTTCTATTAGAATTGCAAAGTCTATAATGGAGAAGTCCATACTGCAATGAGGATGGGTGTTTTGTTCTGCGTGAACGCCGGGAGCTGAATGGATAGGTTTTGCAAGTGGTGCCGAAACCAGTTCTGTCGGATATTCTGTACCTGAATGTTGGCCAACGTGGGCTTTGTAATGCTATCCACTGCTCAGTGCTGCCCACATACGAAGCATTGCAGCTTCTGCATTGAGATTTGAAGACAACACTCGACAGAAGAGGTATGGGAGCTTTGTCTTTGAATTTAAAATAGGATCTTATGTTTTGTAGGGGAACCTAAAGTTTATTTGCGGGTAGGCTTCGCAGCGGAATGTTTTCGAAGAATTGACTGTATCGACGGTGGTTTTACTGTAGTATGAAAGGGAGATTTTTAAGGTGGAATTAGTGAGTACTGATGTTTAAGATGGCTGCATAGACATGTAGTTTCTACCAACTTCACTCGGCTAATTCGAAAATACTTTCACAACTTTTTTTTTAGGACGCAGAATTGTATTACTTGGACATTCGTCAGTTACATGAAAGGGATATTCGACGCAGCTCTTTCTTTTTTACGCCTATGGAGTTTTGCTTCGTGAAAAAAACTATACTGACAAAAGTGCAATATACACACACAACTCACGACGTGCACAAATAACTATTGTATCTTTGAAAGTGATTATTGTGTACACAACGCATGTTAAATTTTACGGAAATTTCTCTTTCATTAAAAATAGAGATTAGTCACTAAAATGATACCCTGGTAATGCAGATTTTATCACAAAATCTACCTCTTATATACATAGTGGTAGTGAAAACTTGACTAGTGCTTCAGTGGCACACAGCCTCTATCACGCCGAACTATTCCTGTGTTTAACCTCAGGCTCGTGCGCCACTAGGACGTGTTATAAATTATCAGTGATTTTTGCCTCGGCTTTTCTGCCTGGATATTTCAGAGTGGTCACTGCACTACTGACAGGAGAAAAGTGCAAGCTGTGCATCTCCAACCCCAGGCCATGGCTGAACACTTTTCGCTCAGAAACGCCGCACAGAAGAAGGACACGAAATACAAGAAGGTAGAAGTCTAGCGAGAATAGGTGGGGAACCTCGACCGCCAGCCCGCCTTCTGAAACTGAAGGGAAAGTTTTAGTATTAGATATTGCGCAACATGGTTTTATCCCCGGGGCACGCGTAACGGCCGAGCGCCTCTTGTGCTCCCATTGGGGTTTCAGCGCGGAAGTAACTCAGCCATAAATGGTTTGGAAGTGAAACTCCCTTGCCTCGGCCCCTCTCCCCTTCTCTGGAGTCGAGTACCACATTAAATGTATATGATTAGGGAATTACTGGAGATCCGATGCCGCTGTCCATAGGCTATGATCAGCGAATGGTTTGTGTCTTCCATGACAGAAAATACAGTATATTTTGACCGCATTTATAATAGCCGACCGAATTCACTCTAATGACCGCATAAAAATGTGAGTATGGAGCCAGGTGGATGTATAGCTTGGGCGCTAGCAAAACCGTCTCCCGTACTCGGCGATGCCTGTAAAGAACTAGCAAACTTTTTCTAATGCCGCTACTGCTGCTACTACTACTACTACTACTATTACTGCTGTCTGCACGGAAAGTCGTCTTCTAACTAAGACTAATTGCTCAGATTCAAACATCTGACGCTGGAGTGTGCTTGTATTATAAATATGCTTTCCTGTTGTCATGTTTTTGTACAGTTACTCTAGGAGAAAACTCAGACATACTAAGCCGAGATTATTACTATTGCATCAGGAGATCCGTGAGAACTGAATGGCAGCAACATTGGAATGACGTTAACAATAACAAAACCAGGAGTGCAAGAATTGGCGAAATTCAGGTGCATTGATCGCTGCATAGAGGTGGTATTCCCCCCCTCTTTTCTCCTGTCCTCTATACCCTACTAACATAATGGCAATAGCTCATAGAGGGCCGAAGCGTAAGTTCCGGTGTCTCTTTGGGAATAGGCCTATTGGTTCCTTTACTGCGGTCTATCTAATCTAATCTATTATTACTAAAATTTCACGCTTGAGCTCCCACGGACAAGTATTACAACCCAAATGAAGCACCTTGCACCACTGGGAAGCCCAAAACGCTGCTAAAGGAAATCCAGCAAAAAACCATGAACAGCCGACTTAAACGGCTGCAGGCCAATACGACTAAAAGCCGATGCCGGCAATAAATTCCAAACCCTGGCCGACCAGGGCACGAAACACCGACCGAAATAATTAGTTCGACATCGGACATCCTCCAAAGTGAAAGAGTGCGCCTCGCACGCAGCACGAGTCTCTCCTCATGACCTTGAGGGTAGGGAGAGAAGAATACAACCAATGCCTCTCATTATTGGGCACCTTATAAAACATACATAGCTCGGATACTCTTCTCCTGTAGGACAAGTTCACCCGATCACCATCAGCGCTCAGCCTGCTGGCTGAACTATCAAGTCGGTCCAACAGACGCAAGTGAGTGTCAGCAGCTGAAGCCCATACCGGTGAGCAATACTCTAACACAGGCAACAAACAAGCATGAGAACATCGACGGACAACCTGACTGTCACCAAACACAGAATTCACCTTACGCAGGAGCCCAATCTTAGTGGAAGCACGTGAAACCAATCTCCTAATATGCGGCTGAGAAGTAAGTTCTCATCAATGACGACACCAAGAATCTCCAAAGAGCTAGACTCCTGAAGCAAAGTGTCATCAATTTCCAGTTGGGGATACTGCGGTGCAAGTGTCCGAGACCGAGTGATAATCATCGAATTGGTCATACTGGCATTTAACTTCATACTCCAGGCCGAGCACCATGCACAAATGCATGACTACTCTCTATTCAGAGACTGAGCGACAACATCACGCAGGCGAGGAGCAGATATAACTGCTATCAAAGTGGAAACGTCGACATAGTTGATCACCGTGTTTTCAAGCGAAGAGAAAATGTCACTAGTATAAAAAACGAAAAACAGCGGGCCAAGCACACTGCCCTGAGGGACGCCAGACACCACCGCGACTGAGGCGCTCAAAACGCCGTCAACAGATACACTCCGCGTTCGCTCACAAACAAAATCGCAAATGATTGACAGAATCCTACCACCCACACCAAAAACTCCAGCTTGTATAATAGACCCCTGTGGTTAACCCTGTCAAACACCGCACTAAAGTCCACCTGGACAAGTCGTGCCTCCGACCTACAATCCAGCGCAGACTGTAAATGATGTGTTACAGACAACAGAGCGTCACAACAACATAAGCCTATTCTGTACGCAAACTGACCAGCTAGCAGCGACCCCGTAACCTCAGTGAAATGACCAAGCGTACCAGCAATCAATTTCTCGAACACCTTCGAAAAAATGGGCGTCAGTGCGTTGGGTCGAGAGTTGGCGACACTGGACCTCTGGGAATAGGGGTAGCCTAATATTCGCAGTACGCTAACAACGAGGAAAATTTTTAAACCGTATCAGGCGCCGAAGATCACTGCTAGTTTGGGGGCAACGAACGTCAGCCTTCCTAACTTTACAAAACTAACCTCGTCACCACGAACTGCAGCAAGCTGCAACATCTGCAGAAAGGCACTCGGGACCATTGGGTGTATGAGGCCCAAATATATTGTGGCAGGGGAAGGGCCCCCCAGAATATACCCCTGAGGGCTATATAGATAGTAAAAGATCCATATTTTAGACTACTTGAACATGCTCTATAACAGTAGCAAATTTTTTATTATGTTTAGGTTATTTTTACAATATGACTCAGATGTAACGAGTAACGAAGTAACGGTCGTTACAGTAACGAGTAACAGTAACGCCCCGTGCAATTTTATGGCATTAATGAGTAACCGTAACGCTCCAGTAATTTCATGCAAGTAACGAGTAACGGTAACAACCTCCATTATCATGTAACGATCGTGCTACTTATGAGGAAGCTGAGAGGGAGCAAAATTTGAGGTCCAGGGAGTTGTTAGTTTCGTCTGTTAGCGCACATAAGTGGTGGTCCACCTTGAAGAGCGCTGTACTTGGTATGAGCTCTTCTGTCTCCTTTTAATAATTGCTGGTGGTGATCTTGTAGTGAACCCTGCTGCCAAGGTGGACCTTTTGTTGCGCTACTTTGCTGGAAAGCAGACCCAGGAGCGGGTGCGCATTCCTTTCGCGTCTGATTCCGAGCCGAGGTTCTCCGGTTCTGCTTTCAGATCTCCTGAAGTGCAACGATTTCTTCTCGACCTGGACCCCCATGGGGACACTGATCCATCGGGAATATTTTCTCTCTTTCTTCGGAGGGTGGCTGGTGTGCTCGCAATCACGCTTGCAAGCTCGGCTCGGTTCTTTCCCGGAATGCTGGCGCGTCGTTCATGTGACGCCTGTTCCGAAGGGCTCTGTCCTATCCCCAGCCTCCTACTATAGACCCATCTCGATCACATCAAATGAGTCAAAAGTTTATGAGAGGGTGGTGGCGTCGAGATTGAGTCGCTTTCTTGAGAAACAGAGTATCCTTTTCCAGCAAAGTATGGTTTCCGTAAAGGCTTGGGAACTTCTATGCTCTGATCATATTAAATTTTCTCGAGTGTTGCAGCTGGCTCTCTATGGGGCCATGATTCAAGGCTGGTTCAGCTTGACTTCAGTGCTGCATTTGATCGCTTGAATCACCTTGGGCTGCTCCATAAGCAAAGATTGATGGGTATTGGTGGTTCAGTTTTCGCGGTACTTAGTTTTCATCTGACTGATGTCAATGTGTAGTTGTTGATGGGAAGAGGAGTGACTGCTTGGATTTGGTTTTCTGGTGTCCCCTAGGGTAGCTTTCTGGGCCCTTTGTTGTTCATCGCATATACAGCGGACTAGTTTGACCTTGTTAATAATATACTTGTTGGTTACGCTGATGATGTTACTTTACTAGCTGTTTGTGATAAGCCTAGTGATAGATTTGAGGTTTCAGAATCCATTCAGCATTATTTGGAAGTGATTGATTCTCGGTGTTCGAGGTCGAGGTCGCGTACAGTGAGACCTCCTATTCCTGCACTCATGCTCGATGGTGTTTCACTTCCTGTGTTTGATGACTTGGTAATCTTGAGTGTCAATTTTGATCCAAAGTTGACGTTTGAGCCCCAAATTTGTTTGGTTGCCTCACGTGCATCGCAGAAAATTGGTCTTTTGGGACTTGTTTGGAGAATATTTGGCTCGGTAGAATTGACACGTCGCTGCTTTTACTGCTATGTCCTCCCTCTTCGGGAATACTGCTCCGTAGTCTGGGTTTCTGCTGCCGATTGTCATCTGTGTTTGCTTGACAAAGTGGTTCGTCGATGTGCGTTCATACTGGATGGTGTTGTGACTGGATGGTGTTGCCCTAGCCATCCACTGTCTGAATTTCTTCCGGAGCTATTTGTTCAGGTGGAGTCCGGGACTTTTCGAAGCCGATTTTTTGGCGTCGATGTTTAGGCGATAATTTTTTGGCACCGATCTTTTGGCACCACGATTTTTTTTTTGCGCCACTTTTTTTAGCGCCGAAAATTCTGGCGTTGATTGAAATTGAAACGGGATATAGGGACTAGATGAAATTACTATAAAACATATTATTTTAGATTAATATCTAAAAACTAACATTGAAATAGTCGCACAACATGTAAAATCTAAAACATCAACACTTTACTGTAGTTGCTAAAGTTATTTACTTAATGCATCTCGTGATTGTGGGCTACACCGCGCAAATATTCTAACGACTCTCTTTTCTAACCTAACCTAGCCAAACATAACCATACCTAGCCTAACCATACGTAACCTAACTTTACCTTGCCTAACCAAACCTTGCCTAAACTAAACTAACATAACCTTTCCTAAACTAACCTAGCCTAAGTATAGGGTGCCAAAGTATTCGGCGCGGTTACCCTCACTCAAATTCAGTATTTTTGAAGACATAATTGGGTAAAATAATGTTTTCTAAGACTTTTTTCGTAAGTTTTCGTCAGAAATGCGTAGTTTTCGAGATATTTGCCAATGAAGTTCCCATTATTTTTCTATGGAGAAAATAGCCAGCCTCATTATAGGCTGACTAGTGACCCCACAGGAACCTAACCGAACCTTTCTATGCTAACCTTTCTTTGCTAACCTAACCTCACCCAACCTAACCTAACCCAATCTAACTTATCCGACCAAAACTAACCCAAAAAACTTATGAAAAGAGGTTTTCTATCACACTGTACCAGAGTGGTTATTTTTTCTCGTGGGAAAACAATAGGAACTTCAAAGTAAAATATATTGAAAACTAAGTATTTCCTACGAAAATGTTATGCGTGGAAAACGTTTTAGCATGCTTTATTTTACCTAAATGTCTCTGCAAAAATATTGGATTTGAGTGGAGGTTAATAGTAAAGTGTAATTTCGGCGCCAAAACATCGGCGCAAAAAAAAATTTGCCCGGAAAAATCGGCGCCAAAAAATCGGCACCAAAAAATCGGCCCCCTAAAATCCCCTTCCGGTTCGGGTAAGGCATAGTCGGTGTACTGGTGCTCTTCATGAGTTTGCCTTGGAACCGTTATGATGCCAAACGGGCCAGTATTCTCGTTCGTTTTTTTCCATCGTGTGTGGATGTTTGGAATGGTCTTGATGGCTGTCTTTGCTGGTGCGGGTATTGACAGCTTTAAGCGATCTGTACACAGAGCTACTCTGTGATCTCGGATCTTCTCTTTCTTTTTTTCTTCACTCACTGGGCTGGTAGCACGGGGGTTTGTCAACCTCATGGAGTTTCTCCGTTCCCACGTAGCCAGTCTGGAGTTATTTAATAATAATAGTTATACGAAGCTTATGTAGCGTAAAAAATTCAAGAAATAACATGAATAGGAAAATATTTCTAAAAAGACATAGCCCTCGGGTCTAATGACTGCAAAATTTAAATTGCAGCTTCTATGCTATTTGTGATATTAAGGTTAAAAATTTCACCAGACGCAAAAAAAAAAAAAAACGCAGAAAGAACGATGTTTTTTTAATAGCCGATCAATTCTTACCAAACAAAAATATTGTAAAATCTGTATACAGGACGCTGTATGTCTTTTACATACAGTATGACAAATTCAAGATATATTTTGAAAATCGATTTAAACGTATATTCAAAAACATACAAAGAACAGTTCAAAAAATGTGCAGAATATTAATACGTTCGTATGGGTATCTTACCTAAGTTGATTTCGAGTCATACACTACTAAAATGATGCATTGATTACGCATATCGTAAAAAAATGTTGATACTGTAAAGTTGCTATTGAGTTTACAAGTTGAGTTCTATCAGATTCAAGTTTTAAAAGGAAAATCATAGCGCACAGCATGTGCAAGTTCATAGAAGTTTAAAAACTATATAGATGGAACGTTAATTAAAGGCCTTTTTAAAAACTTAACGGAGAGAATCGAAGGGTTCAAATGAACTTCATGTGGATGAATTCCAAATAAAAGAACAAATTTTCATGTCAAAAACGCTGTATATAAACCACTGAGATGTTCTATTTAGGCAGAACATTCTGAAAATATAGACACCCTGTGCATAAACTAATCTGCATAAACAACGAAGATGAACAATGTTTTTAGTGGTGTATAGTCAGACATACTGTTTGGATCAGTAAGAGACAGAGAATTTCGAGTCAATTAAAAACCGACACAGGTCAGTTAATATCCTATGAAAATTCAGAGTATCAATAAATTCGAACAATTAAAACCAATGTTATTTTGCTGGTGTTAACTGAAATATTGACACTCAACACTATGTATTAATGAAAGATTTTACCCCATACATGGCAGCATATCGTAAGCGGTTTGTACGTCCGTATTGCTTGTATGCATGAAGCAGGAGAAATGTATTAGATTAAGATGAAACTGAATATTCAGACACACTAATAGAAGAGAAGTGTTAAAGAAAACAATAAAATAAAATTCACTCAGTATAAAAAAAATTATAAAATATCCATTTCTGAATATACAGGGATTTTTGCTTCAACTCTTTTGAAAATTAAAAAGTGTTAAAATAATCCATAAGATAGTTGTACAGCGCATATTCAAGAGCGTTTTCTAAACACTTCCTGTAATTAAAAAAAATGTGAGGTTGTTAAATATTCGAATTTAGTATAACAAAAGGTGAACAAGCATCTTCAAAATCTCTATCCTAGATTTAAAGGAACGGAAAGCTGTTTCATTTGTCTTGCAAGGGAACAATGCAAAGCATATCCAAAAATAGCAACTTTCTATGTCTTTTGCGAAGAATTGGTTGATGAAAATTACATAGAAAAAGATCTCAGGCATTTAAGAAAACTACATAGAGAAGCTGGTCATAGATATTGTAATTTGAAAATGAAAAATCCGAGACACGTTCCAGTGTTTTCGTATTATGGTCCAAGTTATGGTGAGCGCTTGTTTATAAAAGATTTCGGAAAATTATTAGGAAACCTTAATGCTATTCGTATAACAGATGAAGTATACATCAGCTTTTCCTTAACAAGTAATATTGATTCATACCAATGTAAAGAGACAGAACATATAAAACGCGATATAAGAGCTTTAAGATTTTTCGACAGCTAGAAACTTTTGCCATCCTCTACAGAAATATTAACGAGTGAAATAAAAGTATTTAATGAATTATCAGAGTACCTTGTTACCGATGAAACAAGTTTAGTTAAAAGAAAACGAATATATCTCTAAGAGTCTGGCGCTAATTATGAAACAAATAAATTCAAAATTCTTTCCACCTTCTTAAAACTTGCAAGACAGTCACATGTCAATTTCCTTAGCACAATGCGGGAATAAAACTTTGTAACTGCATAAAACACTGTATTAAAATTCATCACAACGTTTCGACCAGGACACTTTGGTCATCATCAGGTTCTCGAAAGTAAAAGTTGGAAATTTGTCAGCTGCAAAAAGAAATAAATGAAAAGTAATTTTACATACACGTCAAAATGACTAAACTGAATATCTTTCCTATAGAAAATGCACATAAAATTCATATTCAGTCCTAATATTGCACAGAATGAACAGGTACAGAGAGACAGGTACAATTGCAAAGTAAATGCTGTTATACAGTTTTTGAAACAAATGAATGTAATTCCTTACCCTCTCTATCAGAATTTTACAGCAATCTAAAACTGTACACATATCGGACGAAGACTACATGCACTCAAAATTAATTGGAGAATGAATTTGAATATAAAATATGCTAGGATTATCATAAAAATCTGTATCTGCAAGTTGATACAACATTGCTTGCTAAAATATATTGTAAATTTTCAAACAAGTTGCGTAGCAAAATGTGAATTAGATTCTGTTCAATATTTTACAAGTCTAGGATAATCATTTGATGTGCTATTAAAACATATGCGAACTGAACTGGGCGCAATCCATTATCCTTACATATTTTTCCTCGTTCCTTACGTATTACCTATTTTGTAAGGCATACTTTTGAATTTATTTCCAAACTAGAGCACTCTGAGGGCGCATACCTCCGCCAAGCGAGGCAACGGTAGCAAAAACTGCAAATTCGCTCTGAAACCATGATTTTCTTTGTATCAACTCCAAAATCTGATCATTTGTGCCTCTTGATAGTAATAACAGCTTGTGCAATTTTCTTGAAGATCCGTTCATAGCTTTTTGAGTTGTACTGCTAACAAACGTTATGACAAACATGAGTCAAACATACAAACGAACTAACCGATCTGCACTAAAATTTAATCATTTATGTCTTTTGACACTACTAACAACCCCTATAAATTTCATAAAGTTCCATTCATTTTTTTTTTAGTTATTGTGCTAACAAGCATAACAGTAAAAATAGTGAGAAACGAAGGATCGAACAAACAGATCATTACCACAATTTGCTCATTTACTCTTTGTTATATATCTAAGAACTCATGTTAATTTCATAAAAATCCACCCATAACTTTTTGAATTATGCAATGAGAAAAATGAGGCAGATAAACAAACAAACGGATGGACGGATCTTCTTCAAAAGGTAATCGTCTGTTCCTCCTAACATACCTAACAATCCCTGTAAATTTCGTCCAAATCGGTTAATAACTTTTTGAGTTATCTTAGTGACAGACAAACACGACGAAAACATAACTTCCTTGGCGGAGGTAAAAA
>LQNS02276926.1:5433057-5445364 GCA_001587735.2 Parhyale hawaiensis | reverse complement strand
ACACAGAGACTCAATATAAACTGCTAACACACGAGCAATTTTCACATGCTGCTAACATCGAAACGAGGTTCAAGTACATCACACACCTTAATAGATGCCTATTATTTATGAGAATAAACTTCACGGCACGTAAATAGTCAATTCAGATAGTTTTTCCAGAGTATGCATCCGAGTGCAACACCATCACTGACCATCACCCTTTGCCTCTCCTACTGTGGCCTGTGACCTGCCACGCAATTGGCTACCTTGAGACTGTACTTGCTGAGAGGTTCAGGAAAAAAAAATTCGCTTGCCGGTAAACGCCACCATCGCATATGTCTTTTATGAATTGTGGCTGAGGCTACCATGACATGCTCGTCTCGCCACATTTAAGGCGTTTTTAATTAGGCACCAAAACTTAGTCTTGGAGGCTTCACTTGTTCAAAGTTTTGGGCAGAAGCTTTGGTTTTGTCTCTTTAAATTGTGCTGTTTGTGTTAAAAACAAAATAACGTGGAGCAGAGCCCATTTCATGTAGTACTATCGAGTTGTTGGAAGTCTCAAGGTCTACTGTTTGAAGATCAATGCCTGAAACTCAATTGAGAAGGCCGAAGCCAGCGCACTTACATGAAATAGCCTATCGATCAAGTCAAGCCTCTATGGTTTACTTTTGGCGCCCAATTGAACTTGCCCTTAGTACCTAATTTGCTGCCTTGCGAGAATTCTCTCACCGTAAAAATTTTTTCGAATTTTTTTTTTTTCTGTTTCACTGTATTGGCTAAGGGAAAAAATTCGCTTAATGCAGGCAAGAAAGCGTGGACGCACCGTGAAGGTTTTCATAACTCAGATGAGATTAAATAATTTTGCCTACTGATTCAAACCTACGTTTTTGTTACATGAACACATTATTTTTGATGCAGTGCAGGTCTTCTGTCAATCTAAAACTCCTGTACGTGAGTATCTACCATGCTTAAAGGCATCAAATTTTGAAATTTACTGGCTAAATTTTGAAGTCGTGAAGTGGATAAACACCTAGACGCTCGGCGAGTCACATTGGATCGAACAATTTGATCGGTTTCGTGCCTTTTCAATACGTGTCACAAACGAGATAATGTATTTATATTTTTTTTGCAAATAAAAAAATCAATATGAAAGGTGAAAACTAATTTCTTCTCTTCAAAAACTTATTATTTTTATATGAGCTTACCTACACGAGAATCACATGCGAAACACCAAAATTAAGCGTGTTTTGAACAGAAAAAACACAGAAACCAAGACGATGACTGAAAAACGAAGATCTTGGTTTAAAAACCTAGCGCTGGCAGCACTGACCGCTGCTGCAACAGCGCACTCCTCCATAGGCCGGTGTGTACACAGCGTTCTTTTTAGACGCCACTGCTGCGACGAGTTGCAGTGACGTGATGCAAGGTCTGTACAGGGCTTTAGAGAGGCGTCGAAAGCTCACAAGAAATGAAAAGAATCTTCAAACTTCTCTTGACTTGAATATTACACCAAGAAGAATTCGCCAAGTACAGTGACCCCTCTCTACTTCGCGCTTCAGTTATCGCTGGTTCAGTGCTTCGCGGGAAAAAAATTCAACTTAAAATTAAAAATTATTCAAAAATATTAAAAAACAAGCGTATGTGAATCATCTTGAAGCTGAGTGACCAGTCGCCCTTGAAATCTTGGAAGTTGATTGGGTATTTCATATCGCCCAAGCGTCGATCGACGGTTAGTCTGTGCAGGAAGCAAAGAGCGTAACGGGAGGACTCATGAAAAATTAGCACCAAGAAGTGACATCATCGTCGACGAATCTATGGCTGAGCAGCCCAAGGGAGTATTTTACCTAATTTAACTAGAAAAAATCGTCTTAAGTTGCGAAAATCATCTCTAGCGTATGAATAAATGAAGATAATATGTTAGCAATTATGTATAATAAATTGCAGTGCATGTTGGTGGAAACTTTCATAGCACTGGCGCCGAATTTGTTCCCTTTCGGCGACCTGATTTAACTTCTTTTTCTTGATTGAAGCCTTATTTACACTTCATATTCAGTTCACAGTACTCTTCACAGAAAATATATATTTCTTTCCAACAAATATAAGCCCCATTATAGCCAATTCCGTACGCAAGAAAAACCACAGTAACAGTTAGCCTATTGCACGAAGTTTCTGTACTTGGCGACAACATTCTTCGCTATTTTGCAGCTCAAGTAGCTGGCCAGTCATGGGCGGGAGATTGAATGAAATGAATGGAAAAAAATGCGGTGATATGTTCAAGAAAACAATATGCAAAGGCCTGAGGTCCCACACTCAAATACTTCTACTCGTCGATATGATGTAAATTTGCTACGTGCAGTCACTGCTATGTTTTATTTCAGTCCTTTTGAGTCCCCAGGTTGCATTCTTTGCTTCCTGAGTCTGTGTGTGGGCATCTCTCCTCTCTGCAGTCTTTAAGTAGATCGCGGTGAAAAGAGTTCGTTTCTCGCGGTGTGTTTCAAGTGTTAAAAAGTTTGTGAAGCCCTTTGTCATGCCACCTAAACGCTCTCTATCCTTTGGTGCATCTACCGAACCGAAGAAAAAGCGAAAAATGCTAACAATTCATGAAAAGGTGACTCTGTTGGACATGTTGAACCCGGGAAATAGCTTCGCGTCTGTGGCTCGAAAATATGGAATCAATGAATCTACTACTACTACTACTACTGTTACTACTACTACGAAATTAAGAAAGAATCTATCTCTCTCTGTCCGTGAGGACGTCATCTTGAGATAAGTTTGAGCCTTGGGGCTTTTATAACGGAGCGCCGCTACTTCGCGGATATTCACCAATCGCGGCGGGTTCTGCCCCAATTAACCGCAATAATCAAGGGAATACTGTATTACATTACTCCAAGAATAACTTGTATTTACAAAAATGAAAAGACGATCTCTGCAATCACGAAACAACATAAAAGTTGCGGAATGGAATGGGAGAAGGAAAGGGTGACTTGGACCTTAAGACAATGGGGTAATGTGGCTTTTCATAGGAATCAGTACTATTAAATAATTGAAGGCCGTGTTTTTATTTATTTGCCAGTGGACCCGTGCGGAAAAAAAAAATTCACGCAACAATAGATATATGGATTTACTGAATATAGGCCGGTGCGGAATCTTCTCGTCTTTGACTTGCTTCTTCTTCATCACAAGAAATTTGTGACTACAGTTCTTCATTGAATGTACTTCCCTTACTAAACTACTAAAACGCTACGACGGCCAACTCAAATTAGCGTAAGAGATACGTGCTTTCTACTGAGCAGTACACTTCAATTCGTCTTCAGCACACTCCTTCCCTCCCTTACTGCTTACATGACATGCCAAAAAAAAAGGAAAACTATATTAGTAAGCGCTGAAACATCACTGAATTTCATTTCCGCAGCGTCTCCAGAATACACAGTCAGCTTCAGCATATCAAAAATTTGCGTCCGAGAAGTTGGAATAAATAATTACTACATCTGCTGTACCGGGAAAAATTGGTTTCTCCACGCTTTGCTGATTTGTTACAAAACGTGTACATCGTAAACCAAAAGAAAATATATTTTCGATGTAGAATAAAGTAATGAACATCAGGCTCCACGGGAACGGCAAGAGAAGCTGGAAGAGCAAGAACTGCATTCATTGTTACTAACGATTAGCAATATTCTTTGCCCACAGTCGATATTGTTTATAATGAATATGGAGGTTTGTATCCAAGATACTCGAGTGTGGCACGCGTATTATCAGGCCGCCCCCATTGTCCGGCCACGTACCGGACGCCTCTTTGTTTGTATCAGCCCGCTTTGGGGTTGTTGCTCTGGGTAGCCCCTGAGTAGGATGAAATGCCACTCTAAAGGCGGATGACACCTCTTATGGTCCAACGGCATCCCTGAGAGGAGATGATCAGGCTGGTGCCATAACTAGGTACTCAATCTTCCGCAGTCTGCTCCTCTCTCTCTCTCTCTTCCATCAGGTAGTACCACCTGATGCCCTTTTCCTTTCCTTTCTCTTCTTCTTTTCGGCCAAAGCCTGTACTTGTGATGGCAGGGTCTGGGACGCGTAGATAGCTGGTCGCTTTCGTAGCTGTCGTTACTGTCGATTTGTTTTTGTTTTATTATGCTTGATATTATCTTCTGTGCATGGGATTCTGTCATTCTTCTCCTCTGTATATTTCTGTGTTTATCTGTACATTATTGAATATCTATGCTCTTTTATTTTTTCTTTTCTTTCTTCTACTTATCTGTGGAGATGTTGCAAGCAACCCGGGACCAAGTCGGGCTCGGGGGTGTCGTCTCTTCTATTGTTAATATTAGAGGACTGCATGCGAACCTCGCGGAACTCGACCTTGTGTCCCGTGGTGTGGATGTCGTGTGCTGCTCCGAGACATTGGTGACTGGCAGAAGGCACAACGCTGAGCTTACCTTGGCCGGTTTTCAGTCCCCTTTTCGCAGGCTTTGGGGATCGAGGCCTGGATTACGTGGAATGGCCGTCAATGTCCGGAGCGGATTCTGTGCTTACCGGCAGTCAGTGCACGAATGCGCCTGTCATGAGATCATTGTTCTAAGGGTGTGTGGCCAACTGAATAATTATTATTTATTCTCCTTATATCGGAGCCCTGCAACTGATGATTCTCTTTATGACTGTTTATTGACGGCGATGGCGTCGATCCAGAGCACGGATTCCAAGTCAGCGTTTGTTTTGTGGGTGATGTTAACGCACACCACAGTGACTAGTTGGGATCTGCATCACCGACTGATTGTCATGGTGGGGCTGCGTTGGACTTTTACACCTTGTCTAGTTGTGTGCAGCTAGTTCGCGGGTCCACGCATATTGCCGGTAACTGTCTCGACCTCGTTATGACTGATGTTCCGGACTCGATGACGGTGTCAGTTGGCTCCCCTATTGGCTCTACCGACCACTCACATCTTGTTGTGTCCTTGGACCTTAATCAGGTTGTTCCTGTGGTGGACACCACGAGAGTCCTATTCGTAAAGAGCAGGACTAACTGGGTGGCTATTACTCGAGTAGTAAGAGCGTTACCTTGGCGTCAGATTATTCGCAGTGAGGATCCTCTCTCTGAGCTTAGCGACTTGACTGTGTCCATTTTGGAGAGGTTTGTCACTAAGAGGACTATTCTTATGAGGTCTCGAGATAAGCCGTGGTTTGACGAACAGTGTCGGTTAGCTTTCGAAGCTAAACAAGCGGCTTATCGGGCATGGCGGCGTTCGCATGACCGCACGTTTTGGCAGTTCTATGCTGATCGTAGGGCCGAGGCCAAGCGTGTGGCACAGCATCGTCTGAGGCAGCGTGCCAGCTAGGGAGTCTCTGCTCAGTATTGACCATCTACATCGTTGGTGGAGTGAGCTAAGGGGTTCAGTGTTCGGTGCTGAACCTTCGTTGCCGCCTTGTTGGTCCCGGTGGGGGCATCTTTACTGATCCCTTGGCAAGGGCGGAGCTTTTGTCGACTCACTTCGACAAGAAGCAGAGCAAAGATGTTATCGCATTGCCTCAAAGATGCCACCCTGAACCTCGCTTGACCTCATTGGCGTTCAGATCTGGTACAAGTGCTGCTTGGGGGCCTTGATCCATATGGAGGTGTGGATTCGGTGGGTATGTTTCCTTTGTTTTATAAGCAGCTGGCTGACGTTCTTGCCCCCAAGCTTCCGGTGATCTTCCGGCGCCTGATGCGATTAGGACACTTTCTTCGTTGTTGGCGTACTGCAGTATTACTCCTATTCCCAAGGGTCCGTTGTCGCCCTACGTTGCCAACTATCGACCCATCACACTGACGCCCATTTTGTCGAAGTTGTTCGAGAAATTGATTGCTGGTAAGCTTGGTCGTTTCGCTTAGGTTACGGGGTTGCTGCCTCCTGGTCAGTTTGCGTACAAAACTGGCTTGATTTGTTGCGATAATGTAACGCTCTGTTGTCGGTTGTCACACCATTTACAGTCTGCGCTGGATTGTAGGTCGGAGGCACGCCTTGTTCAGTTGGACTTTAGCGCGGCGTTTGACAGGGTTAACCACAGGGGTCTATTAAACAAGCTGGACTCCTTTGGTGTGGGTAGTAGGGTTCTGTAATCATACGCGATTTTGTTTCTGAGCGAACGTAGAGTGTCTCAGTTGACGGCGTTTTGAGCGCCTCAGTCGCGGTGGTGTGTGGCGTCCCTCAGGGCAGTGTGCTTGGCCCGCTGTTGTTCGTTCTCTATAGTAGTGACATGTTCTCTTCGCTTGAAAACACGATGATTAACTATGCCGACGATTCCACTTTGATAGCAGTGATACCTGCTCCTCGCCTGCGTGATGCTGTCGCTGAGTCTCTGAATAGGGATTTGTCGTGCATTAGAGCATGGTGCTCGGCCTGGAGTATGAAGCTGAATGCCAGTAAGACTAAGTCGATGATTGTCAGTCGGTCTCGGACCTCAGCATCCCCAACTTGAGATTGATGACACTTTGCTTCAGGAGTCGCGCTGCTTGGAGATTCTTGGTGTTGTCTTTGATGAGAAATTCACTTATTAGCCGCATATTAGGAGGTTGGTGTCACGTGCTTCCACTAAGATTGAGCTCCTTCGTAAGGTGAATTCTGTGTTTGGTGACAGTCAGGTTGTCCGCATGTGTTTTTATGCTTTTTTGCTGCCTGTGATAGAGTATTGATCACCGGTCTGGGCTTCAGCTGCTGACACTCACTTGAGTCTGTTGGACCGACTTCTTAGTTGAACCAGCAGGCTGTGCGCTGATAATGATCAGGTGAACCAGTCCCACAGGCGAAGAGTAGCCGAGCTATGTATATTTTATAAGGTGTACATTGTACCATAATGAGAGGCGTTGGTTCTATTCTTCTCTCCCTGCCCTCAATGTATTTGGGAGGGAGACTCGTGCCTGTCATTGATTTTTTACTGGAATTCCTTTAGGAGCGTTTTGGGTTTCCCGGTGTTGCAAGATGCTTCATATGGGTTGTATTACCTGTCCGTGGAAGTTCTATCGTGAAGTTTTAATAATAATAATAACTCGAAGAAAACTTGTCCTGTTGAAAGAAAAATCCAGAATGGAGAAACCCATTTGCTGCCAAGAAATCATCGTGGTTTTTACGCTCGTGCTGACCGCTGAAGAATATATTACCATTTTGCCTCAATAATTATGCAGTCAAAATAAGACGATCAGTGTATACTAAAGGCGGCTTAAGTTTGAATGGAGAAGACCTCAGAAGAGAGTACACATCACGATGGAAGAGATTGTTTAGAGAAGCTATTTGCATCTGCATCGAATGCACTTCAAATTTGTCAAAGAAAGACCGGAATCAGATATCCTGTTCGAGTGCCATCATCAGCAACCTAGAACATTTCCTACCTATCAGTTTCCTATGAAGCTTGGCAGATGATTAAACTGATGAAGCCAGGAAGGCCAGAGCTAATTTTTGCCTATCTATTTTGTAAGAGCATGACACGAAACCTATCAATAAATAAATAAATATATATATATATAAACACATGACGGTCATTCTTTTTTTTTAGATTTATTAACTAGTGGACCCGTGTCTGAAAAAATTCACAGAATAATCGATATGTTTGCCTAATACCTATAGGCCGGGTGCGGAATCTTCTTTGACTTGCTTCTTTATTTTCTTCACTGATCCTTTTTCGTGCTCTCATCCTTAGGTCTTCTCTTTTGATAGATAGAAGTAAAAGCTTGAGCTAAACGCTCTAATAAATATGATTGCAACTCCAGTCAGGTCAACTTATACTAGTAGCGATAATATCGTTGATAGCCTTTTACCAATATCTGCTTCATTTGAAGTGCTGAATTTTTACCCGTGAAGAGAAAACGGCCGACGGAATCGTGGAGCACCTAAACTGCGAGAGAGTGTGAAATGAAGCAGCTGGTGGACGATTGGGTGGTAGATCCGACGCTGTGGAGGAGAATTGCGAGAAACAGTGACCCCCTGTGAAAATGGGAACGCAACCAAAGAAAAAAGAAAAAGGGAAAACTCCTTCGTCAAATAAGAAAAACTTTAAGCTCGAAGAAATTATTGTCTACTGCCCGTGAGAAATCCCCCCCCCCCTCCAGAGCGCTTCGTTGACCATCTGCCGAAATTATACGTCGTGACCTGAGAGAAAAAAGTTATCAAATCGGATTCCAGAAGCTATATATTTAGTATTCCGATTTCAAAAAGTGTTTCAAGCAAGAAGTGTCTTCAGATGAAGGGATAAGGATCAGCCGTTGTCATCTTCTGCAACCTGGTTATCGATTTACACAATCTGTAACATGACTAACATGACTTATTTTTCGCCTATCTATTTCTTTCAAGGCGGATGCGAAATAAATAAATACACGAAGCGTTTTGTTATGTAAGGATAACTATATTTATATATTTCCTGTCACGCTCTATGGGAATAAGATAGGAGAAAATTCAGATTTCAAGTGGCAAAAAACAAAGTTGGGTACCTTGTAAATCTTTTCTTCGCTATTTGATAGAGGAAAAATAGAACTTAGTCTTCTTGCACCTTTTGGCAAAAAGAAAATTTGGGTACCTTGAAATTTTTTATTCAGTATTAGATAGGGGAATAATCAGGCTTCGGACAGACGGACGGACGTACTGACGGACAGACAGCTCTCCTAGTATAGCTTGTTTAGACAGAATTCTAAATTTTCCTTTAAGAAACCTTCTGAAAAGTATCAAGCACAGGAGACGGCGAGGGTTTTCGTGAACTGTTATGTTCTGCCGTCATTTATAAGAACAGAACGGGCCACGAGCATAAAAATGTATAAGTAGGATGGGCCGGATGGCTGCCTATAATATTTGTATGACTAAAAAAAAAAAATTTTTTTCTGAGTGGTTATTTGGTCGAGGGTCACTTATTATTTGGAGCGCATTTTCCTCTAGTAAATAGTCCAAGTTATTTGAAATAAAAAAGACAAAACGTTGTAAAGTACGCTCACGTTTAAGAAAACAGTTTTCTACCACCTCTTCACTGCCAGGAACAAAATCCTCTCACTGTTCAACAGGATAGTGCTGCAATGCATAGCAATACATGCTGCTCCTCCCACAATATAAACGTTCTGAATTTTTTTTTTTTAAATGGGACTATGAAGTCCTTAAAAAATTGAAGTCCCTAAAAAATTGCCAGCTAAGTTTCCGAACATCAATAAAATTGAAAACCTGGGGTGCATCTTTCAAGTCGTGTTGATCAGAATGGAAGACAGTTTGATGAGAATTCTTTGATGGAATGCATTAAGAAATGTTGGGGAGACATATCCCTTGAAACTTGTATTTATTGCATTAAAGTTTCTATTGCATCAAAATTTTAATTTTTGTAACTATAGTGCCGTGTAACTTGAAACCTACGGGAAATGATAGTTCCTGCAATCTTAATATTAAAGCACCTCGAAAAGCCATATTTCATTTAAAAAACATAAATGATGCAGATGCAATATGTAAAAGACATAAAGAAACATGTAAGTGTGCTAAACTCATTTTCACTATTTTATTGCACTCTCATTAACGCATATTTCAGCGAGGAGGATTTGACTGAACGACTTGCTCATGTATTAATTCATTTTTATTTGCTTTCCGCTCACAATGCGCTTAATAGCTCTTACTAAATGAGGTACATATGTCCTGAAGCATTTAATCATGATAGGTATTTTCTGAACAATTTCTTTTCTGTATCTAATGCATGGAATGTTCTAATCTATTTACCTTGGGGCGGACAAACGCAGTGAATATTCTACGACTCGTCTAATCATAGCTGACATTGTAATGTAAGAGGCAATCAACTTGTTTTTATTTACGAAATCCAGATTTCCCTGAAGTAAACTGCAAAGTAAAATGTGATATCGAAAGCGAGAAATTCTCAGAATCACTTAGCATTATCTGCTGCGTAGAAGCTGCAATTTTACCCATGCTTGATTGAGAGACTTTAATGGCAGATGCTTCAGTCTGCATCGCCGGATATTAATTGCACAGTGCGGTCTCATTTCTGTTAGCATGGCGATGTCTTCTCGAGGCTCGCTGATATTATTAAGTGTAATTGAAATAAACAATCCCAATATCTTTAGTTTTACACCCTCAGTAGCGGGGCTAGAAAATAGTGATATAGACACTCAAAATACGGAGCTACCATCCACCAGCCAGACGAACGGGTCCTTGTTGCACATGACGTGCTCAGTCAGTGTCTAATGCTCTATGCTGCAACAAGGCGGCACTGACCCTAGCCAGAACTGGTGCTGGACGAGAATCCCAGGTCGTCGTAAAAACGCCCGTCTCTGACGCCATAGTTCTTGATGATCTGTGATCGACTGCAGCCGTACACTTCTCTAGGGCCAGTTGATGGGATATACTCTGCAGCTCGAATCAATTGCTTGTGGTTTCTCAGTTGGGATGTGCGGTTAAGTTAATTTTCCTTCATAAATTCATAATTTCTACAGTGAGAGAAGGGCTATTCCAAAACCAGCACGTTTTTCCGCGCGTTGAAGAACAGTACTTGCCTTGGCCTATTCGTACAGCACGAAAACTGTTAAGAATTATATTGAAAGACTGTCGGCCTTACGAACGCTAGTTTCGTTGCAATACTTTTTCAGTCTAGTTAGTAAGGTGTGCTGAGAATCAGACAATGAATGAGTTCCAATGTTTCTTTGAAGGTGCATGATGAATTTCTGGTGTTTGGTGTTCCTTCACTTAAATGTTCATTACATTTAAGTTGATTTAAATCTAGAACCCAAATACAACTAATTCCTAGGATTACTGCTCATCCCTTATAAACTAGCGCCCATCATCTTATTCCTGACGATCTGACATAACCTAACGCTCGTCATCTAACGTTGCACTTATCTAGTCGAATGCTTCCAATCTAAACGCTCATAATCTAACCTAACGCTACTTATCTGATCTAACGCTTCTCATCTAACCTGAAGCTCGGCATCTAACGCTGCTCATCTAGCACAACGCCCATCATCTAACGCTACTCATCTAACCCAATGTTCTTTATCTAATCAAACGCTCTTGATCTAATCTAACGCACCTCATTAACTCTGACTCACCTCACTTCCGCTGATGCTTCTCATCTAACATGACGCTTCTCATCAATCTTAAGGCACCTCATCTAACCTAGCGTACTCTATCTAACCTAACCTAACACTCTTAGTCTAATCCAGGGCTCCTAATCTAACCTAGAGGCCCTCATCTATCTTGGCATCGTTAGGGTAGATTAACCCAATTCCCAAAATAAAAACAACAATGCGAATGAACTTTTGGAACCTCTGAACCTCCAGGGGTGCTTTGTTCTTCACTCCACCATTGAAAAAATGCTCACTGGAACGTTCCAACCATTTGCACCAGTCGAACGGAAGGCAGCTTACCTCTGTTGGTAGCAACGATATACTCGCCGCAGAGCAGGGAAAGGTTTTGTGGTGCTCTGAACTGAAGGGCGCAGGAGAAAGAAAGTTTCTCAGAAAATTCGTAAAGCTTTATTCTGGAGCCCAAGGGTCAAACCCTAAAGAGCAGGCGATCTGGACTAAGCTACTAAGTCCCTTGGGGCAGAGCTTGCGGATAATATTGCATCTAATAGTATTTAGTCAATGAGGTGAAATAGTGTTAAGCCATGCAACTGTCTCATTGGGAAGAAATGACTGCATTTACCCTATTTCTATGTAATAATCTGTAATATTAGCAGAAAACATAATTATTATATTACTCCTCGTGCGAGGATAATCGTTAGCTGATACTATCGCAGTGCCAGTTCAGTTCCTAACTGGTTTGGTCTGTGGTGGCACTGAGCCTCGTTGATTAGGTTATAAATTCATAGCTGTAATATTATTTTTAAGAAATTGATGTACATGAAATGGTTTTTCATGTAAATTGTAATATAATAATCCAAAAACACCTGTTTTCCATGGAGATTTATACGATAAATAAATAAATTTTATTTCTTGTGAGCTTACAACGCCTCTCTAAGCAGCCTAAGGGGAATGGTTTAGGAGGACGACCGGTACATTTTTAGTTACCATGCTGTGCAGGATCTTGCAGAAGATTGATCATGGGATGTATAGATCCGCTTAGCTATACAACAGTGGATGCTACATTACAGCCAAGACTCTTTTAATGCAAGAATATATCCCGTTTCCGAAAGTTGGACGTTCCTTCTCATGGTGAATCTATTAGTACACATCGATTCCAACCAAATATGTACAGTTGCGAATTGAAACTCAACATAAATTTATAGATAGAGTCTAAAGTGAGTAAGGGGCCCTTGCTGTAGTGGAATGGCTGTTACGGCTTGGAGTTTATTATTATTATCTTTCATTTTTTTAAGGCTACTTCACTTC
>LQNS02276926.1:5413828-5427487 GCA_001587735.2 Parhyale hawaiensis | reverse complement strand
TCTATATCCTACTAACATAATGGCAATAGCTCATAGAGTGCCGGGGCGTATGTTCCGGTGTCTCTTTGGGAATGGGCCTATTGGTTCGTCTACTGCCGCCTATCTAATCTAATCTAATACAGGCTGTCTCGAACACACTCTGTTGTTGACGATTTCACCTTGAGTTCTATACGACGGAAATGCTTCAAACCACCAAAGACATTCTCCACTCATAATACCCATAATGTAAACTTTTAGCATTAAAATGTCGCGTTTTACGTTATCAAAAGCCTTTGCATAATCCAAGAGTATCACGTCTATACTCTGCTCCGACAGAGTGACTCTGTTACGGAACCATCATATTTCAAGAGCTGTGAACTAGTACGACATTTTTATCGAAAATCAAGTTGTTTTGACATGAGTATGTCATCAATTTCTAGCTGGTGCATCAGATGTTTGCGGATCACCTTTTCAAACGTTTTCACAATGTGACTAGTTTGGGGGACAAGTCCATAGTTAGCCGGATTTGCAGTTTTGGGATTGGAAGTATGAAGGCCTTTTTTGTAGGTGCGAATAAGGAATGCTTCGCTTGCACATTTTGAGGATTTTCAGAGGAAAATCATACCGTCCTGAAGCACTGTGATCGCTAGTCCTAGTTTATCGCTGGACAATTCAATGCTTAGTTTTGTGAAGTTAAAGTTTGGACTTGTGATCAGACAACTGTATTGTGCATGTTGGTAATCATCACAAATTAGACACTCTGTACAAAAAGGAACTCTAATATATTGTCTTCTGATGTTGGATAGAAAATTATTATCTGCACGAGCGTTAGTTGATCCATTGCTTGACGTAAAGAGAGGGCTTGTTCTTTCTAATCTGTTGCGTATGAGCCCTTTATATTTTTAAATGCAAATTAATCTTCCTGTTTCATCTGGTGCCTCTGGTTGTAGCAACTTTGCGAAGGGAAAGGTAACGTCACCCGTGATGATTAAATTGCTATCACATTCAAGTTCAGTGCTCTGTATCTGAAGGTTTTCCAGCAACTCTCTATTTTCTTAAAAGCTTATTTCAATGGCCAATAGGACACCATACAATCAAGTTCACGTTTTTCTACTTCTTACAATTAGAATTTCGCTCATACTATTAGAGATTTATTGTATAATGAGCGTGTTGTTTTCCTTTTTGTCCTCAGCATCACAAGTATTCAATGTTGATCACCTAAAAATTTCTTCAGTGTTGTGTGGCATTTAATTCTTTTGCGACAGTGCAGTGCTGCGATGGTTGACTTGGTAATTTATTTTTTAACCTCTTTCACATAAGAGGGCTTCCCTGTTGCATTAATAATAAAAGCAGCAGTAATTACATCGTTAACGGCTATAATAACAGTATAATGCAATAAAAATGTAGACATTAATAACAATAATCGTTGTAATAACAACAAAAACGATCATAGCAGAAATGATACATTTCATAATAATTGGTTGTAGTCCCTCTCGGATGCATGTTTCAATAAATAATATAGCTGTTATGCTGGAGGTCCTGCTGAAACTGTAGGCCAACTAAAGAAACAATCGATCGGAATGCTATTAATAATGTGACTATTCAGACGATGTAAAAAACTTCAGTGAATTTATCTGTCACTTGCCGCCTGAAGTAAAGCAGCTAGTGCGTTGTATTGAGAAAATACAAACTACGATAAATGCTTGCAATACAGCTATTTTATTTTATGAAACATTTCATGGTAATTAAAATAATAGCTATTGAAATAACACGAGTAATAGTGTCGTTAGCCTTCGCCCGGGGTTCCCAAAATTTCATGGCTGACCCCCTCCTGAGGGAGGTGGTTTTGGATTCCTGACGCCATCGCTCTCTCTCCTTCATGCATTTATACTGATGTTTCTTCTATAATTTTGCGTTTATTTGGTGTGTTATTTTGCAGAGTTAACTCTATCCCTTGTCTCCCTACCGCTCTTTTCCCTCGTCACCCCTCAAATCTCTCGACAGCTCTCCTGCCTCCCTCACTAATGTGGGGACAGCTAGGGAGGGTGGCTACGGCGGACTGTGGGAACGACTGGGCTCAGCGATGCATAAAATTGAGATCAAACTAATAGTCGGGCACGCGTCTGTGTTTGTCGCCTGGTGTGACTGTGACAAATCTTACAAGCTTTGGCTCGGGTCCCTTTCATTTTGCTGTGCAGGGATATGCGCGCCAGGGCCAGGCGTTTCTTCACAACTTCAGTCACCAAGTTTTCGAGGAGAACTCTCGATCACTGGCACATAATGAGATGCTTGGTAAATTTTCAAGCACAGAGCTGATATCAGCCAACCCGCGCTCCGCGATGGGGCAAGTAGGAATAAAATGGTATCATCCTATGCGAAATTAAAGTAAAAAATTATAAAACCAGCAGTTTCTTTTCTTTGGAGATAATAGGCTGTTAATTCATATATCAGCCTCCATTGAAGTACAAAATTACTGATTTTACTAAATTAGACAAAGCATTAAATTAGGGTTAAGATAGACTTCGGTGAGACGTAC
Source organism: Parhyale hawaiensis (assembly GCA_001587735.2). Classification (NCBI taxonomy): domain Eukaryota; kingdom Metazoa; phylum Arthropoda; class Malacostraca; order Amphipoda; family Hyalidae; genus Parhyale; species Parhyale hawaiensis. The sequence goes on along the minus strand of LQNS02276926.1, from coordinate 5,424,972 downwards.
TATGAAGTTAAAATCGCTCTGACTGTACACCCAAACTAGAAAATCCATACGCGTCGGCTCTTACTGCAGATGACTGACGGTACGCCCCGGTATTTGGAAAAATAGCCCCGGGAGGAAAATACACCAGGAAAAAGCATCGGTAAAATGGAAGCCCAGCCTATCACTTAAGCTATTTCTCTTGAATAGCTCAACTCAATTTCTTAACTATGTTTTATTGAAATTCACTAAATTATATTGTATAAAACAAAAATTTTACTTAGCATTTGCGGGCTCATATGTGAATTCAATGAACCAATAATATTGATTAAGTTATTGGCAAGAACGTGAGGTTAGGCTATTTAAATTAAGTAGAACAGGCTGGGATAAAATTGGTTAGGTTGAGGTAGAATAACTTTTGGTAACTTACTTAAGCGAGAATAAGTTAGGTTAGATATGGTTAGGTTGGGTTAGGTTAGGCTCAATCAGGGTAAGTTTGGCTAGAAGCGGTCAGTTTAGAACATGTTAAATTAAAACGGGTGAAATTATGATGGTTAGTGCAGACAACGATCAGCTATGTTAGGTAATGATAGATAAAAATAAGTTATATTTAATTAGGCTACGTTAAATTAGCTTTCTTAGGTTTGGTTATGTTCGATGAGAACAAGCTTTCTTGGGTTGGGATACGTTATAGGCCACAGAGTACAGGAATATTGAGCAGTCACTTGCAGGAAAGAAAAATATCGCTTCTCGGAAGTGAGGCTGACTGTACGGTGCCAGAGACGTATTTTTATATGTTGTTCCATTACTTTTTCATACTTCGTTTAGAATATTTTGCTTAATTCTTTTGCATACTCTAGCACTTGTAAACGAAATAAATCCACAAAAATATTAAGGCTTACAATTGAATACCGTAAATCAACTGTTTATGATATCCTCTGTTTTTTTTTTTTTTTGCAGCAGAGGAGAATGATTACACAGTTGTTAGTAAAATAAACAGTTTCATCCTGTAGAATAGAGGTCTCTCAAATTTGTGGTATACTCGATTTGTTGTGAAATATGGAGTTTTTAATGCAATTCATTTAGTATGCGCGCTACTCGAGAAAATCAGAGCAGACAGCAGAGCTGAAAGGTGAGTTGGAGCAGCTGGTAGCCATAAAGTGATGTAGCTCTGGTAGCAATAAATGATGAAAAACTGGCAGCCATGAAGTGATGTGACATTGGCAGCTATGAAGCGATGTAGCAGTGGCAGCCGTGAAGTATTCTACCATTGACAGCCGTGAAGTGATTCAGCAGTGGCAACCATGAAATGATATAGTTTCAGCAACCTTGAAGGGATCAGTATTGTATTGGCAACCATAAATTTAATGATGTAATGTAGGACACCATGAAGTGATTTAATTCCGATAACCATGAAATGGTTTAACTTAAGCAATCATGAAGTGATTTAACTTAGGTAACCATGATGTGCAGTTAGGCAACCATGAAATTATATAACTAGGCAATCATGAGGTAATTTAACTTAGGATACCATAAAGTGATTTTGCTTAGACAACCAAGAAGTGTTTTAACTTAGGCAACCGTGATGTGATTTAACTTAGGCAACTATGAAGTGATGTAACATAGCCTGGCGATAGTCATCCAATGAATCATGTAATTTCGGCAACCATGAAGTGATGTAACATATGCATCCATTAAATGATGTAATGTAGGCAACAGTGAACCTATGTAACATATGCAACATGAGTGATGTAACGTTAGCAGCCGTGACATGATGTAGCGAACCAGGATGTCTTTAACTTAGGCAACCATGAAATGATTCAACTAAAGCTACCATGCAGTGGTGTAACGCAAGCACCCATGGAGTGCTGTAACTTAAGCACCCATGAAATGATGTAATGCAGGCAACCACGAAGTGATGTGACGAAGGCAACAACGAAATGACGTGATACACGTAGGCAGTAATGTGAAATGACTTGGACAGCAACGATGTGCAGCTTCAGATGGTCCAGTAATGGAGGGATTTATTAGCACCAAAATATTATATTTTAATGTCCCCTAAGAGCGGTCCTGGTATCTTGATCTCGTAGTTATATATGCATTTTCAGTTCATGGTTATCAATGTTGCTTCACTTCTCGATATTATTGTTGCTTTAATTCGGTTTTTCAGTCTTACTAGTTTTCTTAATCTCCCGTTTGTTGAAGCTATCGGGATAAGCTCTACCGAGAGCTTTAGATACAGTACATCTATTTCCTGGGTTATTGCTTGAGATCCGTAATCGGAATAAAACCCAACTGTATGTGATACAAAAGTGCATTCTACATGTAGTATCTATATGCCATTTTTTCTATGAAATTAGAATATTCCTAGAGATTAAGATGAACCTTCAATCATTCTTGAAGTCCGAAAGTAGGATATTTATCGTCCACTGAGGTTATATTATCGGGAATTTAGATTCCCTGCTCTGCAGCACATTCCTTATGGTACCATGTTGTTTGATGTCTCTGTGATTAGTAGAACTCACTTTATCAACGCTTACGTAAATCGGCCCCCGGGCCCACTTGTGAAAAGCCCGATTTCAGGGGACAGTGAAGTTATATTGTGTATAGTATGGTTAGGCTATGATAGGCAAGCTTAAAATAATATTGTTTACGGTAATAGAATGAACTTTCAAAATAGCTGAGTTTAGTTATTGAATATACCTAAAGTAACTGGCGCGGTTTTTTCCTACCTAAGATTGTCTCCTGGGATTTACTTTCCGACGGACGTTTTTCCTAGAACCTTGTGCCCCAGAGGATAGCGTCGATCAGACATTGTCAGAACTGTGACGTCAAAGATGAAAGGTGTAACTGAAACCCCTGCGAACCCACATCCGACCCAAGTCCTGATTATGCAGATGCCTTTGCAGTGGATTATCAATGTCTTCAGACGCGTTGATGTTGCAATCACACGCACTGCAACGCAACTCCCTCGCAAGAAAGCGAACTTCAGATACCAAAACAACAAGTAGAGCGCTCTAGCCACCCAAACCATGTTGGGCAGGGTACGGAGCATTACTACACTGCGGCAAGCATTCAGTTGTAGTAGAAGTTGTTACTAGCGCTTCAGTGGCACACTGCCTATATCGCGCCGACAAGTGTTCAAATTTCTGTTCTTGTTTCGTTGTCCACAGAGGCTTTCCTTCGCTATTTTCCTCACACAGGCTGCATAAAACTTGAGGCGTCAGCGAGCCATAAAAATACTGATAATCGGCAAATCAGTAATGGCAGCTCTACTGTCCAATGATATTAGTATTAAAGCCTCGTTACTAAACAAGAAGTTTAACAAAGTCACCACACTATATTTCCACTAATTATCAGCTCATCAAAGTAAAACAAATTTCGTTGGCAATAATTAAGAGCAAGATTGAAAGTTCACCGTGTAAGATTTCGTAACCGGTGACTTAAATATACATGAGAGCAGCTATGTGATTTTTATGCGGTCAGTAACACCGCCAAATCACCATTGTGCAGGCCACGCTCTTTTGCCTCAATGCACATGATGTACATATGTAAATATTAATGAACTAGAGAAGCACTCTGAGAGAGCATACCTCCGCCAAGCAAAATTGAGCATACCTCCGCCAAGCTAAATTCCGTCACATATACCTCTTGATGTTAACAATTGAGAGTTACTGTAGTGTTCTTGAAGATCCGCTCATAACTACAGTATTTCAGTTATAATCTCACAAATGCTAAGAAAAACATAAATAACACAGAAACGGATTAACAGATCATTACCAAAATGTGATCATTTGTGCCTCCAAACTTTCCAACAATTTCTGTAAATTTGGTAAAGATTCGTTCATGACTTTGTGGGTACTGTTAGAGAAAAATATGAAGACAAACATAGAGATAAATAGACAAACGGACTGACAGATCATTGCAAAATATGGTCAGTTGTTCCTCTTAACATTCCCGATAATTCTACAGATTTCATGAAGACTTGTTCAGAACTGTGTGAGTTATGTTACGAAGAGCATGTACCACCGTGCGTGTACCAGCTGTACGTCACACGGTACGGCGTACCAGAGAGTGGTAGAATCTGTATTACCGTACGGGGTAGCATTACTAAAAATCAACTTCCTCCAGATATCACTGGTAAAATGGGCGCTTTAGCGATTCGAGCGCGCTTCTTGGTGTCCCAATTAAAAATTTTCGGTGGAACTATGGTGGCATAAGATGGGCACATGGCCGAGAAACTAAGCGGCGCATCCGTGCAGCTCCGGTGCTGCTCGGTAGCTATGGGCGTTTTTAGGCTGGCATCGGCGACCGAGTTTCGAAGAAAATTCGCTCGAGCAGGGTGCCCTTCACCGCGCTTGTTCCACCCTGTTCCCAGGATATTTCGCGCTGTTGCAAAAATAGTAATTCACTGCTATTTTGGTCAAGGAACAAAATATCCGTGGGACATGGTAGGGCAAGCGCGGTGAAGCGCGCCCTGCTCGGGTGAATTTTCTTCGAAACTCAGCCGCCGATGCCAGCCTAATCGCGCATAGCGACCGAGCAGCACCGGAGCTGCGCGGATGCGCCGCTTAGTGTCTCGTCCATGTGCCTATCTTATGCCACCATAGTTCCACCGAAAATTTTCAATAGAGATCCAGGTGTCTTCGGCTGGCAACGCCAAGGTTAGGGAGATTCTGATTCACGTTTGATACCTACATTTGGGAACTTCAGCTCTATGAGTGCGGGCGAGCTTCTAGCTTACTGAACTTCAAGCTACTTACTCTACTAACGTCAGACGGGGGAAGTGCCGACGATATGAACTTATGTCGCTCGATGACAACAGCTTTTATAAGCTCGGGAGGTGTGCGGAGACACAAGCAAACAGGTCGACAAACAAATGAACATTTGAACGTTTCTACACCTAACATATTAAGCAACATTCTCTGTAAAGTTTATGAAGATCCATTGATAACTTCTTGAATTATCTTGGTGACAGACTGATAATCAGACAAAGAAACTCCGCCAAAAACATAACCTCCTTTGCAGACGTGATTACCATTATTTTTCTTGCCCGTCGCCATCACTAGCCTCCCTTTAGTCGGAACCCACACCAAGCCAGCTGCCCAAGCATGCACTTCACGGTTAAATACACCCCTGGAATATGCGCATCTAAATGCTATACTGAAGGCATATCTCATAAAATCACATGAAAACTAGAACACTTTGAGCTAGAACACCACAGCCAAGCGAGGCAATGTTAACGGAAAATTCAAATAGGATTTAATTTTTAACGCCAGCAATATTTGATCATTTTTGCCTCTTCACTGCAATAACAGCATTTGTAATTTTGTTGAATATCAGCCGGTAACTTTCTCAGTTATATGCCGACAAACATTTTGACAAATATTAGGCCTAGTTCACACGTCAATCATCCCAGCGCGTTCATCCAATGGTCCGAAAGTTTCGTAGCGTCGTTGTCAGTATAGCTTTGTTTACGTCACAAAATTTATTAAAACGTTAACCGTCAAATCAGTTTCCTTCGTAAGTGATTCTCAGCAAGTTACGGATTTCTCTTTAAACTTGGAGCGAAATAAAACTGAGAAAAGAACGCACCTTGCTGCCATTTCTAGGGCACAGTAACGCATTGGGACAAGCGGATGAACAAACGCCTCAATTTGAATGACATGTGAACTGGCCCTTGGTCACATACACGAACGGACGGAGCGATCATCACCAAATTTGGTCATCTGTGTCTATTAACATATCTAACAACTCCTACAAATTTCATGAAGATCCGTTCATGACTTTTTTGATTTATGTTACTCTCAAACATAAAACAAACATAAGACAAACAAAAGGACCAACAGATCAACACAAAAATTTGGTCATCTGCTTCTATAGTAACAACCTCAACATCGCTAAATTTCATGAAATCGGACCATAACTTTGTGAGTTATGCTACTGAGAAAAATGAGGCAGACAAACAAACAAACGGTTGAATCGCCCTCTAAAGCGCTTGTGGCGCGCCAACTTCACGTCGGCTATGGCACGGTTTCAAATACGGTTCTACGACTAGCTACGAATATGTTGTACGTCTTTGGGTCGTTGTGTCCTGCCGAACCACCGGCTTATATGTAATATACGAGCGGACGCGCATTTGCTTCCGTTCGTTTATCGGCAAGTATGTTCATGGCTGCCAGGCGCCACATTGGTATGTCACCGAGGGAGCGAGGAGGGCCATAGGGGTATTTGAAGCTTCCTTTAGTAACGTAAGGAGTTCATGGTTTTCATTCGACTTCACGAGCTGTGCAGTATCTATCAATTAAATGCACCAATTCCATTGGTCTTTATGTCTTTGGAACCGATGGTTGAGAAGCGTTGGCTTCATATACAGGTAGTTGCTTGTGTGGGAGCACAAGAATACAGTTGGAAATCAAAGCAATATAATAAACACCGTCGAGTGTTTACATGATTATATTTATATAATTAAAAATTCTGATAATTTTGTTCGTTTGCTTGTGCGTCATAGTTCACAAAAATCTTCACTTTAAGATAAGAAGAAATTGGAGCGATGAAGATTTAATGAGACTATATCAGTTGGAGTATCGACGAAGATGAAGTCTGACCTTAGTGGCTTTTTACGTTGGCTTTCTGATGCAGCTTCCTGGCGAGCTTAATTCTCGTGATCACTTTAGGTATACGATACACAGATGGGAGGCCTGCACAATCACATTAGCCACTTATTGAAGCATAAGCAAGTTGGCAGAACCTGCTAGCAAAACATTATTGTTAATGAGCCAGAACGAGACGGATACTTAAGGATCACCGTAACTTGGATAACGATTGCTACATACGTCTAGTGCGCTAAAAATTGAAGTTCTGAAATCTTACTCCCGTAGCCTTAGGGTATCAGCAATCAAGGTGGTTGAAAAGTAGCATCATTCTACTGTTTTCTTTTAATCGAAAAGAAATATCAACCTGTATCTACGCCTCGGCAGTAGTTTTATCTCAGAAAATTATTCTACTCTCTATAGTAATTAAAAGTCTGACGTAACCAACTCCAAGTCCAGAAATCTAGCAGAAGAAAATGGAATACGTAGAATAGGTTTTCAGTAATCCAACGTGTGATGAGCAGTCTAGTATATACCAGCACATACGGTATTTGTTTTGCGTCCCGCATAGGCATAAAATAGGCCAACTTGTAAAGTAAAAATTAGAACAAGTGTAGAAGATGGCCAGCGTAGCAATTCTTATCCTTATCCCTTTCTCACTCAGCCAACACTGAAATTCAAACAATGAAGATATTTCTAGTATCTCTTTACGCTTCCATGAAATTCAATTGGTTACTTTCTCCATACTTCAAAGCTATATTTCCTCTTGGTTCACGTCATACAAATTGATCAAATAATCGAGGAAGCTACGAAGAAGTATTTTTAACGGTGTAGTAGCGAAGCAGTTATTTTTCTATGTTACTTCCTTCCTTTGATACGAGGCGGGAACTTTAATTTTATTCAGTAGAGCTTCAATGTTTTTTTTTTTTTTTCGTAGGTAAGGAATGACTGTACTGCTCCGACGAATAGACAATTCAAGTTAGCCGCAGTAGCGTATGTTTCAGAAGCATATTAGTAGCAGAAGTATAATCAAAACAGACGGGCCATCTGAACTTCCTTGCTATCATTTTTTACACTCTGGTCCAAAAAANCTTGAAGAACGGCATACTTAGGTATATTAATTATTTTGTTATAGCAAAACAAATTATTTATTCATATTTTCATATATTATTGCTATAGAGTTAGTACTTAGCGTAGATTTTATGGTCATTTATACAATAATAACTAGCTTTTTTTAGTCAAAATAGCGCTTATCTATAGCATAATGCTATTTTGCAATAAATGCAATTTTTTTTATAGTCGTTATAGCAATAATAGAATAAATGCTAGAAATCCGGGCTCTACTTATTATATGGATGTACAGGGACTCTAATGTTGTGAGCTCGATTGAGTTAGAAAAGTCTATGATGGAAAAGTCTATCTTGCAGAAGGGATTGTCGTTTTGTTCACCATGGAGACGGGGAGCTGAATGTGAGGATTCTGCGAGAAGTATACCGGTTCGACTAGATACACCTAGAGTATTGCGAAAAGTAAACTGGTTCGACTAGATAGACCTAAGTGTTGGTCAAGACAGGCTTTAAAATATCGTATAGTGCTACCGATGTACGAGGCAATGAATCCTCTGCGTTGGAACGGTAGATAAGACTTAACGAAAGTGGTGCGTGAGATTTGTCTTTAAAGTCAAAATAGTAACATATCGTAAACGTATTTTTGTATGAAAATTTGAAGTTCATATGTGGGTAAGCGTCAGAGAAGAACGCTTTGGAATTATTTACCGTACTAACTGAGGCCTTGTGGCACTGCTCGTTGAATAAAGGTCTCACTCGTTTATGCGCCTTAATGTCGCCAATTACCGAATTTAAACACGTACTAAACTTCCGATTATATATTTATTTACTTTCTACGAAATACAATCGGCTCTATATTTATAACATTTATGATTTACTACACTTATACCAGTTTAATAACATTAAAACTCTATTCTCATGTGAGAGCGAGGCTTTAGTACTGAACATCATTAAACAGTACCATGTTGTAATTCAAAGCGTGACACGGGCAACACTAAGGGTCGAATTTATGAATTAAACTGTAAACGCAAGGTTAAAATAAAAAAAAAGAGAAGCACTTCCATACCAATTGGTTCCATTTTCATTTATTTGATTTTTATTTTTATTTATACCCACAACAGCAGCATGCCATGCGTGTCTGACTTCCATGCTAAAGGTCCCGAGTTCTAGCGACATGCCTGTCAGGAGATTTTTGCGGCTTTCGGAGTGCTGAGTCAGCAATTGTTTGGTATGTGCAGTTGAGTGGGGGCACCTGCCTGACCAGGAATATGAGGGAGGAGCTCGGGTCGTCAAATCTTCCGTTTCGGCGCCATAGTTTTAGCGACCCGTGGTCGGCTGCGGCTCTACTTGCTCCTCTGAGGCCAGTTGGCCAATATCTGCAACACGAACCAGTGTATGTGGGTTTTCCAGGGTAAGGTGCACTCAAAGTTGACTTTACCTTTAAAGGTTTTGATTTCATCAACCGATTTAAGTTACATAAGCCAGTTTTTAAATACCAGGAAACATGATAGTGTTAAGTCAAGTCACTGTCTAATCCAATCTGCGTTTATTTTTCTATTCGTCAATTCGTTGTTAGAGTAACCGCGAGACAAAGTCTGCCTCAAAGTAGGATTTACTAATGTCGGAAGTTGGTTACCGGTAAACGTTATACATATGATTAGCTGTAATGGATTTTTTTATTTCCATAATAGAATCCATTTGTAAATTTTATCATTGGAGGCTAAAGGCTTAGCAAAACAATAAACAATACCTTAACTTTGGGTATTCACTCGTGTTCTTTATATTTATCGCGTATTTGAGCGACGTAAGTAGTGCAGTTTTATTGGAATTTTATTTTACGAGAGCTGTTTGCCGCATCAAACAGATATAACTTCTCATTGATTTTAGGAAATCGTTCATTTTAGCATCTAATATTATTGTTCCTTTACAAATACAGCAGACTTTCCTGATTCGAGGGATGGCGAAGACAAGCTGCTATTAGGAGCGTCCTGTAGTTAACTCTTATTATAGTTACCTACTTCAAAAAGGAGGAAAAAATGTCTTTGGGGTGCAAAAAATATACATTCATATTTTATGGGTAACGAAACTACAAGTTTATTTCAATCAAGTTTAATATTAGCCACGCATTTAGTTCCCACATATACTTAACCGTATGTGTTACCAATGTTTTTCAACCGCTTCAGCGCCAAGGCAAGACAAATTCATACCGCCCACGAAAAATGCTTATAACATCATCAATGCTCAAGTTTTTTCTTCAGAGTCTCTAAGTTATTTTTTAAAGCACTAGTGGACCCGTGGGTGAAAAAAGTCACGCAATAATATATGTATTTGCTTAATATAGGCCGGTGCGGAATTTTTTATTTCTTTGCTTGCTTCTTCCTTATCACAAGAAGTTTGTGGTGAAAATTCTTCATTGATTGTACTTTTCCTTACTAAAATACATATAGAGGAAAACGCTACGACAGCCAACTCAAATTACAGTAAGAGATGCGTGTTTTCTACTGAGCAGTACAACTCAGTTCGTCTTCAGCACACTCCTTCCCTTCCTTAGATGACATGCAAAAAAAAACAATATTAGTAAACACTGAAACATCACTGAATTTCATTTCCGCTGCGTATCCAAAATACACAGTGAGATAGCTTCAGCGTAACCAAATTTTCGCTTCCAAGAAGTTGGAAGAAATAAGTGTTACGTCTACTGCACTAGGAAACTTGGTTCCTCTACGCTTCGCTGATTTTCTACTAAATGTGTACATCGTAAACCAAAAGAAAATATAACTTCGACGTAGAGAAAAACTAATGATTATCAGACTCCATGGGAACGGCAAGAGAAGCTGGAAGAGCAAGAACTGCATTCATTGTTACTAACGATTAGCAATGTTCTTTGCCCACAGTTGATATTGCTTCTAATAAATACGGAGATTTAGCTTTGTATCCAAGATACTCGAGGGTGGCATATAACTCGGACTCGGAGAAAACTTGTTCTGATGGAAGAAAAACCCAAAATGGAGAAAACAATTTGCTAAGAAATCATCGTGGATCATCGTGGCATTTACGCGCGTGCTGACAGTCAAAGAATATCTTACCATTTACCTCGGTTTTTGTAGTCAAAATAAGACGATCAGTGTAAACTAAGGGCGTTTGAAGTTTGAATGAAGAAAACCTCAAGAGAGAGTACACATCACGATGGAAGAGATTGTTTAGAGAAGCTGTATGCATCAGCATCGAGTATACTTCAACGTATCTAATCTAATACTAAGAATAGCCTTCGTGTGTTTATAAATAAACTAGCTGGACCCGTGAAACTTTCACGGCGTTGCAAGGCCTTTCACAGACCCGTGAAACGTTCATATTTTAGCTTGGTAACATCACACTTATTCTTCAACACAGACTCGTTATGTGACATACCAAGTCCATCCTCTTGGTTGATAATAATATCCATAATTCCCTGCTGTGAAGTAGCCAGGGGAAGATCGTGGGGGACACTCTCCCTCCCTAAGATGTTACA
>LQNS02276926.1:5363492-5379448 GCA_001587735.2 Parhyale hawaiensis | reverse complement strand
TGGACATTTTTCCTGCGCAGACCGTGTGCGCGTGAGCGGCGTTCACGTTGGTGCGCCGCGCTGCCCGCTGTATCGCTGGTTAAGTTGGGTTAGGTAATGTTAGGTAATGTTAGGTTACGTTAGGTAACGTTAGGTAACATTAGGTAACGTTACATAACGTTACATAACGTTAGGTAACGTTAGGTAAGGTTAGGTAAAGTTAGAGAGGTTACATTGGGTTAGGTTAGGTTAGGTAAGGTTACGTTAGGTTAGGTAAGGTTAGGTTAGGTTAGGTTAGAAGGTTAGGTAAGGAGGTTAGGTTGGGTTAGGTAAGGGTAGGTTAGGTTTGGCTAGGTTAGATTTGCCTAGGTAGTGTTTATTTTAGTGATGGTACGCGCAGGAAAGCTTACGTGACCGCAAAATGTCCAGGGTTCCGGCGAGTGCGACCCGGCCTATGCTTCTGCTTTAGAGGCCATATGGAAGAGGGCTTAGCTGCTCTACTGCCACCGCCGCACTACAAATGCTCACTTCTCATGCAGCGTCCAACGTACTCAATGCCCGAATCGAAAGGCTAAAGTATTGCACTGCCAGAATTTCAACGGCAAGTAAAAACATTTCACTAAGTTGGCACCAAAGAAACGGAGTGTTTTAATGTTCCTGCGTAGACTTTACTACATAAAGTAATCATTAAAATAGAGAAAGCAAGAAACCACAGATTCTTCAGCGCTGTTGCATCGCTAGCTTCACAAATGGCAAAAGAAATCCGCTGTTTTCTTTTCATTTTGCAGGCGCATTTCGGATGAGGTTTTGAACAGAATTTGCATCCGCCAGTTGATCGCCGACGAGTGATTTCTGCCTAAAAATGATCCTTGTGTTCCTGAAAAATTGGTTGCATTTTTAAGGTAAGGCTTGAGATTTTTCTTGTTAGTGGACCTAAAGCGGATTTGTCCGAAGGCAAATAAGTCTCTCTTTTGAGCCGATCTCGCTCTATGTGGGTCGATGTTTGCAGAGTGCGACGTGGAAAATTTCGGATCTTTTACTTGCTATAGTTCGATCAAAGTTCTCATAATTCAGTTGGAAATTATGCGGTAAGCTTTCCGATACGCAAATATTTTCGTGCAGTTTACATTTTGCTCGCATTTGGCCGCTGCCTGAGACAAGCAACGCGACTGCCTACAGAACGAGTTAGTTTCTGTCGCTAAAAAATTAGGACGTCGCACAAAAGCATTAGCTGCCATGGTTGTTGTGGGTCTCAGAACTGTGTATGTGGGTTTCCCAGGTGAGGGTGTGGTCTAAGTTGACTTTACTTTACTTTACCATCATCAAGCCAGAGCGGGACGGGACGCAAACCATTAGGGCAAAAACAACAGTAGATGTTGTATCAAAATGTGCAGTGCAAACCTCATAAACTATGAGATTCCTGAAACAGAACCGGCGGTGCATTAAAATTTAATTTGTAAGTCTTTGCAGCTGTAACACCTTCAACTGGCGCCTGCTGTTTCCAAAACGAAGCGATTTGACCGACGTAAAAAATTATGGAGGAAACTTAGGATTACGTTTTAAATTGATGCAATGAATTTATTTGACCTCGGAGGTTGCAGCGAACATGCAGAGTGATACGGTTTTGGCTATATTTTGGGTGCTACTGCCAAAATTGTGAAAACATTATTCGCCAAGTGGAGCCGCTGGATTGATTGCTTTATCTCATTCCCCCTGACCGGATTAGATTCGAAATTCGTTGTAAATTTTAATAATTACGAAATTTTCTTTGAAAATTTAAAGACAAGAAATTTTAACTTTTTCCATCAAAGAATTGGCGAAAATTGTAAGTTCAGTTATACTTTAGTTTGACGCATCATTCATGCAAAAAAAAATTGTAGGAGTCTTGATGAAGATGTTTAGCCAGCCTCCAGTCCAGACATGAAGCTTACACACTTGGCGACTTGGTATACTCTAGGGAGCAGCATACTGAAATATCCTAAAACTGTTTTAGAGCCGGCTTTGCGTATCTTCGCGGATCTTATAAACGAAAAGTTCGTTCAGCTCTCTAGCAATTCTTTTATCTTTTTTCTATAACTGTTTGGGCAAAGTTTTAACAGTGCCGGGCGTTTTGAGTATATTCCTGCGATTCTGAGATCGTATATACCAAAATAAATCGCGAATTTATTTTTTTATTTCAAAAAAATGCTGCGATGCTGAATTCGTTTGCATACATCCGTGATCCAAATTTCTACTGAAAACTATTTTTTTCGCTCTTGCCTCCTTCCCCGCGAGAAACTAACTTTCGCAAATAAAAGCATCGTTGTGCTAACAGCGGGACTTAACTAAATAGCAGTCACAACCCCTACTCCATACTCCATGTTGGTAGGCAAACCTCCGTTCTCCGCTAGATAGTATTATAAGTTTACTGGATGACATTAGGAAAATAATTAATGCTGTAATACACGGTGGACAAAGCATATTACGCAACGTCTTCTGAGGCCCGCAGCAGATGATAGTCCATTCGGCAGGACGTTCTGTGTTTTCGCTGCATCTGAAAGAAAACTCATGACATATGACAGTCACTTCGAGAGGCATCGGTCGCAGGACACGGATCCACCATGTTTTACTTTTGACGAAGAAACTCAAATTTTCGAGTTGGTCGTATCTCACGCAATTTTTTGCTGATATTAAGAGTTTTACGCATACGATCACTTGAAAATCTATACGATAATAATTGTTGTGATGGCAACCGAATTTTAATTGCTATTTAATCGTTATTTTCACTGATGTATACAGAATTTATTTACTCGTGTGTTATTAGTGTGGCGGTACTTGGCAACTATCGAGGTCACGTGGTGTCCCGTATTGGATATTCTTTTTCATAAAACGTAATTGCGCCAAAACAATAGTGACTTCTATACGCTATTATCTTTCTTTTGTTTTATTATTATTAATATTTCTCTTGATGCACTTTATTTATTGAATTTTCAATTTATTTGTGAACAAGCTTCAAGATCAGCTGACGCGTTCGGCTCTCTCGTGTGCGTGGTCGAGTCTTATAATTCTGAGGCAAGACAGAAGTCGAGCCTTCCATTTTTTAAGGCGATAAGGCTATCGTCTGCAGCGGACTCAAGGGAACGGTGACCACACAATCTTAGGTAATATGTTTAGTGCTTTACACAAATTTCTATTTTGTTTTCTCTTTATTACCGCTTTAAAACTTTGTCTCTGTTGCTCAATTAGTTTACTCCATGGATGGAAGGTCAATATCCTCCGAAGCTGAGACTAAAGAGGCATTACTTAAGAATGGGGTGTAATGGTTTACTTATTCGGAAAAAAACTTCACCATACAATGACTGCTAAGCGCTGAATTTTAATTCAAATCAGTGTAAATTCTGTTATGATGAAACGTTATTTTTCATCGCTGACTGCCTATTTTCGGATCGAATACCTAGCACTGGGCAGAACGACGCATTGAACAAAACATACTATTCCATGCCAGCAGCTGGCAGTTGAATTATCTATGGAACAGGAACGGTTCCATATGAAAATGATCGTGCCTCCAAATCATGGCACTTACATATAGTCTAGATTTTCGCCTATCAGAATATACCGTACTGTTCACTTACTGCAGTAGTCTGTCATAATAGAACAGATTAAATACTCTAGACGTACCTGAGCATATAAATAGACACAGAATATGAATCCATTATTGATGTGTGTTCATATCCTAGATATCTGAGTGAGGCATTACGCATTCGCCGCTCCTATGCTGCTACGCTCTGCATCCAAAATTACAGTATTGCCGTAAATATGATTGAAAACTCTTTAGCCTGCATGCATACATACAAACTAACGCCGGTATTTTGGGGTCTAACCTCACCATTTCACTCCCATCCAACACGGGTCCGTCACTGCTTTGTAGCAACCCTGCGGCTCTTCTTCTTCCCACCCTCCCACGCGTCCATCCATCCCCTCCTTCCGTTAACATTTCTGTGTTAATTTTTTAGTTTCCAAAACATTTAAGCGCCGTCATCTTGGATTTAACAGTGCTACTAGGAAACCATAATTCACCCGTCTCTTCGCCGCACTTTGTCATCCTTTTTTATCCATTTTTTAAAGTTTTTTTTGCAGAGTAAGGCGCCACCATCTTGGATTTCCTAAATCACCGAACAGACACTATCTTGGAAAGCTAACCCCATCTGACCTCTGCTCCCTTTACATAAATTCTTTTCGCCTAGGGCTCTATGCGCCGCCTTCTTTCATTTTCCAATATCACTTCTCAGACGTCATCATCAGAGCATCTCCACCCCTCCCATTCTTTCTCATCCCATTCTCACCACCAGCGTCAGTATTAATTCAAACTTCAGCTTCCACAATGATTTGACGTCCATACAAACCTGACTCCCACCTATGACCGCTTTCATCCTCATCAACTTTACCCATAATAACTTAGCTACAAACCTGCAGTGCACTCTTTTCGCCATATAATTACGTGCCACTTAGAAACTTTCCAAACTTCCCCTTCCATTCTATACTAGGAATTTGAGCCAGGTAGGAATACTGAGCTCGTGAACGCCCATTATCTCACTGGCTTTGGTCTTCTGGACACTGTTTTAAATGCTGCCTGACGTTATTACGTTCAACAGCATTAGTGTGTTAAACAACAAATTGTTGCAGTGTTTGCCACCGAGCCGAGTGCTACTTCCACCACAATGAAATAAAAGCTAAGCGGATTAGATTATTCTGATCGAAGTCGCCCTAAAAAGAACTAAGTAATCGGGCAGTAACATGTCCCTACACCCTGCACACTCACGACTCAGGCTAAACTCTCCTGTTAGGACATGCAACATTGCCCGGATTGATATATTGGGCAAACAGTCGTACGCTGTTTGTACTAAAACGACTTCTAATAAGAAATTGCACAACAGACATGCGCAGATACGCTAGGAAGCGACATCGACATACTACAGTGTTCCCAGCACCTATGTAAATTACCCCAACGGGTAATGGACCAGTATTCTAGCAAGGCTGGGCATTGTTGTGGCCCTATAAGGCCCAAGTGCACCCCGGGCAGCACAGACGTCAAACTCGCCATGCGCTATGTACGTTTGCGACGATTTTGCGTAGGTGCATCTATGTGCGTGCGGGCGGCGTTCAAGTTCGTGTGATGTGCTGCTCGCTATATTGCAGATTAAGTTAGGTTAGGTGAGGTTACGTAGGGCTAAGTAACGTTAGGTAAGGTTAGGTCATGCTAGGTTAGGTTAAGTAGTGCTTATTGTGGTGCTTCTCGTGGTTGTGCCGAGACAGGAAAGCTTAGAGGAAAGCTTACCGAACGCACGCTCGGTGATGAACGTTCACAGCATGGCGAGTTTGACGCCAGTGCCCCCAGGCACACTACCTTTTTTGATGGGAGATGTGGGGGCGGATTGGCGTAAAGTGCGAAGTTTTTGAAAGAGTCGCACCAAGGACTGGCGCATTACTCTTTTACTGCGCCTCTTTTTGAGCCTCTCTATTAATAAAAGAAAAACAACATTCTCACCAGGCTGCCACTCTTTAGGCTATTTTCCAGAATAGCCTATGGGGATTCGCCCTCGACCTACCGACTTTCAATGGAAATTGCCTGAAATCTTGAGATCTTCAATATCATCTGCATGATGTAAACATTATACAAGTATATTTTCTTCCAGTGTGAATTTTGGAACTGATAACAAGCAAAATGAGCAACTTTTTATTCGAACATCAAAGGCATCGAAGGTTTCATCACTTTCATATAATTATATTGTTCTGAATCTCTCTTCGACGTTTCATGGAATATTGTTCATCTGTCGAAGTTTCATGTATCGTTATCTATCGTTTAACACAGAAATTACTCCAAACCATAAATACTAAGCACTTTGTGTAGGTTGAAGATTAGAAAAGTCAAGGAAAGCAGCAAACAAAAAAAGTGCTTGAGGTCATGATTGAACATAATTTTGAATATATGAATACCTGAATCAGTTGAATAATCAATGAATGTATGCATATCATTTAATTTACTTTTCCTTAAAATGACGTGAGTTCAGTCACGCCCATCTCTTGGGAGAACTATCTTCCTACTACGTATAAACGTCTTGCGAGCATGCCAGTTTATTACTACTGTATTAAAAAAGCTCAAATGGTTATGAGTTAGCGCGAAATGAAACTAGATGAAGCCCAATATGTTTCTCGTTCACCGGGCACGATAATTTAAAAGTTGCTCAGGAAAGTACAACTGGAATACGTAACATATAAATTGAATTTGCTTTCGTTAGACAAGCATAGAATCTGTCAAGGAGCTTCAATGGGAGGAGTACGCGTAAGCCTTCCCTGGGCGAGTAAACACATGGCTTTGTCACGTGACTGAAGCTGGCGTTTGGAGATCTTAAACTGGCTGAAGTGGCAGTGGTAAGCACATATAGTTAGNGTTAGCTGTAGCACAGATACCGGATTTCGCATGTAAGGCCAAATGCGAGCTGAACATTGAATTCAGGCGTAACACACGAAGGAAGGAACGAAGGAACAACGCTATTATTATTATAGATAATCAGAAGTTTAAGTCTCCGTTTCCACAACAAAGGTGATGTCACAGAGGAAGAATGAAGAGACATAAAGTGTGACGTTAGACACGTGGAACCCATCCACGAGGGTGTTCCACACAGGATCAACGCGCATGGGAACAGCAAGTCGAGAAAGAAGAAGAAGAACAGATGGAAGAAAGATCAGTAGGAATAAAAGGTGGGAAGGAAGCAAAGTAGGCACGAAACACAGACAAGACGATCGTGATGACGACCCAACGGATCATGGGTCGTCTAGTTTATACTAAAAGTCTGTGAACCGGTCTTGCTTGTTTATTCACTTGTGTCCTGCTTGTTTATTTACTTGTGATCTTGTTTGACACATTTTCTTCACTTTTAGATAGGGAATAAATTCAATGGTCCTCTGGGGGTATATGACCTATCCGGGGGCATATATTAGCTCTTTAATTCGATTGTATCTGTGATACGCACGTGGAACCTGCCAATTGGTTGCAAGAACGGGCACGATAATGTAAAAGTTGCTCTGGAAAATACGTACCATATAAATCGAATTTGCTTTCAGACTGCGTGTTGAATATTTGTTAGACAAGCATAGAATCTGTTGACAGTGAGCCGTATGGGCAGCTCCTTGACGTGCAGGAGAGGACGGCCGAATAGCGTGTGGTTTGCGACCAGGTAAATAAATAAGCACAGACGATCGTGACTATTATTATATTCAGACGTTCAAGTCTCCGTTTCCACAACAAATGCGATTTCACAAGGAAAAAAATGAAGAGACACGTACTGTGATAATAGACACGTGGATCCCATGCACAAGGGTGTTCCCACACAGGATCAACACGCATGGGTACAGCAAGTCGGGACAGAAGGGGAAAAATAGATGGAGGAAAGATCAGTATAAATAACTGGTGAGAAGGAAGCAAAATGGGCACGAAAGACAGACAAGACGATCGTGATAACGACGTAATGGGTCACGGGTCGTCTAGTTCTATCTTAAAAATACCCTACCCGTACATATATTTTATTTTGCCATCAATGTCGATTAACTGAACCTGGTGTCTCTACCAACTCAGTACTTACATCTGGTGTACTCGGCTGTCAAAAATTTGAGATGATATTGTATCAAGTCGGTTCAAAAGTTTTTGCCGATTTATAAGAGAGGAATTTTAAATCGTTTAAATTCTTACTTTGCCTATCCTTATTTCTTAAATATAACGTCATAAGTAATTGATAATTGTTCCTTCAGATTATTATAACACCATCAATATTTTTCTGCGATATTCGCACCCATATTCATCCCATCTAAAGAACACAATAGACACGCTTTACTTTAAGAGTCTCATAGATATTCTAGTGTAAGTGCAGCAACACAAAACACTCTGGGTACTTATGGACATGATGCACCAAAGGAGGGAAGTTGCTGGTGGTTCTTTTACCTGTTTTGGAAAGGAAATTTCACCGTGAAAGACGAGGAAAGAAAGTCATCTTCGCCTATACCAGCGCTACCGACCAAAGCTCTCCTAGGAAAATTTGCTTGGAAAGTTTTGCCCCATCCACCATATTCTCCTGACTTAGCTCTCTCGGATTATTACATTTGTTGAGGATTACAAAATCATTTAAATGGCTTTAGCTTGACATCGCGAGAAAAAATTGGAAATGAATTAGATTCGTGTTTCATGTCAATAGCTAAAGAATATTATAAGCGTTGTATTATGAAGAACATGTTTCAGAATACTCCGTTTTTCATCAGCATATAAGCTTTTGAATGAGCAAAAACTTTTGCACCAACCTGATATTTTGCCGTTGCCACACTTTGTTTAATAAAACTGCCAACTCTAAGAAACATATATGAGCGCGTTCGGCTTCACAACTGCTGAGCAGCGAACCCTTCTTTTCTTTCTGTGATGGGAAAAATTAATTAATAGTTGACAGCGGTCAATCATCATTCAAAATATTAAATTCGATTCGGTTTCATAAATAGTTCAGGATATCATATAGGTGAAAAACTTTCCGCTCACCGCGAAGCTGTTCAGTCGATGAATGAAATAAAGCTAGGAGAAGAAATGATACGATGAAATTATCTGTGGGAAGAAACCAAGAATCAGAACGCACGAGAGTGCTAAAGCAAGCGTCAGATATCGTCAGTGCTTTGACTTTGACGTTGTCAATACAAGAAGTACATTAATCTATTAGTTTGCCGTACAATTTTGCCACCATCTACAACCTGTCTTAATTTTCGCTTCCGTTTTCTCCGAGCATGACAGAAAATGAACCGAAAAACAAGCACATAATTAATATAACTGCAACTTTTTCTTATTATATTGCAGCATATGCGCACGCTTGACTTAACCATTTCTATGTGGCCTATCCATTTTTTAACATCGCCCTATCGTACATATTTACGTATGTATCATCACAGATTCTGCCTTAGAATATTTACAAATTCTACGTTTTTCTTGTCTGAGCGACTAATCTCGGGCTTCATGAACTTTTTTAAACTAAATATTTCATGCTCAGACCTAAATAGTATGTGAGCAATTTCATAAATTAATTCGCTCTCATTATCATGAGCATACCTTATTCTGCCCCCTTAAAATTCCTATACGAGATTTTCATTTGCCTTCATGCTCTTCAATTTTCAACCAATATTTTAGCTTACAGTATACATTATTTCTTCTTTTCTACCACTCAATATTTCAGCTGTATCCCGTATCAATGTTATGAGTCTCCAAACAGTCACCAATTCCACTGTAAGAGATCAGAGCTCTCTGTACACACCGTGAACAAACATTGCTTATTTTTGCAAGAGTAACTTTTGCGTTACTATTGAGGTTTTACTTTTTTATGAAATACTTTTTATCGTTATATTATGGAAGGTCTTCTGAGCACTTTACACTTTAATTGCAATTATTTACTAGCGCTTACGAATTTTACTCCGACCGATGAAATTTTCTCCCGATTCTTCATTGACCTCCAGACCTTAGATTTTTACTCGGCTCTTATATTTTCTGGATTGCATAAGAATCAATGTTAAATCATTAGTTTCAAGGCTAACCTCACGATTAATTGCGTCGTTTTAGAAAATTGGTCCTCTTACTCTCTCAACCGCCGCAGCTCCAACATAATTTTATCAGCACAATTATACATTCATGGTCATACTCACTTCCGTCCCATTTGCTAATCTAAAGGCAGTAGTTCAATAATATCCGATAGAGCTCTCTATATATTCGTAGACAAGGGATAAATACCCACGATTTTTCCCATGTGGTCTGCCGAACATGCCGCAATCCGCGCTAATGAGACTCGGACAAGAATCGTGAATAGCTTACGCACGCTACTTAATATGGCTACTGGTTATCTTTTCAAGCAAAGCACAATACATACGAAACTGCCTGGTTCACAGCTCACTTTCCACAAACATTGTACAGATAGATAAAGAAACACATTTACTGAGTGAAATTTCCCTTAATTCCAAAGAAATTCAAGGATTTACTAATCCACTATGTAATGAAACTTGTAATTAGTATTTAGTTACTTGCTTATTCCCTTAGTTGGTTGTTTTATATAGGAGAAAATGCATCCATTGAACAAAGATGAGATGACAGAAAATGCGAGTCCTGAGTTACTCTAGCCAATATTATTTCTGAAGTGTTTATTTTCAATTCTTATAGCAGCTATATTTCGAACCTGGCTGAGGACTCAACTGCCTGTATCCAGAATAGAGCAGAAACTGAGTGGGTTCCAATGAATTCTTTCGATTTTGTTTAAGCTTCTTGACTTACAAGCATTTCAGAACTAAATTCGCGCTTTCCTCTCGCAAACTCTTGACGGCTAAACTGTGGTAACTTAAATGGAAGATCAAGCCTACAGGTAAGATGCATATTTTGCGACAAAACCGGTATCGCAAGCAAGAACAACTAATTAAAGGCTTCTTCGCAAAATTATTGCCTATTTCTTTTTACGGCTGAGTACTCTAGTACTTGATTCATTAAAAATTCTCTTCATATTGTCGTAAACTCTTTCATCGTGACCAATAATATTTAATAAATACATCCCGTATGAGGCTTTATTATCCTTAGGCCACCTAGCGTGAACTTTTCTGCACGTTTCAAAAAGTACTATTCCCAGATCACCTCCTAATTTTGGTTTGTTCGGTTGAGGGTCAATACCCAGTCTTGATGTACAGAGGTCTCAATAAACCACATCGCCCTTCGCCACAACAGTTCCACTGAACTGTCTATGCAACACCCAAACCAAGAGGCTGGGGTAGACGTGTCTTGAGGCGTAGTCGAAGCAAAGGCATAAGGCATAACTAATGCGTAACTTCCGAATTTATGTATGGTACAACGGCCGCTCCATCAACGGGGGTATGGGCCGGACGCACTGGCACAGAATGGCAATGGAATTTACAAAAGTTGACCCACACCAAAGATATGATATCATGAAACAGCCTCCAGGCATCAACATGATGCCAAGTGCATTTTACGTGAGGAGGTTTCCAGCTCATTTATTACACCTGATATCGTTGATCATCTTGTTCTGGAGACCAGTTAATTTAGGCGTTAGTTTTTTCAACGTGTTGACTCATCCACGCTTCCGAATGTGTTACTGTGCAACAAAAACAGCAAAAAAGTTCACTCTTTCCTGAGTCTTATTTCACTCCTAATTTGAAGAGATATATTATACTCGTAACTTGCCAAGTAACTCCATGTTTATTCTTTTCAGAACTTTTTGTGGCTTACACAAAGTTATGATGACAACGACTTTACGAAACATTCAGACGAGTAGATAAGTAAACGCATTGAAATGACTAACGTGTGGACACTAGACAGGCCTTACTATTGAGCTATCGCGCCGATGATTCGTGTTCTCCGAATTAAGGTACATGTTGAACCCAAATTTATTTAATCGATACGTTCAGTACCGGGTGACCCCAAAAACAGTAAGCCGACGTTAAAATATTGATTTAAAATTGTTAGCCAAAAGTATATTATAATCAAAATTTCAGTAGAAAAAATCGCACTGTTTAAAAAAGAAATCGTATCAGTAACTCGGGTAATTACCATGAAGCAGACAACTTCATACATGAACGGCATTTTTTTTTTTTACACTGGAAAATGGTCAGAAAGATTCAAAGTAGAGATCGATATTCGGTTTACTTTTTTGTCATCCGGTATATTTACTTCATTCGTGCACCCATATTAAGTGATGTGTCCAGGATATGTAGGTTTGCATTGTGTTTTATAGTAAATAGGTGACTGTTTTCTAAAAAGTTAGCTTGTTCGTCAGTAAAACGATTAGAACGGGTTTTTGCGTAAACACGACTCTCTTGTGTTACCGGATCTCGAATTTTCGAATATTTCTTGAGCTTAGAACTGAAATAACATTTTTAAATACCCGGTGTTGTTCGGTGCTTAGAGGCACCGAGTGAGGCTTAGAGGCCTCACTCGCTGTCACGTTGTATCCCAATCCAGGGTGGAACGTCTCCGTGCTCTGCAATGCAGCGTCCAGAATTCTGTCCCTCATAGTCCACTGGGGCAGGTCGGGGGCAATAGTTGTCATATGAACCTTCCGCCTATGACACCATAGTTTCGATAATATGAGGTCGACCGCTGCCGTGAAGACTTCGGAGGCCTACAGAGAACCTATCTGTAGCACGGACAAGTGCATGTGGGGCTTCTCAGTTGGGATGCGCATTCAAGGCAACATTACTTTATTACTTTAGCGTGAAGTTCACCCAGGTTAAGTTATAGTGCGAAGGGAGTACCCATCTCCCATCCGTTCCCCTAGAATTAAATGGTAACCGAATCTCTAATTGATAGTTAATCACAACGTTTGCTCTAATTGACATGCATCCAACTTTACAGCATCTTAATACAATTTTTATTGAAGTAACGACGCTTGAAATTAGTCCCAATTTATCTCTTTGACCTCACGTGCTTCTGGACAGCCGATGTTGATGCTCTTCTTCTTCTCTGACCAGTGGTTGTCTATTTATCAACATAAAAATATTAAGGGAAGTTGGTTGTATGTGCGGTGATTAGTATTCCAGGAGTAAGACAATTGGGGCGCGTATTCGACGGTCAGATCTGACAGATAGTGCCCTCAGGGGCATATTCAGGCGGGCCCTCTCCCTGCCACAATATGTTTGGGCATCACGCACCCAAGGGTACCGTGTGCCTTCTCCGCAGGGGATGTAGCATCTGGCCGTAGTTCCTGCTGAGAAGGTTAGTTGTGTAGAGTTAGGTAGGTTCTCTATATTTCCTTTCTGTCCCGCGAGGTAGGCCGCCGATCGAGGTCATCGACTTTTTCTGCAGGGCTCTTACCTTCGCCCGTGCGGAGGGACACAGAAGGGACCGTCTGCACGGGCACTTCTTTCTTCTGTCTTCTTCTCTTTTCGTCCATCATCTCTTGCCACTTGAGCACAACGTTGTGGTTCCGGCTGTAAGCCGAGTCAATCATCTTAGATCGCTATTGATTGTCTAAGTTTCAGAAATAGCGGAACAATACCAATATAATAATAATTTGACAGTTCAATCATGATAGATTGAGATTAGAATTTAGACAGATGAAGAAGTGTTCAATCAAAGGAGTTTTAGACTCGACTGGCATTCGTATGTCGTTAAGTTCTATGCAGTGAAAGAACAAGAGGTAAAGAAGCAAATAGCCGTTAAATGACTAGCACACACATGATGCTGACCAAAAGAAGCACTCATACAATGTTATTTATGCAGTAACGGACCTTGCTGCAGTTTGATTTAGGTCAAAGTCACCAAGTTCCTGTAAATTATTACAGAGGATATATGACCCGTTTTACAAACGTGGCCTCTCGCGCACTCCTTCTACATACATGAGCTACAAAAGTTCCGATAGTCGAAGGAAATCTGCTCTCGAAGCAGATCGGGTTTTTGGCCAACTTTGTTCGTCGTAAACTGGTTTTCTTGCGAAAAGTCTCGCAATCTGGCGAAACGCTCGATCTTTAAGGCTCGTAATCTAAATCTAGTTTAAAATTGTCGTCTCTGTTGACCCAGGCTATCAAATACCCCTAAATTGGTTGGAACTTTTTACATACTAATTGCCCTCATTGGAGTTTTCTGGGCTAGGTGCAGCCAGGTAATGAAACAGTCTTGGTGAGGGGGCTAAGCCACAATTAAATGTGTCGTCATCATGGCTCATCTCATTACTTTTGGCCTCATCAGACAGAACGTTTCTATTTTGACCTCCGCCAAGGAGATTGTTTTCGTCGGGCTTGTCTTTCTGTCTGTCATCAAGATAACTCAAAAAGTGCGCACGGATTTGGACGAAATTTACAGGGATTGTTAGGTATGTTAAGAGGAACAGGTGATTACTTTTGGTGAAGATCCGTCCATCCGTTTGTTTGTCTGCCTCATTTTTCTCAATGCTCTAACGCAAAACGTTATGGAGGGATTTTTATGAAATTTACCTGAGTTGTTAGGTATATTACAATGAGTAAATTACCAAATTTTTGTAATGATCCGTTAGTTCATTCGTTTGTCACTGTTTTTAATTTTATGCTTGTTAGCACAATAACTCAAAAATAGTGAATGGATATTTATGAAATTTCTAGAAGTTGTTGGTAATATTAAAAGACATAAATAGAGCCCGGATTTCTAGCATTTATTCTGTTATTGCTATAACGACTATAAAAAAATTGCATTTATTGCAAAATAGCATTATGCTATAAGCGCTATTTTGACTAAAAAAAGCTAGTTATTATTGTATAAATGACCATAAAATCTACGCTAAGTACTAACTCTATAGCAATAATATATGAAAATATGAATAAATAATTTGTTTTCTATAACAAAATAATTAATATACCTAAGTATGCCGTTCTTCAAGCTTTTTTTGAATTTGACCTTGTAGCCAACGTAGCAAGCTAGTCCCTTTGGTGAAATTTAGCAATAAAACCGAAGAATGCACCTGCTCTTCCTTCAAATTATAGGTAACAAAGGATACAAAAGAAAAAATGTCGGCTATGCAGAACCTTGATGTCCACATATTTTACAATAATGCATTATAGACATGGGCGTACATATGTTTGTATTCCTAATACTCTTTGCAAGTCATTGTTAGACATGGGCTTGCTCCCTAACTTCTACATAGTTATGAGTAGAGACCGGATCTCTNCAACATGGCTCTTATTAAATGTGTCGTCACCATGGCTCTTATTAACTGTGTCGTCACCATGGCTCTTATTAAATGTGTCGTCACTATGGCTCATATTAAATGTGTCGTCACCATGGCTCTTATTAAATGTGTCGTCACCATGGCTCTTATTAAATGTGTCGTCACCGTGGCTCTTATTAAATGTGTCGTCACTATGGCTCTTATTAAATGTGTCGTCACCATGGCTCTCATTAAATGTGTCGTCACCATGGCTCTTATTAAATGTGTCGTCACCGTGGCTCTTATTAAATGTGTCGTCACCATGGCTCTTGTTAAATGTGTCGTCACCATGGCTCTTCTCATTACTTTTGGCCTCATCAGACTGAACGTTTGTATTTTTAATTCACCAAAGAAGGTTATGTTTTCGTCGGGCTTGTCTGCCTTTCTGTTTGTCTGTCATCAAGATGACTCAAAAAGTTTTGACCGGATTTGGACGAAATTTACAGGGAATATTAGGTATGGTACGAGGAACAGAAGATTAACTTTAGGTGAAGATCCGTCCATCCGTTTGTTTGTTAGTTTGCCTGCCTCTTTTTTTTTCAAAGCTATAACTCAAAACGTTATGGAGGGATTTTTTATGAAATTTACATGAGTTGTTGGGTATATTACTAAGAGTAATGAACAAATTTTTTCTAATGATCCGTTTGTTCCTTCGTTTGTCACTGTTTTTAATTTTATGCTTGTTAGCACAATAATTCAAAAAATAGTGTATGGATCTCTATGAAATTTGTAGGAGTTCTTAGTAATGTTAAATGACATAAATGATTAAATTTGGGTGCAGATTGGTTTGTTCATTTGTATGTTTGACTCATGTTTGTCATAATGCTTGTTAGCAACGTAACTCAAAAAGTTGACAACAGATTTTCAAAAAATTACTGAAGCTGTTAACACTATTGAAGGGCACAAATGATTAGATTTTGGTGTTGATACAAAGAAACTCGTGGTCTCAGAATCAATTTTAATTTTTCTTAACCGTTGCCCTGCTTGGCGGAGGTACACGCTCTCAGAGTTAGAGCACTTAGGACTGTTTTTACAGTGATTTGGCTCCAGTTTACGTGTGCGTGTAATGTTACGACTAATATAAATGATTCTCTTGTTGTACAATTAGAACAGGCTGGTAAAAATTACATCAATTTGTTAAAATTATTTGCGTACATTCGTGCACGCCTAATGCATCTATGATTATCATCTATATTGTATATATATATATGTTGCGCGCGTTTGGTGAATTTGCGCGATCGATCGATC
>LQNS02276926.1:5335506-5361619 GCA_001587735.2 Parhyale hawaiensis | reverse complement strand
AAACTGATCACTATAAAGAAAGGTCACAGCTATATAACTTTCTGTTTATGCAATATGGACATCGGTTGAGTGAAATAAAACATGGTTTCCGATTAAAATAATAACTTCCTTTCAGTCCTCCTTATAATTACAAATGAATGAAAACTGCTGAGTTTTAGCCAAAACTTGCAAACTTTTACATGCTATTTTGCTACTTATAAAAACTATTTTGCTATGATACCTGCAATACAGACTTCTTTTAAGTGCTATTTTGACTAGATTTTTAGCGCTATTTTGACCACTTTTTTAGGACTGGAAATCCGGGCTCTAGACATAAATGATTAAATTTGGGTGCAGATTGGTTTGTTCGGTGGTATGTTTACTCATGTTTGTCATAATGCTTGTCAGCAGTATAACTCAACAAGTATGAACAGATCTTCAAAAAAATTTCTGAAGCTGTCAACGCTATTGAAGGGCACAAAGGATTTTATTTTGGTGTTGATACAAAGAAAATCATAGTCTCAGAATCAATTTTAGTTTTTCGTAACCGTTGCCTTGCTTGGCGGAAAGACGCGCTCTCAGAGTGCTCTAGTTCAGGATGGTTTTTACAGTGATTTGGCTCCAGCTTATTAGAGCGTTTAATGTTATAACTAATATTTTCTTGTTAGTAGTATTAGACCAGGCTGGTAAATATTACATCAATTTGCTAAAATTATTTGCGTACATCCGTGCACGCCTAATGCATCTGTAATTTTCATCTATATTGTGTGTATATTGAACGGCTGAAATGTTCTTTTTATTTCTTCGTACTTGCTTCTGCTCAGTGTTTTATTTCAATTTTGCCTTCATTTCCTGATCCGCTATATTTCACAAAACCCTGCTACAAATCCCATTAATTTCGTCTCATCATGCTTGATTACTCGATATTAGTACTAATTTCTCCTGCTCTTTTTTTCCAACTAGGCAATATCAGAGAAGCGAAAATTTATCCCGACGGAACTCAAGTCTCGCTCGTTGAGACCAAAAGCACTTACGCCTCACTGGAAATTGCCGCCTTCGGCCCATAAGATTTCCAATTTTGCGCACCAGAAACTTGCTTCAGAACTTCCATCAGCGCTCTGACCGACCGTAATTGGTACGCGGTGTCGGCACTTTTATATATTCTTTGACAATTGTCAGAGGAAGGCGATAATAATTTACCCTAATTGTTCTCCGTTTCTTTAAGGATCGACTCCAATTCAAATGTAGTAAATTATAATCGATGGAAATAAAATTAATTGGTACTAATTTATATAATCAGTGTGGGAAGTACTGACAGTAATTAGGCGGTTTCCTTAGCGTACAGTTTCAATAACGTTTTGTTTATACTGAAAGTAGAATATTCTTTTATGGTATCAAACTTCCTTGTGTATCCTTTGCTTTCACAAATCATCTTTGGGCAAATGATTTTACTAAGTACAGAAATGTATGCCAGTTGAACGATAACTTTTTATTCAATATGCTTTTCATTACGTAGGCTGATGAAGACTACTGTAACAGGTGCTGCTCATTTTGTACAGTTAGCGATGGCGCTATTCGTGCAACCTCTACATTCAACATTTTGTCGCATAGCTCAAAAATTATTTTTTCTACACGTCTAAGGTTTTCATAGGGTCATAATCGTGAAATAGCGAAAATATTAGGCCGTTATTAAAACAAAATGTTATTTTTAAGAGTTTTAACAAACGAAGCTTACTAAAGTTGTTCAGATAAAATTACCATGCTTTCAAAAGGTGACAACGTGATTAGAATATTTATAATAAATGGCATGATCTTCCATCTTAATAACGTTCAGCAGCCTTTTCTTTCATTTTTAAGGAGGTTTAACGTCATTTCTATCCTCGCGCCATTTTTTTAATGCCAACCCATTTCAATTCTTAGAGGTTCTTTGGAGTTCGATTATTGATTTTAAGTTTTAATGATTCGATCCTTAAATTTACTGTGGGGTTCAGGTCAAGACGCATCAATGGCTATGGTAGCAGTGTTGCCTTATTTTTCTAAAGCTAGGTGGTCGTAGACTTGGATTCGTGCTTCGGGTCATTATCGTTTTGATAGACCCACCATCTTCCAAGCCCCAACTATAAACTCTGAGCCGATGTTTTGAGGTTTTCATCCATAATATCAGGTTGGTACAGAAGTAATGTCCGATCAAAATACATATATATATATATATATATGTAAGTCAGAAAAGTATGTTTTAGTTTGCGTACCACGGTGAACTGGGCAACCTTTATGTGTTTTGTAAGGCCTCCGTACACTAAATCGAGTTCGGCTCGAACTCGAACGAGGCCGCACACCAAACAACCTTGTTTCATTTCAGTGCTTTTTCCGTACAGTGAAGATGGCTTCCTCCGAGTTAGATACAGACGATGTTTCGTGCATTGCTTTTGCTCTCGAAGATAAAAAACGTAAAAGACCATCTAAGTATATTAAATCGTGGGTTTTCAAGAGAACTTATTTTTCACATAGCAATTTACTAGTAGAACTTAGACCTTATGAGCCCCAAGATGGGTTCAACTAGCTGAGGGTGAACGAAGAGACTTCCCTAGAGCTTCTCTCAATGGTGAAAGGCGCACAGACGGACAAACGGACGCTGTGCATTTTATAATATAAATAGATAACTGGCTGCTTAGGAGAACTTGCTACTACGAAAGGGGGAGCAATACAGAAGCTCGTCTCGTTTGTACCCCACAAATTTTCACTTTGCGCTTCAAGTCTCTTTCTCCGCCCACAATTCCATGCTCGCACAGTTTTACGCGCGAAACTACGACCGAACTGTAGAGTTTGGCACCCAACAGTCTCCAGATGAAGGGTTGGGTCTTGGCCACTCAATAAACCAATGAAAACATTTGCAAATAAATTTTTACCCTTTAGTGACCAACGTTCCCAATTTGGGAACATGACTAATGTCAGTTCCATATACTGAGTAGCTCTGGGAACATGACTGCCAGGTTTCTTCGGTGCGGACGGTACAATATGGCTCTCGCAGGCGGTCCTCCCCAGCCTACTCTGACTGGCCGGGACAATATGATGCCTCTGCGGACGGTCCCGGTATCATCACGAGCCGTCCGACTCGTGCTAAGTGGCCCGTAGCTGTTGGCTGTTGAAGCTAGCTGTATTTCATGTGATTAAACAGTTTCCCCGTCGACACAGCATTTTTTTCGACTTTTTTGAGAAGATCCTAATTATTAGGGTAACTTAGCTAGACATGCGTTCAAAGTTTAAAAAGAACGAATTCGTTTCATGTTTCAGGACTTCTTTGAGAGAAATTGGGGTTTTCTGTGGTTACATGGAAAAATCTGGAGGGAAAACTGAATTACTTATAATTACTACGTAGTAGTTTATTATTTTACAGGGGCAAAAATGTTTGAAGCACAGTAGAACTTACCGATGAGAGCGAAAACTTAGTATACTCTTTAGCTGCCAAAACTCACTGTTTTCGCTACTCCGGAGCTTTAGGAAAAAGAAAAAGGTTTTCCAAGTCATTTTTTCCGTGTTCAAAATAGCCGAACATCAATTATTATCATCCCATGGTAGCGGAAATGTCGTTATAAATGAATAAGGAACACCATTAATACTTGTGCAACACCGACGATCTTCTCTCCACCTGACGTCACACGAGCAGATGCGCAGAACCGTCACAAAATAGTCAAGCGATGAGTCAACCTGTTAACGTAGTTCAGCCATGGGCATGACGAGGTTGCAAGCTAGCAAGGAGGTTTAATATATTCAATCTCCTTGCTAACCCGCCAAATCCTGTTCCAACACCCCCACTTAACTTAAGCTACTTCGTTGAATTGCTATCATCGCCAAAATTACACCGAAACGGCCGCCAGTGTCAGTTGTGTGCATCACAGGAGAAAATCACGGGATTGTACTGTAAAGAGCTGTTTATCTCCCTCCACTGCCGTCATTTTTACCGGCGAATCGCACTTCTATTTCATAATTTGTCCCAGCAAAATTAGCTAATGGCATGTATGATTGGTGCACAACGAACGAAAACTTATCTAGCGAGATAGCGTTGAGAATGGCACTCCGCGCGTAAGCTGCCGCGCGGAAGGTAGGAGAGTGGGGTTGAGAGGAGAAATTTGACGCAAGACAAGCTTTGGCCAAAACAGATTTGCGTGTAATCTTTTAGCTGTCGTTCGAATAGAGGAAACACAGGTTTGATGTCCTATAATTCAGGGTAGCATAAAGTTGTGCAGGACTGATTTGAGTCAATAATCTTAGGATAAAAATGAGTTGTCAATTGAAAAGTGGACGATATTCTCATGGTAGGAGTACCTATACGTAAGAGTAGAATGATTAGATGTGAAATATTTTGACGCAATTAAAGGTAGCACAAAGAATTTTAGATGTATCTATGATTATTTAGTAAAAAATTTAGTATAATTAAATTGGATGAGTTAAAATTGGCAAACACACTGGTCAGAAGAGAATTTTTAATGATGGATAATTGTTGGAAAATATATTTGAGCTTGGATAGTTATCCTGTTAAAATATGTGAAATGTACAATTTTGGGTGAAGAATTTTAGACAATAGCTGGGTGGACGATACAAAATTTGACCTAATTTCATTTCGATGGAAATTATTTTGACGATGACCAAATTGGACGAAAGATATTTTGCTCTAATGAGGTTTCATGAAAAAAAATTAAACATATGTATTTTCCCTTGGAGCTTGAAGAAGTAGACGTACTTGCGTGTGAAGAAACATTAGAGGCTGTTGTACAGCAATCCTGTTAGTTACACTTAATAACATTTGGCTCTATCGTATACAATACCTGGAGTACCTTGAGGGTCTTCGGGAGAAGTCCACGTGACGTGGTTCAGGTCACCCCACGTGTGTGGAGTCACTCTGCTGGGTGACTTCTGTGGTGCCGCAATTAGCGACCAAAGAGAGAGAGAGCCAGCAGCGAATTATCTCCACAGTGCACGTGACCGATGACCGCTGGTCAATCTGGTATTCTTCTTATATGAGAGACCAACAAATTTTTTAACTCTACAATTTTGATATCAGTGGCGTTCCGAATATGCCGAGGCATTTTGTTAAACAACTTTGCTCCCCCTACAGCCAAGCTATTAAAAGAATTTTGTGGCCACGGCTTTTCCACCATCTCTGCTTGGGATTCGTATATCACAAGTCATTCCTGTTCTTTCTGAGTGTCTGGCGACAATCCGTTCACTCAGTTTCACAGCGCTACGTTCCAGAATTTTCCAGACATATATTATGATTGCGAATCAAATCACTAAAATTATCGTTGTATTGAAAAAAAAGTGGTAATCGAACTCATGCAAGCCTCGAATTCTGTCCGTGGACGATCGTTGGATACCTTCAAGTTGTTCTAGCTTTTTTTCTTGTACTCGACATCCAAAGTGGGGAACAGTATTCTATTCTCGGAAGAATTAATTACTTCTATAGTGTGAGCATTACATTTACTTCGTGTGACGAGAAAGTTCGTAAAACCCATCCACTCCATCTTTTGCCCACATTGATAACTCTACCAATATGTTCTTCGAACGTAGCATCGTCTATCATCCTCACTTCGAGGTCGCTTAAAACTGTTTTTCTCTGAATTTCATGCCCATTGCTGGTGGTATATTGCGTGGATTCAAAGAGTGCTTGATTTTTTCCGTATATGAGCAGTTCTAATTTTGTTTCATGTAAGGTCATATTATTTTTTTTTTAACCATTGGCAGATACTTTTTAAATCTCGCTGCACAGACAGCACGTCTTCCACATATTGCACAGCAGCTAGTATTCTTGTATCGTCAGCAAATGACGAAGGTCCGCATAATTACATCCATACTCTATGTCATTGATTATGATGAGAAAGAGAACAGGCCCAAGCACGGTGCCTTGTGGTACGCCACTGAGTACCGGCTGTCTTGATGATACTTTGTTGTTGACACTAACACTTTGGATTCTATTTGACAGGAATGTTTCAAGCCACCGAAGACATTTTCCACGGATACCCATGCGGGAAAGTTTCAACAATAGGATTCCGCGGTCAACCTTGTCAAAAGCCTAAGCAAAATCTNCCAGCTCCCGAGCCTCGCGGATGCCCCGCTCAAAAAGGCGACCGTGCGCGTAGAACTGCGTACCATATGCCGCGCTTGTTCCACCGTAGATTTTTAACTGGGCACTGAGTACCGTCTGTCTTGATGATACTTTGTTGTTGACACTAACACTTTGGATTCTATTTGACAGGAGTGTTTCAAGCCACCGAAGACATTTTCCACGGATACCCATGCGGGAAAGTTTCAACAATAGGATTCCGCGGTCAACCTTGTCAAAAGCCTAAGCAAAATCTAAGTAGATGACCTCCAAATTCTATCCTTGGCACAATGTCTCTGCGATGGAATCATAATGCTCCAAAAATTGTGAAGTTGTGGAACGTTTATGTCGAAAAAAGTGTTGTTTTGATGTGAGTAGATCATACTCTCTAGATGGTGCACTAGGTGTTTACGGAACACCCCTTCAAACCGTTTCACCACGCGGCTCGTTAATGAGACAGGTCTATAGTTAGCTGGATCTGTACTATTTCCGGCTTTGGGGATATGGGTAATGATTGCATGTTTGTAAGTGCTTGGTATAACAACATCGTCCAATGATTTGCGCCACATGAGGTAGAGTGGACAACATTAGAGAATAAACATAACCGTGATATATGAATTCGAGGGGTGGCTCTACCAAGTTACACCTAGGCGCACACAGCGCGAATAATTGAGCCGAAGAACGCATAGCAGGCGGTAGTCCTAGTGGGCGCTGGAGAACAGACTCTGGGCGACCTCATCTTGTTGAAGGATGACTCTGCTATTTTGCTATTTCGGTGAGCGGCGTCCACGTGCGTTCGACAATGAGAAATGTCGGTTTCATTAAATGAGAAGCTTTACTAACTCGAGCTGCTTAATATTACATTTTAATTTTCTTTTTCTCGGTATTTAGGACGGTGCAGTATGGCGTGAGTTTCAGTTATGGGATCAGCGGTTATCCGCGGTTGTAAGAATTGGAGCATAAACTTGAAACGCTTCGTGGCGTAAGACAGTCACTTGCGGTGGGGGAAGAAAGGAGGCTAAGAGTGCTGAGTCAGCAGTTTTATATCTAGGTCAACCCAACTGACTGCCTGAAAGAGAATATGATGATAGTTTAATTCCTTCTGGTAGTTTTATGGACAAAAAGACATGCATACGAATATAACAACAAATAAATATATACATATATACAGACACATGCAGGACGAAAGCATTATCACTTCGTTCGCGGGTGATGAAATTCCCCTAATAAAACAATGCAGTCAATGCTATCATTAATACTCTGCGTTCATGGTAGATACGTTGAGTAAATGTTAAACTCTTTTCCCGATTGTATCGTTTTTTATTTATTACATGAAAGCAATAAAAGTCACACTGGGGATTAAATGCTTATGAGCAAAACTTAATATAATACTACATTTGTACTAAGTTGCTTTCACGGTAGTAAGAGTAATTGACGGCTTCGAATGTTCAAAGAATATTTTAAAAGTGTAGCCAGTAGCTAACTCAGCATCGATATTTATTGATCATAGTTATATTTTCCTGCGTACACCTATTATCAATCCATTATATTTTTGCATTACATTACATGCAAAAAGCCTATAATCTTATAGGAAGCTAATCGTCAAAAAATCGCCTCGTTCTTGCTGGTAATTTATTTTAATGAAGAAGGGACAGATGTGAGCGAGCTATTACAAATAATTAATTGAAGGCTTAGATGTATCTCATATTTCTAAGCACCCCATGTTATGTTTTCGCTGTTATTCAAGAGAAAAATCTAACAGCGTAGAGCGGAGATTAAATTAATATCCATGCATTGCATATGAAAAATGCGCTCTATATGATAAGAAAAGTTCATTTTAATGCACTCTACATGACAATATAGAATTAAATATCTAGTAGTTCACATGAGAAGCTAAAAATAATTTTCATGTACTGCACATGAGGAAATAAAACTATTTTTCATGCACTTCACATGTGGAGATAAAATTAATTTCCATGCACTTCACATGAGTACAGTTATTTTCCCCGTGCACTGCATAGAAGGATATAAAATTAGTTTCAATGACTACAGATCAGGAGACGAAATTAATTTTCATGCACACCACATGAGAAAATAAAGTTATTTTACATGCACTGCACGTCATGAACGCACTTTGGAGATTTCCACTGCCAGCTATAGAAGAAGGTAATGGTAATTTCTCACACTATCATCATTTGGTTACAGCGCTTCTTTTTGCGAGGAAAATATTG
The DNA here is from genome assembly GCA_001587735.2 of Parhyale hawaiensis. Lineage (NCBI taxonomy): Eukaryota > Metazoa > Arthropoda > Malacostraca > Amphipoda > Hyalidae > Parhyale > Parhyale hawaiensis. The sequence goes on along the minus strand of LQNS02276926.1, from coordinate 5,353,312 downwards.
CTGGCACTTCCTCACAAAATTCTCGCCCAGTCTGCCTTGATTCAACAGGTAAATATTGCAAGTTAGGGAGACAGCAAATTAGGTTGAGGATTGTATACGAGCGACAGCCACAGCTGAGCTGTGCAGCGCCCGCCAACAAAACTGCTTCGATAAAGAAAGGAAACCAATAATTAATGACGGGCGCATTGAGAGGTCCGCCCAATACTGTTACGGGCTACTGAAAAATGATACAAGTCGCTGAAGCTCCAATATTATTTTGGAAGTTGCTTCTATATCGTTATTGTAGAAAAAGAAAGCTCAACGCTGTCGCAGGAACAATTTAGCTAGAGACTTTGATGTTATTTCCTTGAGGAACGGAAAGAAAGCGTGTAACCAGTGTGCAAGGGTTATTTATTGGCATAACAGATGAATTTCAGGGAAAACAAACGATGGCGAAGTTTTCACCTTAACGTACACTGAGACCTAGAACGTAAATGCTAGCACGTTTTCTTTTAATTTTTTTTTTGTCCTTACCCACAAAGCTGTGTATTATTTATTTATTTTCTTTTTCAAGTTGATTCAGTGATGAAAGGTTGGATGTATGTTGGACCAATATTTTGCCAAAATGCATGCAGTTAAGGGATCTCATCATTGTGACGTAATTTTGAAGTGAACTAAAACTAGCAATGTACCCCTTTTGCCAAAGTTATAAGGAAAAATGCAACAAGCAACAAGTCAGTATAATTTTAACATTATTTTGTCACAACTATCAGGGAATCAATATTTTTTATCCTGCATGGATAAGCATCGCAAAGTATGAAAAACAGTAAACAACAATGTTGAGCCAATAACGGCTTCCAGCTTGCCTTCACTATTTAGTGAATTCCCATTAAACGCACTGAGTTAGTTATGAACAAGCACCCATGTATCACAACATACACTATAATATGATAGATATACACTTGATTCACACAACTGTCGCAATGGTACGGAGCCACCAAAAATAAATTACATAGAAGCTGGATCAAGCTAGCTTACCTCGTATATTTAGGGTGAAGTCTAAGTTATTTGTATCATTAGCCGTGAAACTAGTGTTCGATGCGGGATCAGTATTAGCAGTAGTGCACTAAGATTCTATGGTTATGTCAGTAGGACACCCAACTGCTGTACTACTGATCTTTCATTGGTTAAAGTGAGCAAAGATTGACCCAAGATGGCGTTTCATGTATGCGCGAAACGCTCTCTATATTCAAAATATCTTGCGTAGGGGGGCTAAAATAATGAAGGGGATTCCATATCATTTTGCATGACTATCGGCCTACGATCTCGCTCCGCTAATCACTACTTGTATACCTCCTTTTAGAGTTAAATTACCTAGGTCATGGTCTCACCAGTGGGGACCAGTTGCCTTTTTGCATACGAATCCCTATATTGTGCATCGTTTTTTAAACTCAACACTGTCACTGTAATTCCAAAATACAGAGGATGGAAAATCAACACTGAGTCGTCATCAAGCTATTTTACCTAAATATAAGACGCTGCATTTTGGAACGACAATAACTCATCCTCAGAAACCCAAAACCTGCTACACATACCACGCATCCCACACTATCTGCATGCTTACCCTCGGTTTGCAGTAGTTCTTGATTGACGTAACCTAAAGTTATTGGCTTCCGCCTGATGAAGAGCATATGTTTCCTATGTAAATCTGTTTGTAAAGTTAAAATTACTTTTTTCTTCTGATAAAATAAGATTTGTTTTCATCAGAAAATAGGTTCTCGAACAAGAACCCAACATTTTCCTGATTTAACTGTATGAAATGTATATTAAACGTGCTAATCTAGAATAACAATCAAATTGCTTGCAAAATCGGTCTACGACCATACTACGCAGTATACTCTAAAATAGAGACCGTATTGGGAAACTATTCAAGCATTAAGTTAGCCTGTTCGTTCGAGTTTTGAGAGAATCAAGTAGTGAAGTCCGCCCGTGTAAGCTTCCAAGAAATGCCAGGATAGGGAGGAACGAAATGGGGATTTCCTAGGTGTAAATATTTTCAGACCTGTAGTCCTGAATATAACGTGTGAGTACATTGTTCTTATCAAATGACCCTGAAAAGCAGCAGATGATGTGAAATAATATTATCATTGAAACACACAGGTACTGATTTTGTTGACATTCACTTTAATAAATAATTGAAAAATGCTTTATATTAAAACTGGTGAAAATCACTCACCAGCCAACTGGAACGAACATTAAGCAGCAGATTTAGCTATGATTCAGAGTTCGACTTCTTGTACGGTGGTTTAAATGGAATAATTATACCGTTAATCACTTCCATAATTCTTCCAAGCATTTCTAGTTTTGAGTATTTATTTTACACGCTAATCAGCTCAGATAAAAATTTTCCAAAACGGTTATGGAAGGTGTAGGACCCAACTTCAAAGGATGGTTGGAGAAGCTGTAGACTGAAAGTCCTAGTTTGAATTATAGTTCACCGAGTTATTAAGTTAATGATCAATAAGTGTAAAGTGTACATCTAGGCCTATAGCCACCTCAGTGAGCATATCTGCGCACAGCTGGCGTTCAATATTATTCTACGTGTGTGTAAATATATCGTATGCCAGAACACTGCAATGACGTCCAGTGTGGATTAATTTATGCATTATTTATATACCATCGCACAAATCCCCGACCCTCATTCCTCCCCAGTCAACAATTATGACAGAGGATCTGCATTGGGATCTCTTCCAGGGTTTATTCTTCCTTCCACGATTCTATTTCATGGTTTGCATGGATTTGTGATGATGGGACTAGTTAAAAACGAACAAACAATGACCAGCAGAATGTTCTACCCTGCCTCAAACTTAGTTTGATGTAACTATAGAAAGAAATATCCTGAAATTTTCCCTCCTCACAGCATCAAGCAAGCGCCGCTAACAGTTACTAGTCAATAACTTTTCATTTATTCTGGCGTTGATTTTATTTTTATCAACGGTTTGCCTAAAAGCAAAATGGAAAACGACACAAAAGCATAAGCAGTCAATGCAGTGACGGCAGTAACCAGTTGAGAGGAGGGAACGCGGTTTGCCAGAATGATAGTTCCAATATGTTCCGCGTACAACTAGCTATTTATATATCAGTATACTGACAGAGGGACCATTTTAAAAATTTCTGTTGAGTGCATGTTATGTAGTTTTACATTTTCAAAACCCTCTCTCAGCAGGGCTGTCGCTGCACTTTTTATAAACCATTGGCAAATGGTAGACTTGAGCATCTGCGAAAACTTGCACTCTCATCGCTGCTATTCTTTGAATCCGTGTAAGAGGATAGTGAAAAGAAAAACTGTTCAAAACAGAAAACCCCAATTCTACAGCATATACATATAGAACCTTCACATAAACTGCACCTAAAGGTCTCACAGGTATAGTTTTAACTGGAGATACCTATGTAGTTGACGTATCATTTATGTTGGTGTAGGAGGCTACCCTGATTAAAGCAGGTGTATTTGTTAAGCTTAACTCTAAGAGAAGCAATTATAGAGGTTCTGATAGTATCAGTACCATCGGGCTTTTTCGTTTGAATAGGTACTGATATCGGCGTTAGAGAAAATTATCGATATTTACCGATACTCTTTCTCATTTGTTAATGGCTTCAATTGGGCTACTGTGATCGTTGTAATGAATTATGCAATAAAAGTTGGATCACAACCATAATTTTGCCGTTGTAGCTGCATAATTCAACTATAGCTATGTAATTTAAGTTATCCTCCATTACCGCCACGTCAGAGTTTCGATCTCACTCTAGTTTCTTTCTCCAAATATTGTGTTAGTCGATTTTCATAATTCCCCTAGCAAAATACTCGTCTCATCCGCCTCTATAGGTGTACATTAATTAACCAAATCAAGCTTCAGAATCTCCCAAATTCTTACTGTTTCAAGATGTAAATTCCATAGCATACTTGTTTTCTCCTCATCTGTAGAACATTTTCTTAAGCCATCACCATAAGAAATCTTGATGTTGCACCGTTGAATATACTACCAGTTAAGTACCAACGCACGTATCTACTGGCCACTCATTATGACGTTCGCTGTTGCTAGAATTCACGGTACTAGCGCCGTGCGCACTCTACCTTTCTAGATTTTCCTCACTTTCGGGATCTCCATTTTAGCAGCTTTCTCTGATTATTAGAAGTCTCTGTGTGAGCAGCTATACTGTGTTATTGAAAAATGATTCGTTCAAAAACTCTTGTCCATTACGGATTTTTTTTTTTTTTTTAAGCTTGGAAATTCTTTCTCCGTTTCTCTGCCACTAAGCTTGGCCGGGTAAATTACCATGTCTGATGATAAATTTCTGTTTAAACTCATGATAAAAAAAAATTGCCCTGAGAGTAGATTGAGGCACTGCAGGCCTGGCATCGGTAACGGTAAATAGCACTGGACAAAAGTGGTGTGGGGGTTTGTCTTTAAATTTGAAGTAGGACCCTATGGTAAATGTGTTTTTATATGAAAATTTGAAGTTGATATGTGGGAAGGCTTCAGCGAGCAACGTTTTCAAAGTGTTCACTGCACTAATAGAATCTAATAAAAACATTCAAGTATTTGAACAGCTTCAACGATGTACCTAGAACTGGGCTCTTTGAAAGAGACCTCAATGATCGCTTGCGAAACAACCGTTAAAACCTCAAGCATAAAGCTCGAAGAACGACCTTTAGTAAGCAGTTCTTTTCGTATTTCATAGTCAGCATTTGGAATAGACTCCCTTCCGATGTTGTTAGTGCGTAGTCAGTCAACGAGTTTAAAAATCGTCTTGACATATATTGGGAGAGACATCCTCCGCAACTAAGAACTCCTCCTCCGGGAGTTGCAAACACTTAACGGCCAAAGCTTCCGAGGCAACCTTAATCCATCTCATTCTCACACCCGCTCCAACTACACAGTTTGAAGTCTCTAAGCTCCGCATCTCAGCGGCTCTTGAACGTGCTTGCGTGCATTCAAGATCGTTTCTTGGGAAGGGACTCTTCACCCCCCAACCTTTTTTTTTCTCTCTCTCTTTTCTCCTGTCCTCTATATCCTACTAACATAATGGCAATAGCTCATAGAGTACCGGGGCGTATGTTCCGGTGTCTTTTTTGGGAATGGGCCTATTGGTTCGTCTACTGCCGCTATCTAATCTAATAGATGCTTTGTTGTACAATTCAGGTGCTTCCCCTGGAGTCATGTACGGGCTTCCAAAGGTACACAAAACCGGTGCCCCTTACGACCAATTCTAGCTGCATAGAAAACACCGTCTTACCCTAGTGCAAAATTCCTCGTTTCAGTACTTGAACCTTTAACAACCAATCAGTATACTTTACGCAGTTCATATGACTTTCGAGACCGAACCAAAATCTCCAATTGCCGTCCAATGCCTACTTAGCCAGTTTTGTCATCACCTCCCATTTCACCAACATCCCCGCAGAGGAAATCAGAGATATTATTTGTAACAACGTCTTCAGAGACACGGCACGGACTTATTTCACATCATGGATGAACCTACCTTCAGAACTTTCCTCAGCCTTTCCATCAAAGACTCCTTCTTCATGTTTCACAATAGACTGTACAAGCAAATAGATGGAGTTTCCTTGGGCTCCCCACTTAACCCCTCACTGGCAAATATCTTTTTATGCCATCATGAAACCCTCTGGCTTAACGACTGCCCACGTGACTTCAAACCGATCTACTATTATCGTTATGTAGATGACACCTTCCTCATACTCAACAATCGAGCAGATTCTGATCTATTTTTTTTTTTGCAATGTTTGAATAGTAAACATCCAATCCAAATATCAAATTCACCGCCGAAAATCAATCAAATAATTCTTTAGCTTTGCTTAACACTGACGACTAGAATTTACAGAAAACCCACATTCTCGGGCCTTGGGACCAGCTTTTTCGGTCACTGCTACGATCAATTCAAAACCAATGCAATAAAAACTTAGCTATGTCGGGCATACCATTGTCTTCCTCATACCTTGCACTTTCAAATGAAGTTGACTTTCTCCGAACATGCTTGAAAAATAACGGTTATCCGCACCATTTTCTGAACCCCTATTGCAAATTTTTCCTAGACAAGCTGTTTGACCCCAGCATTAGCAAACCCTGGGTCAGTAAATTGGACTTCTTTCACTCGCTTCCGTAGTATAACCAAGCATCTGTTAGTGTAGTAAACACTTTGAAAACGTTCCTCGCTGAAGCTTACCCACATGTCAACATCAAATTTTCATACAAAAACACATTACCATAGGGTCCTACTTCAAATTCAACGACAAACCCCCACACCACTTTTGGCAAGTGTTATTTGCCATTACGGAGAGTAGATTTTTCTAACAGTATCGTCGACATTGACTTCACCGCTGACCGCACAACTTCTATAGGTGCAGATGACTTTTCTAGAGGATGAGTTACATGTTCATGCTGAAAAGGTTCTGTTACCGTTGCAGGAAACATCAGCATTCCCGGGAGCAGTGACGTTTTGGACTGTTATCGCCGCCTGTCGTAGGGGCTAATGCATGTGGAACGCTTCACATTGCCAAAGGAAGTCAAGATAAGCCAAGGGCCCCTAGAACACACTCTCTGTCTAGGGGGCCTTGGATAAGCTCTACAGAATGTATACAGTACATGACAAGTGTGATAGGGCACTTTTGTTTTCTTGTCCCAGTATGGGTCTGAGTTATGTTAGTTATTGTTGTTCCACTAAGTAAAGTTAGTAACAGTTAGTTACAGTCAGAAAGTTTAAGCCTCCGTTTCCGAGCGGAACGATATCACAGAGGAAAGAGCAACGGACGTATAGAATTTCGATAGTCAGTAAGTCAAGGTATGTAGATCTTAATAGAGGTAGAGCTGATAGAACGGCAGAAGTGCGTGCAATAAAAATAGTCTATGTAGGCAGCAGTAGCCATTATAGGTTTTCAGCGAGTTAGGCATATGTAAGCTTTTGTAAAGAAAGATTTCATAGAAATTCTTAGTTAATGTTGAATTATTTGGGAATTTTCTTCAATGAAAGATGTCATTAAGGGAAGAAAAAATCAACAATATCGATCACATCTATAAAATTATTCAGCTTGAGTCTCCGTACGTCCGGCCATGTGTCTACACGTTACGCTTTCAGTATTAGATAGGGAATAATTCAACTGGTAATGAGGTTGAATTATGAGAATGAGGTCTTATTTAGGCTGGAGGGAATTTCAATAATAACTGTGATTTTTATATCGCCTCGAAAATTTTTCAGTCAGTTTAAAAACAAAAACATGATCATTTCACCCGTCATATCTACTGATTTTCATTTTTTCACGCCATATTATGTTCACTTTGCTGGGAGTTCATGGTATTCTTAATAGGGCCAGATACATAGTTAGGATACGGTACGGGAGCACAGCGGGTAGTGTAGGACATCTCGACTCTACGGTATTTTTTGCAGCAAATGTGCGATGTCCAGGCATGTGCTGCCAGGGTAGGCAAGGCGGGCAGTGTCTACCCTTCAGGAAAGACGCCAGCAGTTTCATTTAAAAAATGAACGTAATTATAAAAGTTAATTAGAACATTTATAACGAAAAAAATGTAGATTATTATATCTTAATTTTTTTTACATCTGGTAGGCTTGATTTGCTTCAGCCTTTCCATCGTTGTGAGCAAGCTACGGATACATCAATATTATGGGATTCACGCGCACGCGCAGTGGCAGCGGGCGGCAGCGTTGAGAGTCTAGCGACGATAGTGGCAACATATTATTACCTCCGCCAAGGAGGTTATCTTTTCGTCGTGTTTGTCTGTCTGTCTGTCACCAGGATAACTCAAAAAGTTATGAACCGATTTGGATGAAATTTCCAGGGATTGTTACGTATGTTAGAAGGAACAGATGATTAACTTTTGATGAAGATATGTCCATCCGTTTGTTTGTTTGTTTGTATGCGTCATTTTTCTCGATGCCATAACTCAAAAAGTTATGAATGGATTATGATGAAATTTACATGAGTTGTTAGGTATATAACAAAGAGTAGATTATCAAATTTTGGTAATGGTCCGTTTGTTCGTTCGTTAGTTTGTCACTATTTTTAATTTATGCTTGTTAGCACAATAACTCAAAAAATAATGAATGGATTTCTATGATATTTATAGGAGTTGTTAATAATGGTAAAAGACATAAATAATCAAATTTTTGTGCAGATCGGTTGTTTCGTTTGTATGTTTGACTCATATTTGTCATAATGTCTGTTAACAGTATAACTCAAAAAGTTATAAACGGATCTTCAAAAAAATTGAACAAGCTGTTATTAATATAAAAAGGCACAAATGATTAGATTTTGGAGTTTATGCAAAGAAAATTATGGTTTCAGTGCAATTTGAATTTTTGCTACCGTTGGCACACTTGGCGGAGGTATGCGCTCTCAGAGTGCACTAGTTCTTTGGGCTTTCGTGCCAGACTTAATGGCTACTAAACCTCCTTGCATTTAGTGCAGTTGTTTGTGTATGCCAGCGCCCGAGCTTCTCGTTTTCAAATTTTATTGACTATTTTTTGACTAGTTGCATCTCATTTAGCTTTTATTTCCAATTTATCCTTTATTAAATATGAAAAGTGTTTGTCTGGAGACATCTTCAAAGCTAGCTACAGACGAAAAAATCAAATTATAAAATATATCAAGCCAACACAATCACTTATCAATCTAAAACAAAAGAAAAGAACGAAAGTTGTAGGAACTTGTGAAAGAGCAAGGTACAACGAAAACGAGCGTTGTGCAGCTGAAGAAGAAAGAAAAAATATATTTTGTTCAATTGTGCGAATATTCTTAAAAATGAAATTAGAATTTTCCGTTTTCAAAAAATTACGGTTCGTCTTATATAGCTTGTGAAAGTGGTAAGAATACTTTTGAATGCTTACGAGTAGAGCAGAGCAATGGAAACTTTTTCGACGTTATAAGTTTCGAAGCGAATTAGAGTGAAACTCACTATGCGCTGCTGCTGGGAGTCAACTTCTTAAGTTAGGTTTCCAAGTGCGGCCTCAAACAACCGTTTCTCGATGCTGTAAAGTTCCACAATTCATATTAACGATTCTTCCTACAGCTGTTTCTCTACAGAGGTCGATATCTGCAGTGAAAAGAATGAAAAGTTACACTAGGTACAAATGACTAATGAAAGGATTTCGTTACTTGCTTAAAAATTTATAGCAAAAGAACGACTGAAGACCATGAGCTAAGATACTTCTTTCGACTTTCATGGGAAAGTAACAGATTCTATTCTACAAATAAAGAGAAAATAAATTTCCTCTACACATAGATATATTTTTTAAGTGAGCATAATATCTTAACATTTTTCACTTTCCAACCATTATTTTGATAATGCATGTGCCTCTAGATGTGTTAGGAAATACAACAACATATTGAAAACAGAAGGTTAAGCTGCTGTGACTGAAGAACTCGGATGAGTCTGTTGTACTTTGTTGCATAGCTGCTATCGCATCAAGCAAAGCAGAAAAATGGACCACTTCACTACATGTATATTCCCGTATTAGTGCGGAAATCCGGATACGCCGACAAACAATTTAAACGTGTAATATTATGAATGGCTAAATTATCTGTAAACTATTGGAACAGAGCTTAGAGAAGACGTAGAAATACGAAGAAGTACTGTCGTGAATCTGTTTCTTTATTCAGACACAAGTACGAATTATTTGCTGACAGGACATATGCAAGATTCACAGGTTAAATCAGAATGCTAAGAGCGGTTAGTTTAAGTGTGAGGTAGACGGACTGCGTAACGGTATACGACTGGGTTAATCGGCGGACATTAGTTCAGACGAGGTGGGTTAAGTGAGAAGGGCTGCTTCAGGTTACACTAAAGTATGTGAAAACATTAATTAACCGTGTTATTTCCACGGGTCCCGCTACTTTATAATATTTTTCTGCTTGATACTCCGTCCGTCCACGTGCCTGCACGCTATACGTGTTCAGTATTAGATAGCTGAAAACTGAACTTGTAACACGCTCTGATTTATTCTGGAATAAATTTTCAGATAATTTTGAAATGATCATTTTACTCGAAGCTTATCTATCTATTTTCTTTTTCGCGCCATATCACTTTCATTTTCTTGGTGACTCAGTCAATTCTTAACAGGGCCAAATGCGTAGCGAGGATACGGCACGGGAGCATAAAGCGGCCAGTTATGGACAAGTTCAGTCTAACTTTTTTAGGTGAAAGTGCGATATCTAAAGATATACTGTGGCATCCTGCGAACAGGTGATTAATTAACTGATTATGATCACAAAAACGAGTGAAGAAAATTTACTTTGTTCTATTGCTATCGAACCAAATAATGCAAAACTTTAATAAGCGACCGTTTAATATGAACGGGTCCCGTTAGTAGTGTGAAGAAACGGATACGCCGAAGAAGATTGGAAATTATGTAAGATTGTGAAACACCAAATTAGCAGTACACTATAGGAAACAGAGGTTAGAAGGAGAATAATGCTAGAAGTACCTTCGTATTCTACGTCTTTATCACGATAGAAGTACGAATTATTTGCTTACAGAACATAATTATGCAAGATTCACTAATGAAATCAGAGTATTACCATCCGTTAAACGAGGAGTGCTAAATAATAATATGCTTTATTAGGTACACATAGGGACATGGTACTGTACACACGAAACAGCTTAATACTAAAGGTGCATTACATACTAAGATCAGGTAATACCCTCATTACAAACTACACTGCATTGCGGCCCATTGTTTGGCCCCTGTTTGGAAATAGAATGCGCTGCCATAGGCTATACATGTTAGATAGTTTGTTGCCAGGACCGTTACGGATCAACTTGAGTAAGGCGTTATCAATTTTTTCCATCCTGTGCTGGCGACTCAGAGCGCATTTTCTTGCCCTGACTTTGAGACAATCAGTATACTTTTGAGCAAATGTCATACTTGCATTACTTGACCTCGGCACATTCATCAGGCGCCAAAATAAGTCATTATAGGCTACATGTAGGCGTCCAAACGATTTTCGCTTAAAGTTCGACCAAAGCGAATTACCGCACAGGGGATAGCAGCGGCTCCGAAACAGCTGGCATTTAGCCTCATCCGACCAGTGACCAAACTTTCTGATAAGCATGTTGCCCACTGCGTGGAGCTTTCGCGCTTCTTTTTCTATATCCAGGTTATCGCGAAAATCATTGGTGTCCCAATTGATGACCCAGGTAAAAGAAGCTGTCTACGTAAGTGAGACTGACACCATTAAGTCGAGTGACTTCATCGGAGGGCAGGTTACTTCTCCTAGGTTTAATGTCATACAAACAGTTTTAACAGTATTATATTCAATACGTTGTTTGCTGGCTTCGCTCTCGCAAACTGAAACCAATTTTTGCAGCCCACTAGAAAGGGGTGAAGCAAGGACCATATCATCCGCATCACTGAGCGCATCACTGAGTTGGAGAAAAGAGAGTAAGCCTCCTTGTCGTATGCCATTGTTATGCCAAACGCTGATGACGTTGCTACTCCCCATCTCACATAGCATTTCGGAGTTTGAAACCATTATTTTAGCGTCTCAAAAATATAATGTGGTATTTGTTTCACAAACATACACTTAAATAGAGAGTAATGGTTTACTCGGTCAAACGCAGCCTTAGCATCGAGAAAGCACAGGTACATGGGAGATCGACCTTCAGTGAAATGATTTATGACCTGTTTGAGTGTGAATATAACAAATTCCGTTCGATGTTCGGTGTTAAAGCCAAACTGATTGTATGCAGTCATCATGTGCTGTGACATTCGTCTCTCAAGCACTAGTTCTACCACTTTCGAGAGAGCTGTTGCCCCTGCGAAAGGGCGATAATTGCTCCTGTCGGTCACACATTTTGCTTTGTTTTTTACAATTTGTGTTATTGTGACCTTCATCAAGTCCTCTTGGAGGAATCGCAAAATAAAGCACCCGGTGAGCAAAATTGTAAGAGTTTTACCAGTCTAGGGGGCCATATTAATAAACCTCAGCTTAGATACAGTCAGCGCCGGATGCTTTGTTTTTCTTCAATTTTTTCATGGCCTGACAGATCTCACCTTCATATACGGTGCATTGTTCGTTAGAGGGAGCCAGATTATCAAGAATGCCATCAACATAACCTTTATGATGATTATCGGCAAAGCAGTTCATAATTCCAGCATAATGGGCTTTCCAAAATTGCACAATATTACATTCCCTAAAGACTCCATTCACTGACTGCGAAACGGTGCGGAGTTAAGCTTTAATACTTTTTATTTCTTTCATAAAATCTATTGATCTATTTTGCGTCAGCTTGCTTGACAGCTTTTTCGCTCTAATCTCATTTTCACGTCTACGTAGTTAGGAGAAGTAGACGGACTGCGTTACGGCAGGCGGAATTTTTCTGTATTAAATGGCAGGCATTAGTTAGGGCGAGTCATTCAAATAAACGCATTCGCTCGTCTGCTTGTCGAAATGCGTTACTGTTCCCTAGAAATAGCAGAAAAAGTGCACTGTTTTCTCAGTTTAATTTGATTCCAAATTTGAAGAGATATCATAACTTGCCTATTAACACTTGCCGGGGAAACTGATTTGACAGTCAACATTTCAATAACATTTTGTGGCGTACATAAAGTTGTACAGCCAACGACGCAGCCAAACATTTGGACGAGTGAATGAGTGAACGCGTCGAGATGAATGACGTGTGAACTCGGTATAAGACAGGATAGTTTAAGTTAGAAGTGCTGCCTTAAGTCAAACTTAAGTAAGTGAAAACAACAAGAAGCGATAATGCTTGGAGCGGCCCTTAGTCAACTGTCTGTAAATTTTTTAATCGTGTCTTCTGTACATAACTGTAATCTGTGAGTTTCATTAATTGGCCGTGGAACTTCCACGAGTCCCGCTAGTGACCATCACTAGACCACGTGCAACCCTTTTGCTCACTTAGTTATGAAAACGAATATTCATTACATCATACCGTCCCATCGAAAAAGTTCACAATACTAAAGAGTCCACCTAGTGCATCCAGTAAATCCACAACGTTCACCTAGTCCACAAAGTCAACCAGGCCCACCAGCTCAACCAAGTCCACCTAGTCTACCAGGTCCATCACTTCTCGAGCAAAGGCGTATGCTCATTAATAAGACGTTCCCGGGTTCGTATCCTTGATACGGTTTTTGGAATGCTTCGGACAGCCGGACAGACAAATTTCTTATTGTAGCACTAGCGGGACCCGTCGAAATTTCACGGTTAATTAATATTTTCACTTACCTTAGTTTACCTTAAGGTAGCTCGTCTAACTTAACTCAACCCGTCTGAACTAATGCCAGCCGCTTAACAGTGTCTATCGTTATGCAGTGCGTCCACGTTACACTCCGTCTCACCTTTCCTACTATTCTGATTTCACCTGTGGCTCGCTCATTTGTTGTCAGTAAAGAATTTGCACTTGTATCTTGATAAGATATGAACATACGACGGCACTTCTTGTATTGTTCTCCTATGTATTTGTACTCCTTTATAAATTTTGCTTCCTACAGCTTACAGATAATTTTGTCCTTCATAGTCCTACTCCTTTCAATTTTTTGCATTCGATTTTTTTTTTTCGCACTCTTACGTTACCTTTTCATTTTAATCAATAGCCCATCTTTTTTCCGTTTAGTTTGATGTGACTGCTATACAATAACAGACTTGACCAATTTCAACACTTACAGCAGCGTAACCCTCTGTACTCAAGATGTCATTGTATATCCTTACACGTAGCACAGTCGCTTCAAAAAATATTTCAGAGTAGAGATGTCTAACACTACCAGCTCTGTTCTCCCGCACAGTATCCTAGCTATGCATCTGGCCCTATTAAGAATGTCATCCGTCACCAGCAAAGTGAACATAACATGGCATTAAAAAATTCAAAAGCCGTAGATATGGTACGGGTGAACTGATCTCCATGTCTTTGCTTCGAAACTGACTGAAAAATTTTTTAAAGAGGCGAAAAAGAAGACAGGTATGATGGGACTTCCTTCTGGTGAATATCAGCACTCATCAGATGAATTTTTCCCTATCTAATATTGAAAGGTGGAACTTTCAGACACATGGATGGACGGAAGGATGGATGGAGCTTCAAGCAAAATTATGATATACAGATATTATAATCATAGTTCCACCACTGTAACAGCATTATCACACTCAATATATCTGCTCAGCACTTGGGACCCAGACCAGCAGTGGCCGGAACAGGTTGCCTAATATTGTTTGTGTAATGATGACGAAGATCCTAACGAGGCTAATATTTACGAAGTTACAATAAAGAATACTGGAATACGTAGTAATCAAAGACAAGGTATAGAGACAGGGAATTAAATTACTGATTAGCTGAAAAAATATACTGTCTAAGAATCATCAGCCAAAATGTCTTTAAATATCAGTAGTTTTCTGTGTAGTCCATATCCAAATGACTACTAATTTCATAATATCTATGTTGCAGACCTTCACATGATGTAGCCGTTACAGTAATAATTTTTGTACGTTGTAGGAGACAGCGTTATATAAACCTGTAGTAATACACTCTATTTCATAAACGAACGACGGAAGTGCAAACACCATTCAAGTTCCCCCTGCTTTGATATTTTTGAGAAACTTGTTACAGAGCTACAGACAAATGCAAAGAGTAAAAAGCAAAAGCATAAATACAGAAATGCACACACAGTAGACCTATGTGTAGGTAATAATGCACTATACAACTTGGACACGAAATGAGTGCGAAGAGTCAATTCTTCTACGAAGGGAAGGTACAATACAACTAGAGATGCAATGGAAAAATCAGCTAAGCACCCTCGCATAATTTAATTTAAGACATGCGAACTAAGATTCAATAGAAGTACAATATAACACAATTGAGAATTTATAGGCACCAAGCAATCATGCTATAAAATCAGTTGATGATAAAGATACAGACTCTTCTCTTCTTCTAGGAATTTGAAGCTTTTTAAAACTGCAATATACAATAATGCACTTAGCCGAGGTTCGAAGTTTATTCATTAACACAAACTCTCTCATTTTTCTGAGCGCTGTTAATGGTGCTATTTAGACGAGTAATTATAGTTTTCTTCGTGCCTTAATGGGTGAAGAGAAATCTACCTGCCTCCTTAATGAAGTGGCTCCTCCTTCTCTCCCCACAACACCTTTAATGCATGGAACACCTGAATATTAATGTTTTATTGGTACTTGATGGAAAGCAAATTTTAAGCAGGGAGGATTATGACACTTCTTCTGCAGCCTCTTCAAGGTGTTACTAGTAGAATGTATGAATTTACCATCTTGCTATTTGATCGACTCGTGAAACTTGTTATAAGCGACGAAACGAATATAATTATAAACCTTGGGGCCGCAAATGCCGTTAGATATTGCCTCTTGAAACTCATAGGTTTGTCATTTTTTGTGCGAATTGCCTTGGTAATCGAAAATTTATTATATGTAACCTAAACCGTACAAAATTGCTGAAAAAGTCGGAAAAGCGAAAACGCGCAAAGTTACAATGTGCAGAGCGGTCGTTGAGTACCCAACTGCATGGGCGCATTTGTGCGGTAGAGGTAGGCGAGGCTTCAGAAGCGACTGCAATGGCGATGTGTTAGTTGAGGGCGGACGGCGAGGGCACGTAGTTGCATCTCTAACTGTAACCCTCGCATACTGTAGCTGCTTTGCTCGACCGAAGCTTGAGTTGCGTGCAACAACTGAGAAAAGGCATCTATGTAAGCCTCGGAATGACCTTCCAGCGTTAAAATCAGCCTTCAATGTTTTTTAGTAGTTCTTAGCTGTGGCTTGAGCGTCTTCTCGGTTGTTCAATGTGTCAACTGGGTGTACAGTGCGAGCTGTACAGTGTTAATCATAATTCAGGAATGAGGAATGTTCTTGGCGCTGGTATGGATCATGGTCTCAGGGATTTGTACCATTCTAGTGGAAGTAGATAAGGAGGTTTAACTTCCTTGGAGTCAGATGCAGCAGTTGTATTTTCATCAATGAGGTGCACAACACGCTATTAGTGCGCAAGAGTTGGATGGCACTCAGGTGGGTTATATTCTTCATCCACGGTTTCTTATAACCTCCAGGCAGAACATGCACAAGCTTGTACAATGCAGCAAAAAAAATGCTGAAACGGGCCTATCGGAGAGTGGCCGCTTACTGATTTCAGATTGTGACTGATATTTAGTGCATATCGAGTGGGGCTACGATAAATGTGCTTCATATTTGCTCTGTTCTCAATTTACTCATCTAGAGTGCTCAAAAACATTATTTGTGAGGTGTCAAGTTGTAATTCTTGTTGTTAAGGAAGATACAATATATGGTAAATCACAGCTATAAAAGGCTGGTTGCCTTCCAGTAAACAAACTATTGCTACAACCCTACGCATGCACGTACCGGCAGCAATCGGAGCAAACAATTTACCCAAACTCAAGAGAAAAACACTCAAGTAGAAGTAAGTTTAGCGGCTTCGTCTTTTTGCAGGGCTCTGAAAGAAGATGGCCTCCCTTATTGGCTGACTGCCGTGAAGGTAATGTAGCCTTGACTACACACCCCAAGTATACAACTTTCGTGCACTGTTTCGTGCTGTAAATAACTCTTCACTACGGCACCGATGAGTGGACGGTTTTACGGCTGCAGACGACAACAGAACGACGAATGTCTTTCTGGCCGTAAGGCCAAACCCCTACCCGAAGAGGCTATCAATGGTAGAAATACTCACGCTACAGTCCTGGACTCCATGATTTACTTTCTTGGCTTGGAATTAAAACGTCTAAACTCATATAACAACCAATTCAGCCTTCCTAAGCACACAACCACTGGAGGTGGGACACAGTGTTACGTTACGGGGCTTCACCTTTCGAGAACAGTGGATGTCCATACGACATATGGTTAATATACTGTGGCTGTCCCCGTGTAGATCCTCAAAGGCGAGTGATGTTCGCCTCCGATGTAGCACAATGTTTAGATGTTCGCCTCCGATGTAGCACAATGTTTAGATGTTCGCCTCCGATGTAGTACAATGTTTAGATGTTCGCCTCCGATGTAGCTCAATGTTTAGCTGTTCGCCTCCGATGTAGCACAATGTTTAGATGTTCGCCTCCGATGTAGCACAATGTTTAGATGTTCGCCTCCGATGTAGTCAGAGCTGGGCATAGATACTCAAAAATGTATCTAGATACTAGATACACCCTTAAAATGTATCTAGATACCGATACGAGATACAACTTTATAAATGTATCTAGATACAGATACTAGATACTTAAAAGTATCTATAGATACAATTCTAGATACTTTTATTTTTACAACTAAATTTAATAGTTTTACTAGTTCATATGGTTAAAAATCATGTTTTTAATTCAGGTGGATACAATTCTGTTCCTTTATAATACTGTTGTCAAGTAGATTAGTAATTACATTAATAATGACTGTTGCACATTTGTTTCCGGCAAAGAGGCTAAATAGTTGATCACATTTGTTTGTGATAAAATATCATGTCTCTAAAAGAAATGGGCAATATCATTGAAGTTTCGTAGTCAATATGTATATTGACTTTCTTGCAATAATATTCAAATGCAAAGTATAATTTAGGCCGTATACTTTTCTCGATGTTACCCCAATTCCAGACACATCTTTAATGAACAAAAGAAAAGAAGGCTTCTAAAAAATTAATAGAATAGTGCGCCAACGTGACAGAACATGTTCAGGGTTGCCATCTCTTGTTCGCTTAGTTATCGGCTTTATCATTATTTTATGAACCTGAATATTATTGTATTTACAATATTTCATCTAATCTAATACTAAGAATGA
>LQNS02276926.1:5310871-5334215 GCA_001587735.2 Parhyale hawaiensis | reverse complement strand
CTACTGATAATATATTCATTACAAATCTGTTAGTGTCCATAATGAAGATATTTAAACGAAATGTAGTACATATTTAGTACATAATGATTAATGATAAATTTGTTCATGATATGTGCGTACGTATGTATTCAACCGCCCTATAGCATTGAACTCCACATATAGCTACATACGTATGTATATGTATGAACTGTTGAATTCTGGTGCTTAATACGTAGTATGTACATACGTATGCATAGAAGTATGTAATACAGTACTGTACTAATACTTAACATGGGATACAATCAAGTAGCCTAGTACATAGCTTTAAGTCGGACTTGTATACGACTTAACAGGTTATTAGTACGACATAGCCAAGTTATCGGTTAAGTCGGAGACATGTACGACTGAACAGAGTATCGGATAACTCGACATGTGTACGACTTAAGGTGGTATCGGTTAAGTCGTACAATCGGTTAACTCGACAGGCCTCCTCCCCGATGGTGTCGACTTAAGCGGGCTCTACTGTACTACATTTAGATACAACATTTGAAAAGTATCTAGATACAGCATTTAGATTCACTGCCCACCTCTGGATGTAGTACAATGTTTAGATGTTCGCCTCCGATGTAGCACAATGTTTAGATGTTCGCCTCCGATGTAGCACAATGTTTAGATGTTCGCCTCCGATGTAGCACAATGTTTAGACGTTCGCCTCCGATGTAGTACAATGTTTAGATGTTCGCCTCCGATGTAGTACAATGTTTAGATGTTCGCCTCCGATGTAGTACAATGTTTAGATGTTCACGCTCGTAGGTGTTCCACTAGCCTGTAGGAGAGTGTGGGACTATTTGGTAATTCGTTATGGGATAGGTTTTTAGGATCTGAACTATCAGCGCTCGGCGCTCAGGCACAGCACTGCAACGGGTTTTTATATACGGGGGTAATATTTATAGTCAGAATCACTGCAACCCAATCAGAAATTTTAGGTGGAATACCGACGATGATTATAAGCGGAAAGGTTGAAATATTGAAAAATACCAGCATTTTCTGGAGAAAATATTTTTCAGTGGAATTCCAACCACAAATCAAAGGAAACTATAAGTGGAATTCTTCATATACGATTAAGGGTGAATTATTTTCATAACCATGGTAGGTTATCAATGGATTTCCGTACGTACGATTATGAGCGGAATTCCTCCCATTATTTGGGGAAGAAACTGTATGGATTGTCATGGATTATGACATGGCTAGCATTCCCAACATAATCGACCAAAATTAATGGTGTGACGATAAGTCTGACTACGAAACATCTAAAAATGCATATTACATTGCAAAAATTGTGCACATTTTCAGTTTTTTCTTTCCTGCCAATGAATTACAAAAACTTCCAGGGTATGTATGGACGCTAACCGCCTTGACGTTATTTTTATATATTGCTTCCTGATTTTTTTCAATGCTCCGCCACTTTAGTGTAGTTTTGTTTGTCGTATTTGTTTGTCGTATCTCTTGGTAAACAGCATTGCAATCATTGATCAAATATTGACATATATTTTTGTGTTTATTCAGCTCTTGTTTTTGAAATTTCATCAAGAAATATTCCATAAGCTTTATGTAAATTTATGTCAAGTTTTTCTAGTATTTAGCCTTACATACCCTGACAATAGGTACGGCTAATATTCATCATCAGTTTCGTAACTTCCTCAAATCCATATTCCATCTTAGAGTTAAAGAAGTTGTATATAACCGTGCTTAAGCTGAACAGACTGGTTCAAGCTATTGCTCTAGCGCCGTTCTGAAGTTTAGAGTTTTCCACTCTGAGCTGTAGGCCTAACACGCACGTATTTATTAGACTATTTTTTATTTATTTTTCATCAGCCACTAATCATCAGCAACCCTAAGCAGGCAGACAGTGCTGACGCGATTTTGTATCGGAAATAATTTACAGATGGCAATATATGTGAATGGGGAGAGAAATGTTATTGGCGAATACGGGGGGGCAGAAGGTTGAGTAAGGATGGAAATATGGCTAAAAAACATGATTAAGGACTACTTTCCCTCCTTAATTATGGTTGGAAACTTTGGAATTAGCCCACCATAAAGGTTGGATTGTACCTCATAAATGCCGGTGATTACGAAAGATTTGCAACCAAGCTCGTCCATAATCATAGTTGTTTCCTACAATAATTTCTGAAAGGGAAGGCGGTGTGTTTGTACTTGTTTTACTAGCTGTTCTTCAATTACTAAGCTTATTTCTTCTTGATATCGATAATAATCAACTTTGTTAACTACACACAGGATGGTACAATAGATGCATTAAACATACTGTAGCTTATCACTAGATTTAAATTAGATACAGAAAGCAGTTGACAGCGTTAGCACACGCTACACTCCATTTCGGCTCAAAATTTGGCCTCTGTTTGGTAAGAGTATGACGTGCCATCGGCTATACATATTTGACATTCTGTACCCTGGACCATCACAAACCACGTTTAGCAGCGAATTAGCTGATTTTTCTATTCTGCTTTCGAGACTAAAAGCGCATTTCCTTGTTCTGACATTCAAACAGTCAGTATACTTATGAGCAAATATTGCACTAGCACTATATGACCTCGGTACATTCATAAGCCGCGAAATATGTCATAAGCCACACGTAGGCGCCCAATGGTCTTCTGCTTAAACTTCGACCAAAGCGAGTTTCAGTGCAAAGGGAAAGAATAGCTACGAAACGTGACAATTGACCTTTTCAGAACAGTGACCAAACTTCCTCACTAGCATGTTGCCCACCGCGTGGAGCTTCCTAGTTTCTTTCTCTATATCCTGGTTATCACGAAAATCATCAGTGGTTTTGTGGCCCAGGTAAGAGAAGTTGTTTACGCAAGTGAGCTCTACATCATTGAGATTTGTCACTATGTCGGCCGGCAGGTTTGTTTTTTGTTTCTTAGGCTTAATGTAAATGCAGACAGTTTTGACAATATATTCAAAACAAAGTTTACTAGCTTCATTCTCGCAAATTTAAAGTAGTTTTTGGAACCCGCTGGAATGGGGACAGCAATGACCATGTCATCAGCATAGTTTAGCGCATTTACTGCTTTACCATTAATATGGCACCCTACTCCGGCTGCGTTCAGTTGGGTGTGGATATTGTGTCATTACACTGAAATATCGTAAGCTATCAAACTTCAATTATTGCATAAATAAAGACGTTTTAAGTAAATTCCTAAAATGAGCAAGTCTGTCTAGCTTTTACAGTCTTGAAGGAAAACTCGAGTCCCTGAGGTTTACGCTAAATGCACAAATTGTCTTAAATATATTGTAGCTCTAAAGAAATTGTATGACTTCGTAATACAGAAACCGAGGGTTGAACATAACGTTCTGGGAACCGGAGCTACCAGTGCAGAACGCGGTTCTCTCCTCTCCCCTGTCGACCACCCCCTCTCAGTCGCCCCTCTCTGCCTATAACAAAAAGGCTCCGTTGATTGTGCGTTCGTTACCGAAACGCCTGTGGAAAAGGTGGCCATTTGTGCCTAGAAATATAATCTTTTAGGCAAAATAGCAGAAGTTTGAATTACAATAATGTAAGATGGGGACAGGTAATCGCAGTAGTAAGGAAATATTATTCAAAATGCTTGACAGATATTGAGAGGGCTCGGATATACCATAGGTTCTTTGTGTGCACCGCCAGAGCTCAGGGTAACAAAGACGGTAGGCCGACAGTCTGGGTGCGGCAGCCGTGGGGTCAGTGCGGTTGGCTGCGCACAATTCTGGCGGCCCGGGCGCTGTCTGGCGTTCTGGGTGGAGAAGTTTTGTTATAAATTCCCTTGTGGAAATTCTGATATACACTGAGTCAACAGAAACTGAGCTTCCCTTTGAAGACCCCTACAATCGCTCGATTTCTCAGATCGTAGGAAGTCATGAACCTAACCAGAAATAACCAGACTCGTGACAATTGTCAATGAAGATATTAATGAGAAGCGGGGAGAGTAACCTTCCCTGCCTTATGCCATTAGTCATTTCATACGCTGATGACATTGCTGTTCCCCATTTCACAAAGCACTTCTGAGTTTGGAATCAATATTTTAAAGTTTAAAGGATGTAATAGGGTATTTGTGTCTCAATCATACACTTGAAGAGCGAGTAGTGGTGAACACGGTCAATTGCAGCTATAGAGTTCAGATAACACCGGTACGTGGGAGATCCACCATCACTGGAGTGATTTATAACCTGTTTGAGTGTAAATACAGCCATTTTCATTTCATGTTCGGCTTTAAAGTCAAACTGGTTATCCGCAGGCAGTATCATGAATGGTGACATGCGTTTCTCTAGCACGAGTTCTACTATTTTCGGATGAGAAGCATTCACTGCTGCGAGTCGATAATTGCTCTTGTCTGTTACACATTTGGCTTTGCTTTAACTATTGGTGATATTACGATATAACCTTCATCAGATCATCCGAGAAGAAACCCAAAGTAAAACACCTGGTGAAAAAAATTGCAAGGAGCGTTACCAGCCTTGGGGGACTATAATTATATGCTTCATTATCCGCCCCTAATGCTTTGTTATTCTTTAGCTTTGTGAGCGCTCGACGAACCTTATCTTCAGGCACGGTGCATTTTTCAGTAGATGAACCCAAATTATCAAGAGTGTCATCAACAAAACCTTTATTATTATCAGCAAAACTGTTCATGTCCCCTGAAAAGTGAGTTCTCCAAAATTCAGCAATGTTTCTTTCTCCCGTGATACCATTCACTGACTGAGAAACAGTGTGAGCTTTTGGCTTTAACTTTTTTTTTTCTTTCCAGAAAGCAATGGACTAATTCTAGGGGAGTTTGTTTGATAGTTTTTCTGCTGTGATCTCGCTTTCTCGCCTACGCGCTTGCTTGAGGGCAATGCGACCCAGATGTGCCGCTTGTTTTTTTTTTTTTTTTTTGCCACAGTTCATCCGCACGCGGTCTGCTGCTTCGTTCCAGGTATTATACGCAAGCCTGTTAGCTGTGTGCAGCTCTCGAACCTTATCATTCCATCCAGAGATACTCGTTCTTTCTTTATGGGGTACAGTGCCAAAAAGACGGCGCCCAGACTCAACTATAGCAATTTGTATATCTGACAGGAGCTTGTATAGTCCCGATTCAGTGGCTACAACAACGTCATTGACAGTTTTCTCCAGAGAATAATTCAGGCACATTTGGCATGCGAAAACAATGTTCGTGTCAGAGAACCGCCACTTAACGCGTTCGCTACAATCATATTTCTGTGGTAACTGTATTGAGATTGCACTAATCCTAAGGTTACAATAGAGAGGCAGGTGGTCAGATACAGGCGCCATAGAGTTTCTAATACTACAGTGTAGTCAAACCAGCGTAAGGAGTCCCATAGGCGTGGGTAAGAACGCAAAGCAACTCTGCCAAATCTCACTTAGGCGGGTGGTATGACTTGTCTCAATCGATAAAATTATATGTATATTCGAATACTCAAAGTGTTTTAGATAATAGATTAGATTTGGCACTGCTGCGTTCAATAAATTATTCAGCCCCTCCTGTGAAGGACTGCTTACGTTGGTTTGACTATAGGCAGGCATGGGCTGATTGTGTTAATTTGAACTCATTATTTTGCCAAAGGTGGAATTGCTGCATTGCAGTAAACGAATTCCACAGTTGCTATAGTTAATGTAGTGGTTTATTATTGCGTCTTCGTCCCAACTATAAAGTATAGAAAGCAACTATAAAGATGCTCTCAATCTTCATTACAATATGGGCAAAACTTTCGTATACCAGCATAATTCTAAAGGTCTTACGAATACTTAAAAAGTAGATATAAAACTAGTATAATGCTAGTATTTGAATACCTTACACTGCAGTGAGCTTTGTAATGCTCATGCCCGTCGCTTGGGCGCATCTCTTGTAGCCCAGCAACTCTATAACCTGCATCTTATTTCTGTGACACTGACGGGTACCTATATAGTGTCCGTGTGAACTAATTAGGTTCGCAAGCCGAAAACCCTAAAAACGAAAAAATACGCCTGTGCCCAACAAAATTTATAAATGACAGTTCTCAAATCCGTACTACGCACTGTCCTTTTCCGATGAGAAACTAACTGTAACCGTAATGTGGGCAGCCTAGGGTTCACTCTTTGACTTATAAGATAAAATCGAGGCTCCGCAACCACAGTAACATGCGGTGACCAGATCTGTATGCTCAGTCTGCGAGACTCTCCGATTCGATCACACAACTTTACAGCAGGGCTACCGTTTCTGTGAACTAATATTACCATTTATGCAAGTTCCTGAGCCAAGGGCGGCAAATAATTTAGCGCCGTAGATCTCAGTGACAAAGATTTGATATAAATGCTGGCGTCTGAAATAAATTTGTCTCTATAGATCATGGCAGAAACCATTACGTCTGCAGCAACGAAAAAGCAAAGCAGAGGGCGCGATTCATCATCAGTTTTTTGACGGNTAGATCTCAGTGACAAAGATTTGATATAAATGCTGGCGTCTGAAATAAATTTGTCTCTATAGATCATGGCAGAAACCATTACGTCTGCAGCAACGAAAAAGCAAAGCAGAGGGCGCGATTCATCATCAGTTTTTTGACGGCATAAATGAGAGCGACGGCCCAACTGGTGACCCTCTCTTTTGCAATAAATTTTCTTAATGACTATAAATGAACTTAAACTGGGCGTGCTTCGTGGCTATTGTAGTCCAGGGCGGACTTGCTATCTGCAATGAGCAATTCATTATTCGTCTAATGAAAAGTGTACGCCTCATGCATGGTGCCTGATGTGCATAGCCTGCAGGACACTGAGCCTAGCTATGCTCTTCGAACGGTTAGCATTACAGTGTAGTAATTGTGAACTGCTGAGGCGACGGAAGGTATGACTGAACCTTCATTTTGCTATGTGAAGGGCCAAGGATGATGAGACTACATAAAGTTAACCCACGGGGCGGGGCCAAGCTGCGGTGCACCATGGGTAATGAGGCTTGTGACATCACAAAATTCAAGTACGCTAATAAGTAGCTATTTTGAATTGTTTCATCATCATTTCATTTGGGCCTCCAGAGTTTCCGACATGTCCTATGATCTTTATAGTTGCACAAAAATACGTATCAAAGCATCTACGAACTTTTTTGCTTTCTGAATGATAAAATTTTGAAAGAACGTTGGTTAAAAGGCTGTTAAAAGAGCACATGAATTGAACCCGGCAAATGCCCGCATGAGTCAGAAGCAGTTTTGGAGTCAAGTTTATTGTCTCTAAAATGTAATCAATCAAGTGAGTTTTATTGAGAGTAATATGGCATTCCGAAGATGGAATCATATGACTGAAAACCTTCATGTTTTCGATTTATTCTTGTCTTCTACCTATGAACAGCTATCCTCTGTAATTTCAAACCACTGCAACAAAAAATGGTTCAGATGCGTATAATTAAACGCCGGGATAGAAGAACGTTTTACCAAGATTTATTTGGAAATCATTAGCTCATCAGAAAAAAAATCACTGTCCTTCCAGCGAAGTAATATGAAAGCAAAAATCTATACATAATACACAGAAGCCGCACAATTGCTCGGTAAAACTAGAGAAAAATATCAGCTACTTATACGCTGCGTGCGTTACAACAAAATAAGTGTCGCGTTCGACTAGCAACTAACTTTGAAAAAAATACCTAACCGTATTTTCATCTCCTAAACTGTCTTTCAGAACGATGTTATTGAAACTGGAGAAAGTTAAATCCATAATTTTTTTCCAATGATGCGGTTGTTTTCACAATTAAGAGCAGAGGATCTGTTAACGACGCGTAGGCGACGGCACAGCTTAGGGCGACATTTTACAGATACTTTCCGAAATAATAATGATAAAATTTTTATTCTTCAGATAGCTAAAAAAGTTCGTAGATGCTTTGATGAGTATTTTTGTGCAACTATAAGATTGTAGGACACTCTGGAGGCCCAAACGAAATGATGGAGAAACAATGTTAAATAGCTACTTATTAGCGTACTTGAATTTTGTGACGTCACAAGCCTCATGACCCATGGTGCACCGCAGCTTGACCCGCCCGTGGGTCAACCCGCGAGCAAAGTGAAGAGAGGTGATATTGTTTTCGTTGAAGACTTAAGTATATATATATATATATATATATGTTTGTATATATTATATATTTATCTGTCCACTCAATAAGTGGTCGAGGGGTTGCCCTCGTGAATCATGCCAAAAAAAAAAAAACAGGGATTAGCTGGCATTAAAAAATAACGGCGATAAAATTTGCTCTCCACCCAAAAACAGGTAGAAGGAGTTGATCTATGTTTATAATTTTTGCAAGGAGTCAGGTGGGCTGTCCTCGACGTGACCCATGCCAAAAATTAGGATTAGCTGGCCATAAAAAATGATAACATGAAATTTGCTCCCACCGCGAGTGATTGTCTTATGACAGGAGTTCTAGTACTCCTGCTATCTATTTGTCTCCTGGATAATCTGTTTTATCATCTTGCTACTTGATCTCTCACTTCAGTCGACATAATCTCAGCTTCCTCACTTTTGTTTACCTGCATCGGCCTCCTACTTTCACATATCTATTTACCTACCTTTACTTTCTGCCCTAATGGCATCTTCCTCTTTTCTAACTACAGTACTGATAGGAATATTTTTACCCCATGAAGTAGAAAGGCCTATCGTAGTATAAATTTAAGGAGTTCATCCCTAGGTGGGAGCAACTCTGACGTACAAATGCGGGGTGAATGTGCCGCCATTTTTATATAATTATTATTAAATGCGCTTATTGCCTTTCAGAAATCTGTACCTACAGTATTGGCCAGCCAGAAATTGCTTCTGGAGGTGTGGCGTGTACAAAGAAGGGTATACAAATGTGGACAATGATAAAATCTAAGATACTTATACTTGAAGCTATATGTTAGTGAGCATTACAACTGTACACGACTGTGGGGCAAAAAACAATTTAATAATTTGATACTTTACGATTAAACAAGTAACCGAATCAGACAGTACCGAGTTAGTAAAATCAATTCAGTAATGCAATATGATCACCTGCTTTGTAAACTCCAACAAGACAACGCTGTTCGCGCATTTACTAAACGGAATTTTAAACATGATCACACTCTACGGCTAACACCACGTTTAGCACTGATTCGATATTTCCCGTACGTTAGTTATGAAGGTAGCGTCACACGACAAGCTATGAAGGGGATCAGCTAACATAATACAAGGGAGAGAGCTGAAGGTGAGCCGGGCTTAAGCCGGGTTTAAACAGACAGAAGCAGAAATATATTACTTCCTCCGGTAGACGAGTCCTAGAAGAACAAATAATTACTCTAGGTAACAAGGCTACTGAAGGTGTGTACGAAGCGTAAATGCGGGTAATTCTAGAACGGAGCGAGTGAGAGCGTGGATAACAACTGAAGTCGTAGTGAGAGTCCCAGGCCATAATTATTATGTATAACAAATCTATGAAACCCTAAACACAGAGAGAGAGAGTTTGCCAGTTATTCCTGGCTGCAAAGCTTAACTTGGTTGAATCAAGAATGAATAATAATTCCTCAACTAAGTGTTAAAGAGAGCCACTTAGACATTCCTTAACCTTAACATTCCTTAACTTCCAGCGGATGAAGAACCAGACAAGCGAGTCAAAAAATATTCAACCAATGAAAGGACGATTGAGAAGTTCGTGTAAATGACTTCAATAATGATAACTGAAGAGCAGAATAACAGGGAATAATGGATGATAGAAAAAATGAACTGTGCGACAGTACATCTGGCACTTTTCTGTCCACCTCCTACTGTCCGTCTATGTTCTGACCACCTCCAACCTCATACTTTCGTCCACCTGCATCCTGCCTCCTGTATACTACCTTACTCCTGTGTCCTACTTTAGCTCCTTAATTGAACCTGGCTTAAATACCACCTACTTTTTGTTCAACTGTCTCTGGTTTTCTGTGAACTTAGTAGATGCCTTTTACCTACTGAATCGTTTTTCTTCATCAGTCAGCAAGACATATTGGAGCTGCTTGCAACGGTTATACAAAAATAGTGGATCGAAAACAATTGAACAAAAGCAGACCTTCGAAAATGATGGTTTGAAGAACATAAATTTTATTCGAATGGAAATTGTCATATGAAAATTAGTCACAATGACAATTATGCGACATTCGCCACCTATTTTACTTAAACAGCAATGAAAACATTAATTAAATTTCGCTTTATTTTAGCATACGATGTTCCATTGGGCGCCAAAATTAAGTCTTCGAGTCTTAGCTTGTCTGAAACTCTAGTCAGAAGTTTGGATTTCCCATTTTGAGTCGCGTTACATCTGTTGGAAACAACGCTACTCCGCTGAGCCTGATGAAAACTCCACCTTACAGAGCAGGGTGAGCTTCTGTTAGTCTCCAAGGTAACCGAGTAGGTACTAATGGTTAATACTTGACATACAATTCACCGGGTCGAAGCCAACATCTGTTTGCATGTTCAGACAAATCAAGCCTAGAGTGCTTAATTTCTGCGCCCGATCGAACGTGCCACTAGTTCAAACCTTCCTTGACACAGTGTTAAAAAAAAGGAATCCAAAGAATATATGTACAATGTGGCGAGAAAATATTGAATTGATGCAAAGAGGTGTTCCCGCACTAGCTCAACAAGCATGAGAACAGCAAGTCAGGATATACAAAGGAAGAATATAACAGCGTAAACAGCAGTAGTATGAAAATTAAAGGCATTCTGCCGTAACCTTACCGAACATGAATCAGCATAGCATGGCCGAGCATAGCCTAGTCCAGACTGGCCTAAGCTAACCTAGCCCAACACCAGCTGACTAGCGTAACTTAACCTACATACCTTCTCATAACCTAGAGCTCTTCTGCATCACAGGTTCACAAGGAAGGTGAAGACCAGGAAGGCGGTACGTATCATCGTATACTAAAATCGAACATTTCGGGCATCGTACTCATCATCAGCAAAACTGTTGAGATAAAATATTAGAAATTTACTGACAAAGACTAAAGCTTACAAGTAAAACTAGCAAGAAACACACATAAATCGGAACATTGAATGACAGAAAATAAACTAACGGTTGATGATATGCGACGGGTATGCGCTTTGAGTTTCATTGAGAGGAGGCTTTAACTTAAACATGAACAGGGATTCTAAAATACGCAGACAAACAGGCGAGAGTTTGTGAACACAGCGGAAGGAGTGCTCGTACCGGAAGCATGCTTCTTAGTCCTCGTCATTCGATGGTGAGACAGCATGCCTAACGGTGTGGCGTCAGAGTCAGTCTTGACAATTCTACCATTTTAGGTACGCCATCCTCGTCTGTTTGTGTGCGTATTTTAGAATCCCTGTACATTTTTACGTTAAAGCCTCCTCTCAATGAAACTCAAAGCGCATACCCGTCGCATATCATCAACCGTTAGTTTTTTTCTGTCATTCAATGTTCCGATTTATGTGTGTCCCTTGCTATTTTTACTTGTAAGCGTTAGTCTTTGTCAGTAAATTTCTTATATTTTATCTCAACAGTTTTGCTGATGATGGGTATGATGCCCAAAACGTTCGATTTAGTATACGCTGATACGTTCTGCCTTCCTGGTCTTCACCTTCCTTCTCATAACCTCTTTAGCCAATAGTAAGATAACGTAAGAAAAATGAATTTCAAGCAGTAAGCATATAGAATAGTTGTTCTTTCGAATTTATAATATATTTTGAGAGATGTACTGAGTTTTCGTTTGAAAACTGCATCAGCGACTGTTGACAGCAGCCCTTGTATGTTCTTATGTCCTTCAAATTTTCTCTAGTGGAAAAAGAGTATCGTACAGTCACTGATGCATTCACAAGTTAGAGCTGTGATGGACTTCATCTTAAACAAACGTAACATCCAATTTCCACGCTACATTCCCTTAATATGATTTATTTAGGATAATCCACTATATAATAATACATAGTTGCTGGTCGCTCCGCGCTTGCTCGCTCTTTTGGTTGGTCCTTCCCTCTGTCACTCTGTTAAGAATTTATATAGGAGAAAATTCATCTACTGAAAAACAAGTTATACATACATTTGAGCCTTGGAGTAACCGTGACAAATACAGCTTCTGAAATATATGATCAAAAGTGAAAATATTGCATTTTCTGCGTCTCACTTCGCTCTCAAAATAGCTCGCATCGGGCATCATCTAGGCCTATATATCGCGTATATTTTAGCTGAATTCCTTCGTAGCAATTGGAAATGTTCAGTCATGGTTGGAGTTTTCGTTCCTTTCGGGCATAATCCATATCGCTTGTGATTTCCCTAGCTGAATCTCTTCGTAGTAGTTGAAGTTCACACTGAATAGGTGAATTTTTTTTTATTCTAATAGACCACCAACAACCGTTTTGCTGAATTAGTCATGAAAATATATATTTCAAAACATTTTGCCATTCCATCGACAAGGCTCGCAATTTTACAAAATCCTTAAAGTTTACAAAGACCACTAAGTTCGTAAAGTCCACCATGTCCACCAATTGCACAAAGGCCACCAAGTTCATAAAGTCCCGAGCCCAGCTTAATCTATATATTAATACGCTTGTATCTACGTGTGTATGTGTGTGTGTGTGTGTGTGTGTGTGTGTGTGTAGGTGTGTGTGTGTCACGCTCTTCACAAATAGGTAGGCGTAAATTAGAGACTTGAGTTCATTTCACTCGTATTATATCTACGCTTTCGTTTTCCTTACAAAAATTTTACTCGCTTTGCTGGTAGCGGATGGCATTCTTCATAGGGTCTGCGGCGTAGCCAAGATACGCCCTGGATAAAGAAAACTGGTAGTATTTGCATCTCTGCTCTGAATTCATTTCTCGAAGAGAATGTGCTGCTGGGAGAGCATCAGCCAGTACAGTGCGATGTCTGAGGAAATGCAATGACTTCTTCAGAACAAAAGAATACTCTCCAGCAAATGAAACAATTAACCCAATCTATTTTCGTTTATGGTATACTGCTTTGTATTNATCACTTCCTGTGGTTGATGACTTGGTAATCTTGGGTGTCAATTTTGATCCAAAGTTGACGTTTGAGCCCCACATTCGTTCGGTTGCCTCACGTGCATCGCAGAAAATTGGCCTTATGAGGCGTGCTTGGAGGGTATTTGGCTCGGTAGAATTGACACGCCGCTGCTTTAATTGCTTTGTCCTCCCTCTTCTAGAGTACTGCTCTTTAGTCTGAGGTTCTGCTGCCGATTGCCATCTGTGTTTGCTTTACAAAGTGGTTCGTCGATGTGCGTTCATGCTGGGTGGTGTTGTGCCTTGTGATCTGGCGCATCGTCGAAGAGTTGGTGGGGTCTGTTTTTTGTATAAAATCTATAACTGCCCCAGTCATCCACTGTCTGAGTTTCTTCTGGATCCATTTGTTCGGGTGAGGTATACTCGGTGTACTGGTGCTCTTCATGAGTTTGCCTTGGAACCGTTGCGATTCCGTACAGGCCAGTATTCTCGTTCCTTTCTTCCATCGTGTGTGGATGTTTGGAATGGTCTTGATGGCTCCGTCTTTTGCTGGTGCGGGTATTGGCAGCTTTAAACGATCTGTACGCAGAGCTATTCTGTGATCTCGGATCTTCGTTTTTTTATTATTTTTTGTTTTCTTCACTCGCTGGGCTGGTTGCGTCATGGTTTTTTTTACCTCATAGAGTTTCTCCGTTCCTACGTCGCCAGTCTGGTGTGAGTTAATAATAATAATTTTCTGTCTACCTCCTACTGTCCGTCTATGCTCTGACCACCTCCAACCTCCTACTTTCGTCCACCTGCATCGTGTTTCCTTTATACTACCATACTCCTGTGTCCTACTTTAGCTCCTTAATTGAACCTGGCTTCAATACCACCTACTTTTTGTTCAACTGTCTCTTCTTTTCTGGGCTTGGTAGTTTCCTCTTGCCTACTGATTCGTTGTTCTTCATCAGTCAGCAAGACAGATTGGAGCTGCTTGGAACGGTTATACAAAAATAGTGGATCGAAATCAATTGAACAAAAACAGACCTTCGAAAATGATGGTTTGAAGAACATAAATTTTATTCGAATGGAAATTTTTCAAATGAAAATTAGTCACAATGACAATTATGCGACATTCGCCACCTATTTTACTTAAACAGAAATGAAAACAATAGTTAAATTTCGCTTTATTTTAGCATACGATGCTCCATTGGGCGCCGAAATTAAGTCTTCGAGTCTTAGCTTGTCCGAAACTCTAGTCAGAAGTTTGGATTTCCCATTTTGAGTCGCGTTGCATCTGTTGGAAACAACGCGCTACTCCGCTGAGCCTGATGAAAACTCCACCTTACAGAGCAGGGTTGAACTTCTGTTAGTCTCCAAGGTAACCGAGTATTGGTTAATACTTGACATACAATTCACCGGGTCGAAGCCAACATCTGTTTGCATTTTCAGACAAATCAAGCCTTGAGTGCTTAATTTCGGCGCCCGATCGAACGTGCCACTGGTTCAAACCTTCCTTGACACAGTGTTAAAAAAAAAGGAATCCAAAGAATATACAATGTGGCGAGAAAATATTGAATTGATGCAAAGAGGTGTTCCCGCACTAGCTCAACAAGCATGAGAACAGCAAGTCAGGAAATAAAAAGGAAGAATATAACAGCGTAAACAGCAGGAGCATGAAAATTAAAGGCATTCTGCCGTAACCTTACCGAACATAAATCAGCATAGCATGGCCGAACATAGCCTAGTCCAGACTGACCTAAGCTAACCTAGCCCAACACCAGCTGACTAGTGTAACTTAACCTACTGTACATACTTTCTCATAACCTAAAACTCTTCTGCATCGGAGGTTCACAAGGAAGGTGAAGACCAGGAAGGCGGTACGTATCATCGTATACTAAATCGAACGTTTCGGGCATCATACCATCATCAGCAAAACTGTTGAGATAAAATATAAGAAATTTACTGACAAAGACTAAAGCTTACAAGTAAAAATAGCAAGGGACACATAAATCGGAACATTGAATGACAGAAAAAAAACTAACGGTTGATGATATGCGACGGGTATGCGCTTTGAGTTTCATTGAGAGGAGGCTTTAACTTAAAAATGTACAGGGAATCTAAAATATGCAGACAAATAGGCGAGAGTTTGTAAACACAGCGGAAGGAGTGCTCGTACCGGAAGCATGCTTGTTAGTCCTCCTCATTCCATGGTGAGACAGCATGCCAAACGGTGTGGCGTTCGAGTCTGTCTTGACAATTTCACCATTTTAGGTACGCTATCCTCGCCTGTTTGCCTGCGTATGTTAGAATCCCTGTACATTTCTAAGTTAAAGCCTCCTCTCAATGCAACGCAAAGCACATACTCGTCGCAAATCATCAACCGTTAGTTTTTTTTTTCTTTCTGTCATTTAATGTTCCGATTTATGTGTGTCCCCTCGCTCTCGCTAAAGCAAGTAACGAGCGTCACGGCTCTGTGCTTACATAAGCCTATCATTCGGCTGCACCGACTAGGGAGTGTTGAAAAGTAGTCAAGAGGTGCATGACCACTTCTTACAACCTGTTAACCCAACAAAAGTGCAGTGCCAGTGCAGGTTTGGAGTTATTCAATCGAACATAGTGTCAGATCACAATGTGTTGTACGTGTCCTCAAGTTTGAGCAGTGCCGGCTGCTGGGCCTAACGCTCGCATTGAGGGTTGCCTGTCAGACACTTACATGTGCGACTGTGAGCTGCATCCGTGTCTCGCATGTACGCCACAACTGCCACGGCAGCGCCCCACAAGCATGTACGTGGGTGCTCGTACACGCCGTGACGGTTTTTGAGCGTTAACTTTAAACGTGTTTTGGACATCCGTAGTCTTTGCTGATTTAATTCTCTCTAGTGTCACAGCCACGACAGCTGAAATATTGCCTACCTTCTACCGGGTTGTTGTAGAAAATCTCTTAGCATTCACGTCAGTAATTACCAGCAGCATACCGCCTACCCAAGTGCGGGTAACTGCCGTGCAATGCGCCACACTTCACACCACTGTTCATACGTCACCGGCTAACAATATAGCTTCGCCTCCAGTACGCACCGGCAGTAATTCAGGCAACTGAATTCACTCCCGCTCCAGCGATTCCGTGAGGGTAAAGACCCTGTTCTCGACAGAGCAAAGTGAAATTGGTCAGTACGTTTCCCCAGCTTACCTCAGATCGCTGAAAAATATCCCAGATATGAGAGCCACCTAAACAGTGGAACTCAGTTAATCAATGAAGTACCTTATATATAAGAATAAAATAGTTCCATTGTGACAAACGTCGTCCCGTACGTATTTTTTTCCGTTAATTGAATTACCCTCGGGAACTATGTACCAATGCACCACCTCCTCGCACCGATAGTGGCAAAAGCATTCGCTGTGCACTGCTGCAGTCCGCACCTCACGGCACTTCACCTCCCAGTCACCCCNGCACTTCACCTCCCAGACACACCCCCTGCCTGTGGGAACCACATCAGCCCTGAGCCTTGTCTTCTCTCCAATACCGCCGCTGCAACTTCACCATCACCGCCGACCGACACTTCACTACAGAAGATAATCAACATTTGACTGTGGTGTATATACATATACAAATGTAGTGCTAAAATGGGTTCGATTATACTCTTATTCGTTGCTCACGAGTGCTACCGCTAGATATTTTCTCAATTGCTTTTGGTTCCTCTGGTGGGATTCTGTGGTTGAACTTAGAAGACGCTGATCCTGAGTTACTCAGTAATATTATATTCTATCAAATTATCCTCTATCAAATTTTTTCTATCTTCCTCCTCATTGAACGCTCAAAAAAATCAAACTTTTTGAGAGACTAGGAGGCACAATAGCGAATATTTAATCCCAAACTCCTTATGTTTTGGATCTTCATGGAATATTAATACTTTTTCTTCCTGTCGTCTTTTTTTCGTTTCTTTCTTCTTTTTTTTTTTTTGCTTCTTTTTTTCTTTTCTCGTTCATTTTCTTTTCTAATAGACTGTAGGTATAGTTCGGAAATGTTCTACATGAAATGAAGAAAAAAATGAGATTGAAACATATGATAATTGAGTTACTTCCTTACATTGCCAAGATAAACAGCTCGGAGCCATAGGCCCGCCGTTCAATCCAATGATAATTACCTGTCTTAGCGGCGTAAGGCAAAACAAAGTTACACTCCAGAGTTCCTAGCAATTTTTGTTTAATTCTTGTTTCTCTACTCCTCCCAAAACTCTCAAACGACTTACAATAGTCTTCATTTCATTTCAAAACTTATAATACATCTTATTGTAGTTTTTTTTTTACATTTTGAAATGCCTAGATCCTTGCTGCAATGTACGTAAAAATTAGAACTTGATCTTTTTTTTTTTTTTTCTTTCATTCCTTCTAGGAGCATTTGTGTACAGAGCAACGGGTTATATATTATATATTAGATTAGATTCGATAGGCGGCAGTAGACGAACCAATAGGCCCATTCCCAAAGAGACACCGGAACATGCGCCCCGGCACTCTATGAGCTATTGCCATTATGTTAGTAGGATATAGAGGACAGGAGAGAAAAGAGTGAGAAAAAAAAGGGGGTGAACAGTCCATGCCCAAGAGACGATCTTGAATGCACGCAAGCACGCTCAAGAGCCGCTGACATGCGGAGCTTAGAGACATCAAACTGTGTAATTGGAGCGGGAGAGAGAAAGAGAAGGATTAAGGTGGCCTCGGAAGCTTTGGCCGTTGAGAGTTTGTGACTCCTGGAGGAAGAGTTCTTAGTTACGGAGGATGTCTCTCCCAATATATGTCAAGACGATTTTTAAACTCGTTGACTGACTCCGCACTAACAACATCGGAAGGAAGTCTATTCCAAATGCTGACTATGAAATATGGAAAGAACTGGACTGAATTCCAACAAGAAGCTCGAAATACGAACTCAAAAACTGGCAACAAAGCGTTCGCTAGTAACTCCAGAGAAAGTTTCTCGGGGCAACATCCATGCAGCAACTTCGGGTTCAATACTTGAATGTTTCTATTGGTTGCCCCCTGAGACGTCTTTGCTCGAGAGAGGTCAGACCCAGTTCTTCTAGGTGGCATTCATACGACTTGTTTCGCAGCTGAGGTATCAATTCCGTTGCTCTCCGTTGGAGTCTTTCTATTTTATCGATATCTTTACACAGATGAGGCGACCAGAATTGAACAGCAAATTCTAAGTGTGGCCGCACTAACGCCTTGTACATGGGAATGGCGATGTTTTTGGACTTCTATTCAAAATTTCTGATAATGAATCCGAGTACTCTGCTTGCCATTTTCACTTTCTTGTCAAGTTGCTGACTGTGTTGTAGCTTGTGTGTAATAGTGATTCCCAAGTCACGTTATTGGGTAACAGCAGCCAATACCGTCCCATTCAATTGCAGTGGGGGCGAAGGGTTCATCAGCCCTATGTGCATTACTGAACATTTGTTGATATTAAAGCTCATCTGCCACGTTCTGCTCCATTCCATGAGGTAGTTAAGGTCTTGTTGGAGCTCAGCTCTTTTCGTGTCAGGATGACATAGTTTAGTATCATCCGCAAATTTACTGATTTTACTACGGATGTTAAGATCGAAATCATTGATGTAAATTGAGAACAGAAGTGGGCCATGTACGCTACCTTGTGGAACCCCTGATGAAACTTGCGTCCAGGCACTCATCTCTCCTTCAAGTTTTACTCGCTGCTGCCGACCCGTAAGCCATGCCCTGATCCATCGTAAATAGTCTCCCTAGATGCCATGGGCTTCCAATTTTTTCATTCACCGTAGATGAGGGACTTTGTCGAAAGCCTTTTGGAAGTCTAGATACACAAGGTCTACGCATTTTTGTTCATCTTTAATGTCTGTAACTTTTGAGAAAAAGTCCAGTAGGTTTGCTAAGCAGCTTCTTCAATTTCGGAAGCCATGCTGAGTGTCGGCTATGAGATGCTGCATCCTCAGGTGATCAGTGGTGGGCTTTTTCAATAGGCGTTCGATGGTTTTACTGACGACCGATGTAAGACTGATTGGTCGATAGTTCCTTTGTTTACCTCGTCAAGGAGGTTTTTTTGGTCGTGTTTGTCTGTCTCTCGTAAGTCACGAAGATTACTCTAAAATTAATGAAACGGATTTTATGAAATTTACAGGGATTGTTAGGCATGTTGACATTAACAGATGATTAACTTTTGGTAAAAATTCGTTCACCTGTCTGTCTGCCTCTTTTTTTCGTACGGGCGGATTTTCATGAAATTTATATGATTTGTTAGGTGTAAAATGTAGATTAATTGACCGAAATTTTGTGATATGTTTGTTAAACTCTGTGGTGTGTTTGTTCGCCTCTGTGATGATATGTTTGCTCGTCTGTTTTTTACTCGCTGCGTTTGTTCTTGATATTATGCTTGTTAGCACAATAACTCAAAAAGTTGCGGATGGATCCTTATGAAATTTACAGGACATGTAGTAATGTTAAAAGAAATAACGGATTAAATTTTGGTGAGGATCGGTATATTCGTTTGAGTGTTGATCGGCTCTTCATGAGAATTATAGGAATTTTTAATTCTACAGTGAGGCACACCTGATTAGATTTTGGTGTTGATACAAACAAATTCATGGTTTCAGCACCAATTTGCATTTTTCGACACCGTTGCCTCGCTTGGCGGAGGTATGCGCTCTAGTTTGTAATGAATTTACATGTAGGGCATCTTATTTTACTCTTTATCAAATTATGTCTTTTCTCGCGTGTAGGTTTCTTTTCCTTTAAAACTGTAACTTACTATAGCTATATCTAGGTAGTCTTATTTGCATTTTTTGCTTGTTTCATAGGAATTGCTTAGGGACAGGATAACACGTTACGATATTTTCTTTGTTTTTCATCATTGTGTTTGCAATTTAACTTCCAAGTTCTTATGTACACTGTTTAATCAATTAAGCATATATTTGCAATGTACAGTATACAGAGGTGTAATTTTGCATAATTTGCATAAGGAAGCTTATTAACATAGTTCATTAATCTAGTTCAAACTGCTCAGGCGATTTCGCTCGAATCTTGGGCCATAACTTTAGTAACGGCCCCCTGGATGGGGCACACGTGACGTTTTTGTAGTGATGCCCCTGTCCCGAATTCCCGGTACCGAGTAACTGTTCCATTTCTGTTTTTCTCCCCTTTCCTCTTTTCCTTTCATGTCCTCTTGTGCCGGCAGCACAGGCCTACAATATGAAACAGTGCGAAGAATGTCATTCTGAATTTTCACTAGAGTTCTTTTATTATGAAAAAGTGGAGCTAGAATCATGTAAATTCTGCTGCAAGATATTAAGGCTGAGATAGAGAAACTGAAAAGTGATCGTGCAGCGATGCATCGTGGGGAAGGTGGTGAAAAGGAAAAGGCTATGCATGAAACTCACTTGAGGTTATCATCAAACTCCCCGTGGAAAACAGTCATGCGCAACAAACGTCAGCGGAGATCGACTGGCGCAATTTTAAAACAGAAAAATCTTAGAGAAGTGAAAAATAGGTTCGCTGCTTTTAATGATGGTGATGGTAATGTAGCAACATCTGTTCGTCCCAAAATTAAAATTAAAACTGTGAACGGGGAGCAGCATCGCGGGCCCCCCTAGTCACGTGATCAAAAGAATTCAGAGACTACTGTTCAGCCTCCGAGCCACGAAAGGGAAAGCAATTCTGCTAAAATTCCTGGTGAGCGAGCGATAAAAACATTTCTTATTGGAGATCAAATAATTAAAGGGCAGTATTATGCCTTTAAAAGGTGCTGCAATGATCGGAAAGTCATCTGCAGACCTCAAGCATCCACGCCTGATGCTACTAAATCTTGAAGGACCACCGTTGCAAAAAGATGGATCACGTCATTATCCACGTTGGAACGAATGATCTGCGAATTTACTCCGAAACTCAGCTGCAGCTCGTTAAAGACCTCATTACCGCGACAAAAAAGAAATCTGCCATGTCACTCTGACAAGTATTCTGCCCCGTCTCAGGGCTGGTAACCGCCTATACTCAAGGATCCGCTACATCAACGGACAAATTAAAAGAGAGGCAGAGGACAATGGGCTCAAATTTATTGACCCATTTCCTTCGTTTGATTACGACTGGAGACTATTTTTACCCGATGGGGTTAACTTGAATGGTGCTGGCCACCATGTCCTCGGTGAAATGCTGCTCGTTCCAGCGGCTTCCGAGACCGCTGCTTTGGAAGAAGGCTTGCGCACAAGACCTAAGACCATTATTAAGCAGCCTCGTCACCCAGCCCCCTTTCACGCTCTCCCAGCCGATTTGCCAGCAATGGAGCAAACGGCTATCAATGTCCCTGTGGCCTTCCCCTGTAATCCTCAGACATCATCCCTTAGTGGTATAAAGGTTGAGGATCCTAAGGGAAATGAGGGCACTATTATCACCAACTCGCTTGACACGGATGAGGAGGAAATTACTCCGACTCCAGATGCATCCGTGCAGATGTCACGTCTAGGTCCTTCACCTCTCCTACCATCCATAGTCTCGAAACTCGTATCGATGAACAGCAATATGTCTCAATGCACTGATGTACCACAACCTACCAATGCCCGCCAAACAGACCTTGACTCATCCATCACTGAAAGCGGGAGTCCAGTACGCGTCTCTAACGAAAAGTCACTGTCTCAGATACCTGTAGCGAAAAGGCGTGGCCAATTCCCAAGAACCTCAAGCATACCAGCGCATGAAGAAAATCGCAGTACCAGTAAGTCAGG
The DNA here is from genome assembly GCA_001587735.2 of Parhyale hawaiensis. NCBI lineage: Eukaryota > Metazoa > Arthropoda > Malacostraca > Amphipoda > Hyalidae > Parhyale > Parhyale hawaiensis. The sequence continues at coordinate 5,312,551 of LQNS02276926.1, read as the reverse complement.
TGCTAGGAACAATCCTTCAAAGACAAAACCTTGTGAGCCATCACAAACCAGATAAACGAGAAGCAAGGCTACCTCGGCGGGAAACGACCCAGTGCCCGCCAAATAGCTGCGGACGGAAAACTTTCTGACAGCTGTCAAGCCGAAACACAAAAATATTCCCTTGTTCACCTACAAACAGGCGCTCTCGCCGTCATTGACAATGCTTTTGCGGATCTCACGTCTCCAATCTTTTCCCAGCAATCAGACGCTCCCAGCATATCAGGGACTCGGAGAAGCAATGCAAAAACTAGTGTGAAATTCTTATTTGGCAATGTTCAGAGCATAACAAACAAAATGAAAGAACTGCAAGCTATGGCAGCCACTCTTGCTCATGATGTCATCGCACTCAATGAAACATGGATCACCCTTTCAAACAAGAATCTGGAAGCAGAAGTTGCATTGAAAGGCTACAAACTTTTCAACATAGACCGACCTACAGAAACTAGCAGAGGATGGGGTTCAATTATATATATATATCAAGGAACACCTTAATCCCCTATGTAATGGTTTTGCAGCAACTAAAGAATATGAATTTATCACTACCCCCACGATCGTCTCTGCATTCGACAGTCGTTAAATATTACGCTCGCTTATAGGAGCCCTCGCAGTACCGCTAAAACTGATGCAGCACTTTACAACAAGATCGAAAATGCACTGAATACTCCAAATGAAATGGAAGACTTCAACCTCCCCCAAATTATTGGAGTACCTTGTGCAGCCCAGCCCCAGGCAGCAAACTGCTCGAACTCCACAACCACCACCACTTGACTCAGCACGTTATTGAACCTACGAGATACGGTAACATACTAGATCTGGTATTCTCCACTCCTGATAGTGAAATTGTTGACCTAGCCATCCTAGACCGGCTTGGTGACCACAACATGATTGAATTGAAGCTCAAAACTGGCAATGAATTCACCACCAATGCGAGTCACCTCAAGCTGCCAGCATATCGACGAGAGAATTTTCAGGAAATGGCTACTGCAATAGAAACAACTGACTTCGAAACCCTAATGAGAGACGCCAGTGTAGAACAATGCTCACATATTTTCAAGACGAGTATAATGAGAGCAGCTGAAAGACACATCCCAACTAAACGAGTTCGTATCAATAATGATCCCCTCTGGATGAATCGGACAGTCAAAGGCTGCATTACTAAGCGACAAGTGCGTTACAAAGCCTGGAAGCGTAATCCAACAGAGGAGAACAAGTCCAGTCACATAAGAGCTTGTCCGGATGTAAAGAAAATAGTCAGAACCACAAAAAGGGAGGAAGAAGTTTCCGTAGCCGCTATGGCGAAACGCAACCCAGAGGCATTCTATAAATATGTAAATGAAAAACGACTCAAAAAAGAAACCCTAGGTCCGCTCAAACAACCTGACGGTGAAATCACCAATAGCCTAAGAGACAAAGCCACAATCCTGATCGGCTATTTCACCTCTGTATTTACTGCTGAAAATGTTACGAGTATTCCTGAACCAGCACCGATACATGTTGTTCCAATAAACACCTGTGTTTTCACGGAGATCGAGATCCTTCAAGAACTCACCCACCTAAATGTGTACAAATCCACTGGCCCAGATAATCTTACTCCCCATGTACTACGGGAAATGGCTCCAGTCATCGTGAAGCCACTGCTCG
>LQNS02276926.1:5246065-5264152 GCA_001587735.2 Parhyale hawaiensis | reverse complement strand
TTTTTTTTCCTCTCGTTTCTCTATGCCTCTACATCCTACTAACATAATGGCAATAGCTCATAGAGGGCCGGGGTGTAAGTCCCGGTGTCTCTTTGGGAATGGGCCTTTTGGTTCGTCTACTGCCGCCTATCTAGTCTAATCTAATCTAAGTTCATGCTTCCATGCATTAGGAAACTAATTGGTGTAAAAAACTGCCTTACTCTCTATACCAGTCAATGAATTTGGAAAATCATCCAGTTGTGCACTTATTCTTAGTCCTTTAACGTAAAAAGACCAGTTGTATATCACCCAAATAATACTGAACCAAAGCTGATGCAAATGGTATCAGCCACACCGACAAGGTTTCTTATATTAGAACTAGGGTAAGTACTACAGCCCGGATTTCTAGTCCCAAAAAAGTGGTCAAAATAGCACTAAAAAGCTAGTCAACATAACACTTAAAACAAGTTGGTATTGCAGGTATCATAGCAAAATATTTTATAGTTCTAGCAAAATAGTTCTTACTAGTAGCAAAATAGCACGCAAAACTTTGCATGTTTTGGCTAAAACTTAGCCGTTGGTTATACTAAGTTATACCGCTGAAACTCGGTAGTTTGCTTCCATTTGTAGCATAAAAAAACTGAGAGAAAGTCATAATTTAAACGGAAATCAGGTTTTTTTTCACTTAACAGATGCACATATTGCATGAACAGGAAGTTATATAACATGTGACCTTTCTTTATAGTGATCAGCTTGGTAGTATATATAAGAATGATATATATAAAACAACGTTATTTACATTTAACAGCTTACGTAACCTAACGTAACACTAGGTTACCTCACGTCAGGGTCAGGTCAGGGTTACGTCAAGTTAGGTCATTTTATTCACTAAAAGAACCTCTCCTGCCCTGCATAAGTTCAGTGGAGCTCATGTCCTGAATACCACTCAAATAAAACCAATGACAAGACTGCAGGCTTGAATCCTATAGGAGATTCCAGAATATAGAATGCTGTATTGTAATAGAAACCTGATTTAAAGCTCGGTTCCTAGATAACTCCAGGACTTGATTGTTCTAAGAGCTTACAAAATAATTTAGTGTTTTACATGAAGTAGAAAATACTTCATACTGCCATTATGTCTCATAAATACAGTGCTTCTACAGATAACCTGAACTGATTACATAATACATATTTGTCCTACCTTCACGACTGTAAAATGTTAAGCACAAGATAATGCTGTTGTTATCAATGTCTCGTTACAATAAGCTGTGGGGAAAACGGCACGTCCGGGCTTTAGTAATTACCCAATTGCCGGACTAACTCTATTTCCGAACAAACAGCTATTATTTGATAGGTTTAATACACCAACCTATCAAATAATCACTGTTTGTTCAGAAATAGGGTTATTTCGGCAATTGGGAACCGTTACGATGCCATACGGGAAAGTATTCTTGTTCACATATTCCATCGTGTGTGGATGTTTGGAATGGTCTTGATGGCTCTGTCTTTGCTGGTGCGGGTATTGGCAGCTTTAAGCGATCTGTACACAGAGCTATTCTGTGATCTCGGATCTTCTCTTTCTTTTTTTTTCACTCGCTGGGCTGGTTGCGTGGGGTTTGCCAGCCTCATGGAGTTTCTCGGTTCCCACGTCGCCGTTCTGGTGTGATTTAATAATAATTCCGTAATTACCCTACTGTACCGTGGTTTGGTAAAAAAAAACGTGTTCGATAGAGTGCTTGCAATATTCCCTATAACACTAAAATTAAGTGTCGCGCCTGAGGATATTTTTTCTAAAAAATATTCGCTCTACAAATGCCAACCCTTTGGTTAAAGCCTTGGCGTTGTAGAGTAACTTTAGAGAGCTCTGAAATTCACAACCATAACTACAAGTGTTGCTAGAAGCGCTGCACAAAACTCTCTTAACATACCTTGCAATTTGTAGGCAAATGTTATCCCGTGATTGTTGTCCTGAAGAGGAGAAATGGCTATCCGCTGCTAAACTCTCCCATCTTGTAATAAATTTCACGTCACAAACTCTGCAGAAATCTCAATTTTAGCTGGAGCGTCTGATCTTTGTCCCAAAAATATTGCGTGAAGTCTTGCAGTCGAGAGAGCGGGAATGTTCCCCTTAGCGCTGCCAGGCGCGCCTGGAATGCTTTCAGCGGCCCGCCCCACATACTTCCACTGCACACAGCCACCATCAATAGCTACACCCGCCACTTTTAGATTTCTTGCGCAAGAACAAAGGACAAAGTTACGCTATTGTTGCTCTCAAATGAATTCGCTGATAGCCTTATATTGCATTAATTACTTTAGTCTCCATTTCACGCGCCAGTTGCATCAAAGTGAATACCTACTGAACAGAGCTGTAGGTATTGATGGTCTTCCATGAATGTATGTAGATATCGTACGCAAATTACTCGCCAAGTTATTCCTAGTATCAACAATAGCATGTTTACAGATAAAGTATTCGCAGAATGACATCGCAGCTTAATTAGAACGTTGCTATGATACGATTGATAAATAAATATAATAATAAATAACAAACTTCGTTGTTTATGAGTCAGCTGCAGCTCGCTCAACACCATCATTGCGAAGCTAAGAATGGTGCTCAAAAATAGATGCGTTGAGAGACTAGAGCAGATAGCGTATCTTATTGTACTAGACATTATCGCTAATTCAAACGATAAATAGCAATGTACCTTAGAATTTCAATCATCTTAGATAAGAAGGGAAAATACGTACTCGAAAGAAGTACAAACCCCGTAAAAACAACTACGGTCTCAGAAGATAGATATAAAATCCACTTTTTACAATCAGCGCCTATTTCTTCAAATTAGGAACGGTCGGTGTTAGAACTTTTGGTATACTAACACTTCCTCGATTTTTATTTCAATGGAACACCTAAGAATTGATTAGCTATACTATTGGATGTTAGAGCTAACATAAGAGAATCTCTTTTCTTTCTTTAGCTTTACCTCTTGAAAAATCCATTATAAGTGAGTGACGTATGTATATGTGGGATTGAAGAAGATAAGCAGTGTATCAAATGTCAAACAGATCGAATTATATAATAAGCTTTATTGAAATCACAAAATGTACATGGTATTCAGGTTCGAGAAATTACTTCCCTCTAACTCGAACTATAAGGACCTATTGTGTTCTTAACCCTATCCTCTACCAGTTATTTTCAGCCGCTGGAGCGCCAAGGCGAGGCAAATTTGTACCGCCCACTAAAAGTGTTGATAGCATTATCATTACGTGAATTTTTCTTCCGAGTCTCAAAGTCAGTTATTAAACGATTCTTTTACTTAGTTAATTTAAAAATAGCTTCAAGCGTAGTCTTAATGCCACTTAAATTTGAATATAAGAAAATTTTACCCGACAGTACAGGGTAAATACTTCTGCAGTACATCTGAAGCGGTAGCCATACTTTCACAGTAACTGCAGAAGCTGCTGCAGATAACTGCACCGTGGCACTGAATTGATAATTTGCAGCATAGAACAGTTAGAATGGGTCAGACTTCAATTAAGCCTACTATTCTTTCTGATATATTTCGGCTAATCAATTGTACGCTAAACCAGGACTTCAAATATGGGTGCTTCATCTATGACGGCGAATTACTTCGATGCACTTAAGTACATCAAAATTACTTGCATTTTTGTTCCAAAACCGGAACACGCAAGTGCATCATAAAGAGAAAGTGCATCATGATGATGCATATAGGGTCCATTGATGCCCTTGGCCATAAACAGACACACACAAAATTTCGGGTTTTTCACCAAAAGTTAATCATCTGTTACTGTTAACATGCGTAACAATCCCTGTATTATGGCAGGTATTGAATGATGTTCTTGATAGAAAACCCAAACGTAAGTCTGTTTCTCTTAGTGTTGATGGTACGTTACTTCCTGACGTACAATCAGCTAACTTATTTATGCGCACTTTACTTCAGTAGCAAAGTCACTACTGGAGGCCCTCCTCAAGAAAAAAATTTTACAATCAATACGAATCACGTTGTTACAGATTGTATTTTTAGACCTACCAGTCCCAATGAAATTGATAAGATTCATAAATCTTTCAGTAATCAGCGTTATCATAGAGATGATAAACACAACCTTCATTACTCTTAAAGTTATACATTGTATTGCTGATCTTCTTTGTCATATTTTCAATATGTGCTTGGAGAACGGCATTTATCCTAATGTATTAAAACATGCTGGTATCATTCCTATCTTAAAGTCAGGTAGTCTGAATGATGTGGCTAATTGTAGACCCATATCTACGTTATCTATCTTCAATAAAATTTTAGAGAAAGCCATTCATTCTAGGCTATCAAATTTTCTTTCATCACATAACGTAATAAGTGGTCAGCAGTTTAGCTTTCGAAGTAAATCTAATACAAAGCTAGCAATTTTTCATCATGTAAGTGATCTTCTAAAATGCTTCCAAAATAAAACCTATGGCATTTCATTATTCTGAGATCTTCGAAAAGCGTTCGACACCGTAGATAAAGCAATTTTATTTTAAAATAAAACTTTATCATATTGGCGTTCGGAATGCAGCAAATGCACTGCTTAATAGTTACCTGTCTAATAGGGATCAATATTTACTCTGCAACGGTGCCAAATCACATGTATTACCTATTAATTTCGGTGTTCCCCAAGGAAGCATTTTAGGCCCGAATTATTGTTTAACATTTTTGTTAATGAGATTACTACCCTCGGTTTGAATTGTGAATTGTATGCGGATAACGCAGTTTTCTACACCAATAGTAGTAAATATGAGGCCCGCTATAACTGGTATGCAAACTTTTTTCAATGTGTTGTCTGAATGGTTAACTCAAAATAGATTAACTGCTCATGAGAATAAAACCAAATTAATGCTTTTCTCCCCCTGTACTCACCAACAGTTGCCACCTATCTTCTTTAACAATAACCTACTAGAGTGGGTGCCCCAAATAAGATATCTTGGACTGATCCTGGATGAAAAGCTGTGTTTTAAGCCCCATATTGAAGACATTGGGCGCAAGCTTAGATGGGTTCTCGGCATAATCTATGCAGTATCCAGTTATGTTGATCGTGAATCATTAAAAATAATCTACTAATCGTTGTCTCATTCAGTGCTGGTCCAGAATATCATCCTTTGGGGAGGAGCCCCACGTTGTCACATTCACAAGCTTGAAGTAATATTGAATAATATACTTAGGCGAATACTACGTGTAAGATGCAACGAAAACAATGTGCCTCTAATGAGATTCAGGAAGATGTACTTGTCTTTACGAATGTTGCAATTTCAGGATGTTTACACCTATTCCTTACTTGATTTTTTTCGATTTGTGTTCTATAATCATCCTGTAAAATATTTCTAAAGTATTTCAGTCCACTTATTCCCCAACAAAATTACGAACTGAGACGTGCTGTTCTCAATCTCCCAACTGTGCGAGTTGACGTTGAGAAACGCGCTACAGTATTTCAAATTGCAACTCTTCTCAATAAACTTCCTGCGTATTTATTAGATCCCATTTTTGATAATGTCTTAAAAAACGTTTTAGATTTTATTAAATTATCATTAATTATTATTATTAATATTATTATTATTATTATTAATTATTATTAGTTTTTGTTTTTTATTTTATGTTGCCCAAAATTTTGTTTAACTTTCAGTGGCTACACAGATGCATTATTTTATAGTGCATTACTACTTTACCAAATACTTGTAATATAAAATGTGTCGGTGAGTAATAAACTATCAAACCTAAATAAATTCCATAAGGATCTGTTCATAACTTTCTGAGTTGTCTTTGTGACAGACAAATGGACAAACAGACAGCCAGACAAACAAACATGACAAAAACGTAACCTTCTTGGCGCCGATAAAAATCCGTCTGTGTATACGGCAATATGCACTGCACTGTAATCTCAGAAACCCTAACAGACGCCAGTTTCTCCGCAAATACAAAACCATGGCCTGAAGCTGCAGTATGAAATTGTCGAAACGGGTGGCCCAGCATCTTCACAAGCAGCAATCTGCTATGATGGCATCAACTTCGGCCAATTATTGCGCCAGACGGACGTACACGCTAATTATCACTCGCGAACGAAATGAGAGAGGTGATAATGTTTTCGTTGCAGACTTAAGTATATATATTTCCAGAGGTCGGCATCTCCAATTATGCTACGATGGTACTATGGCAATACCATCATTCTATCGGAATCGGAACCAAAAATCGCCAATTTTCATCGGCGATGACCTACGATGAAATAACCGTCGGCGATGGCCATCGTAGGACGTCACAATCGGCGATGGACCATCACATCAACACATTTTAAAAATGCAAACATCTCAGACCACAAACATCGAATAAAAGCAGTATCTCTTATAACCGCGGCCTGTGTGCGATTTTCAAACCTGCAATACTATCCTCAACTGATAAACAGCGCAAAATTTAAGGCCTAGGTTATTAATTGACATTGTTAGATCTGCTAAATGTGTTAAAAAAAAAATTTGTAACCCCTCTTTGTATCAGTGTTACTAAAAAATATGAATGTTTCAAACTTGCACGGCTCTTTTTCTATTGTTTTAGCTTTATTTCATCGGCATCGGAATTGTACACCCGATGACGTTGCCCATCGTATGACATCACCAATGACATGTTCAGAAATTTCATCGGACCATTTCTTCCTCATAACACCGTCGCTGATGGAGAAAATGTCCATCGCCGATTTTTTGATACGATTTCCATCGGACCATCGCTATCGCCAATGGATATTTGCGATATTCCATCGTAACATCGTAGTTTTTCCGATGGCGATGGTCTACACACCATCGTCATCGTATAATCGGCGATGGCCATTGTGCCAGGCTCTGTATATTTGTTCACCCTATAGGTGTTCGAAGGAGTTGAGCTATCTTCCTAATTCTTTGTGGGGAGTTTGGTGGGTGGACCTAGATGTGACCCATGGCAAAAAAAAAGTCCTAGCTGGCCATAAAACTAACGGCGTTGAATTTTCCTCCACCGTGTCGAATTTGTCTCCCCGTCGTCAGATCGTCTCACGCAGCGATGCCTTCCATTTTTCCTATGCTATTATTAAGATATCTGCACGGCGCGGTCAGCGTGGCTCTAGCCTTAATTGTTGGACACAACATCCATATGAGAAACTTGGAGTAGCTGGCCATCCATCAAAAATGACTTCGTTGAATTTATTCCCACCGCGGGTGATGGTCTTACGCCACGAGACGTTCTAGCTCAAACACGAGAATGTTCGCAAAATATCAATAAAGATAATTTAACCATCTGAACAATGTTGTCTTAATATTAAGAAATAGTGGTTGCTACCAAGGTACACGATATATGTATATCTATACAGCACACAGCAAAAGTTCAGGGAAAGTGAAACGCTTGATTACTATACCTTTATTACGTATAATACACTCAATCAAAGGGCTTGAAAATTAACATACTTCTAGATGCTTATTTTGTATGTATTGTGTTAAAATTTCGGAACAATATAATAAACAAAAACAGAATGAAAAACATTAAATTTTTCATTGGTACAAAAGTTAAGGGATGACATCAAAAAATACTGAAGTTTAAATAAATTTTACCCCAATAACTAAACAATTTTCAAAACTATTATTAACTAAAAACATTTCATTGTTTTGTATAACCTCAAAGCATCTTTCGCTGCAGGAACTTATTAATCTTGAACCAAACTGCGGAGTGAGCTTGCTCCACTCATATTTAAAAATTTCCCTGAATGTATCCTGACTACTAGGCTTTCTGGTTGAGCGCGTTCCCCGAAGGACGTTTTCCACACGTTTTCGATTGGTTTGAGACCAGGGCTTTGGGGTCATAACTGCTATCCGTTCATCCTTCAAGAAAGTGACAACTATCTTAGTTTTGTGGCAAGGAGCGTTGTCCTGCATAAAAATGGATGGCAGCACAGTTGCGGTTCTTATAGATGGAAGTGCATGGTGGCGAAGTATCTCTTTATACACAGCCGCACTTACTTAACCATGCAGGCCAACAAGAAATGACTTCCCACACCATGAAGCTGCCTCCTCTTCACTCCACTGTTTTATTAACGCACCTTGGAGATATCCTTTCACCTACTTTACACCTAACATGCCTTTTCCATCTGAACCAATCACACTGAACTTGGATTCATTACTAAAATGTACAGTACTGTAGCCCACTGTGCATCTCACCATACGTGTTCTTGAGCAAAGTGTACTCTCAACTTATTATTTTTCTCAGAAATCAGAGGTTTTGAAGCAGGGACACGTGCAAGCAAACCAAGTTGCTTGGGTCGACCTGATCGAGATAGTAAATCCAGAAACTTTGCTTCCGGACAATTCATCCATGTCACGAGTAATTTCATCTGTAAACTAAAAATGGTCCTTAGTGCTTTGTTTCACTATGGTTCTGTCTTCTCTCAAATTGGTTTTTGGAGGTCTGCCGGCCTTTGGTAACGTTCCCTTCCTGTCTAGATGTGGCTATTATAATAATAATGTTTTAAAACCAGGGTTAAAGCGAAGACGATTGATCTAAAAGACATGTCTATTTAAAATATGGACGTTTCGACCATATAGGCCATTACCAACCGTTTACTGATTGTTAATAATGGCCTATATGGTCGAAACGTCCATATTTTAAATAGACATGTCTTTTAGATCAATCGTCTTCGCTTTAACCCTGGTTTTAAAATTTTATCGTGTTTTACAACCAAACTTGATAAATAAAAATGTTTATTATATAGGTATATTGTACGATGCTGCAAGATCTTCCCACAGTTTTAGAAAGCTATGACAGTGATTTCCCATCTTTGTGAAGAAGCACAATGCGTTTTTTTCAGCTTCAGACATTTGTCGACGCTGCGTAGGCGTCAGGATGAAGTTGGATATGTTTCAATAATGCAGAGGCTTCAACTATACAATATACCTGAAATTTGTTTCATATGGGAAGTTTTTAAATGCCTAAAAATATCGTCGTAATATGCGCATCACTAAAGGTTACTTCTGCATTATTTTCTGACGGTGTCCCTTAACGTTTGCAGCGAGAAAAAATGTCATATTTTCATTCTTTTTTCTTATTTTAGTAACCATGATTTAAAATAATCTGAAATTCTATCACTTTACGTACATAATAACTATGTATTCGAATTTTTCGTTAACTTTCCTTGCTTGGCGGAGGTATGCGCTCTCAGAGTGCTCTATAGTTTCTAATTGTCTTAATACGATCACACAAAAAGCCTTATTTCACTTGCCCTTGGAATTTCCTGTTCAGTTTTGGTGGCTGAACATCTTTCTACAGATATTAAAAAAGTTGCAACTCCCACCACAGAGTAAATTATAGAAACTACAAAACCACAAAACATTCAAATTAGGCCTCCATTAAATTTTAGAATTTCTTCATTTTATCTCACTAAAATGGGTCGTACTTTCCTCATAACACTCCAAGCGATAAATGTACGTGCTTAGAATCCCCGTCCATGACTTTCTAAGTTGTGTTGGCAAGTGAAAAGACAAAAACAAAAGCGGAGGAATGAATCATCTAAAAAATTGGCCATTCGTGCTTCTTCATCGTCCCTAGTGTTTCTGCAAATTTTATACAGATCTGTTCATTACTTTTTGGGTTATGTTGCTGTAAAAGAGCACCATAAAAATTCGGTGTTATGCTCATCGTGACATTCCTAACATACTTTGTATTTCATGAAATTCCATCGATACTTTTTGAATTATGTTACCAGAAAAAAACAGGCAACAAATAAACTAACATACATTTGAACGAATCTTCGCCAAAAGTTATCTAATCGTTTGTTCCTCATAAGCTACCTAACAATCCCTCAAACTTTCATGAAGATTCATCAAAGCTTTTTCAGTATTCTCGCTAAAAGAAACATTCAGACAAGCAGTCAGAGAGACATACTCCAACGAAAACGCAACCTCATTGACGGAGGTAATACTACCTTAGCTGCATGACAAGTCACGCAAACGTCAACTCCAAGAGCTCGGACTCGTCTTCCATAAACAGAGGCAACCCAGTGGGATCCAGTTTTAGTTGGGTGCTTTCTCTACCTCACGTATGTATAATTTTAACGTGCATTTGATATGGATTGCAATATGAGAAAATCAAGGTGCGGCACGATGAGGGACGCAGATGGCAATGTAGTAACGACAGGCCCGGAGGTGTGAAAAGTCTTTGCGGAATATTATCAGGGACTCTACAACCCAAATGTATAAGTAGAAGATCAGGTGTTGGAGGAGATGAGGCGTGGTGCGGAGGTTGAAGAGAACGAAATAGACGAGGTGGAAATTGTGCAAGCTGTGAGGACTCTAAAGAATGGTAAAGCGGGAGGGGTATGTGGAATAGTACCAGAGCTCATAAAGTATGGTGGAGAAGGAAAGAGAAAGGGACTCACTGAGATCTGCAGAAAGGCATGGGCAGAGGAGAGAGTACCACAGGACTGGAAAGAAGCAATAGTTATCTTTATTTACAAAAATAAAGGGAGTAGAGAAGACTGCAGCAAATGAAGAGGAATCAGCCTGTTGTCAGTTCCAGGGAAGATCTATATGAGAGTGCTGCTGAACAGAATGAGTGGAGGAATAGAGGCAATAATGAGAGAGGAGCAGGCGGGATTTAGACCGGGAAGATCAACAATAAAACAAATATTCACACTCCGACAAATAATTGAGAAGCGATGGGAATATGGACAGAAGATATACTGCTGCTTCGTTGATTTGGAGAAGGCATATGATTCCTTGTGGAGGGAGGACATGTGGAGAGTTGCGGAGAACTATGGAATACCGACCAAGATTCTCCGGATTCTGAGAGAGTGGTACGACGGAGTCTGCAGCTGTGTGAGATGGGACGGCGAGGAAAGTGACTACTTTGAAGTTGGGACAGGTTTGAGACAGGGCTGTGTAGCGTCGCCTGAACTCTTTAACATGTATATTAAATACATAATGATAAAAGTAATTGAGAGAGACGAGGGAATAAGGGTGGGAATGGAGAGACTCCAGGATCTAGACTACGCAGACGATGTAGCCCTGATGGCTGATACGTGGACGACGTTGGCTGTGGTGATGACGAGAATGGAGGCGGTCATACAGCAGTTCGGGATCAACGTCAGCGTGGCCAAGACGGAGGTAATGCAGATAGGCAGAAAGCAGCATAGGATTAACATCGAACCCTTGACTTTCAGAGGAGAAGAGGTCAGAGAGGTAGAGGAGTTTGTGTACCTTGGAAGTCTGTTTATAGCTGACGGACGACATGTGAAGGACGTAAAGAGAAGAAGATGTGCGGCTCTGAGAGCGTGTTGGGCGCTGAAAAATGGTCTGTGGAAAAGAAGGGAGATCAGCCTGCGGGTGAAAATGAGGATCTTAAACATTTTGGCACTACCTGTTCTGTTGTATGGAGCTTCCACCTGGCCATTGACCGTTACTGAGGAGCGGAGGATGGATTCCCTTTGAATTCCCTTAAGATGCGACTTCTAAAAACCTCATGAATATAAGATGGGACGAATTCAGAAGGAACGACGATATCCGGAGAATATGTAGACAAAAGCCGGTGAGTCTCAGAATCAGAGAGGCAAGACTAAAGTGGCTGGGCCACGTGGAGAGGATGGACCAGGGCAGGCCTGCTAGAAGGATGTATAAGGCTAACATGGAGGGAACGAGACCGGTGGGCCGACCGAGAACACGCTGGCGGGATGTCATCCGGCGAGACCAGGTGGGCGATGCTGTGGAGTTGGACGATGACCTCGATAGAGAAAGGAACAGAAGTTACTGGCGAGACGTTATTGTAGCCTCATGCCGCTGGCAAGCGACGGGAGATTAAGTCAAGTAAGGCAAAGGTGCTACATAGTGAAAACTAAAATTAACTAAGAGGCTTCTACGATGTCGGAGAGTAGAATTCTTGGAAACATATTATGATGCTTCCAAAATAACGAACAAACGGGCATATGTTAACACAGGATTATTCAACAGCTTTGACAGTTTCTTCCTTACATCAGAGACGCTCAGAAAGTGACAAAAACACAGGCATTCATCTAGTTTAAATAACGTCTGGACTGTCACTCGGAACAGCATCCTCTACAGCCTTGCATACCACTTCTAAGCTTACTTCATCCTTTCCTTAAGCAGATTTTTTCCGCTGCCTATATGACATGTGAATAATACAAGCATCCTATAGTAATACAGCTAGATTTGCACGCTCAACCCATCGACTTCGGTTTTTCGGTCGACCCCCATAAGTCTTACCTTATATCAAGGCATTTGATTTAGCCGGGGAATTTTCCTAGTTGTTGGCGTCTGAACATTGTTGACTGTAATGAAACGCTTAGCTCATTAGAGGTGCTTAGTGTTTTTTAGGAAGAAAAGCTTGCATTTGAAGAGCACGTCAGCCGCCGGGTCTCAGTGTCATTCGATAAGGGTTGATCTAATGAGCAAGGTCAATGCTGGGATTGGTGACAGTGCTGTGGTCTGTAGATGCTTCTATGCATTTTTGCAGTTTGTGTTGCAGTATTATTCCCCTGTCTAGCTTCCAGCTGCTACCATGCGTTCATCTTCGTTTGCTAGAGCGACTTTTCTGCTCAACTAGTCGATTGTGCGCAGAGAATAATATGATAAACTTGCCCCACAGGTGGGTCAATAATGTTGGTCACTGGTTCCACTCTTCTCTTCATGTACTTCCGGTGTTTGGGAGAAACATTTGAGCTGCGGCTCAAGTCCATTCATTTACATTCGAGACTGTAAAACGTCGAAGTCATCAGTTCAGTCGTGAAAATTTTATACCCCAATCTGACTGAGCATGAAATTCGTTGCTGCGATCGGCGTTCGGCGTTGTTGACATACAGGCGTTCAGGTCAGCCGTGAATGTTTTTCAAAAGAATTTTTAGCAACTCTCTGGACGTCCCGGTATTACTCAGAGCGCCACTTGGTTTTCACTGACTATTTAGTATCCAGAGAAGCCCAAGCGTACAGTTTTATATACAATAACGCTTAGTGACTCGTGTCGCTCGACTGCTGTGTCTGGTGGCAGTGGCTCCGAAGCCGGAACTCGGCCTCGCCTCTGCTCTGGCCACGTTCGCCCTCCAATTAATTGGTCGAGTATCTAAACTACTGACAGTCTTATCAATGTATCGAAGCTCGTAATATTGCAATACCTCATGCAGAATATGCGCAAGCATTAAGTCGATGCATTGTTCTTCCTGTATAAGAAAAAGATTATCTACATTTATTGCATAAGAAGAGGACTGACGGAGAATCAGTTGCAAAATGTCACTGGAATGTCTATAATATTTAGTCTGAATTGTTGCTGTCGCTGAGAACTTCGGCAGGTGATATTAATATTCTGGAACAATTCTTTTTCCAACCTTAGCTTGTTGAAGTCCTGTCACGTCCGGCCAACAGGAACTAATGAAGTATCTATTACCTGCTGTTGATATTCCATTAGCGATGAGACATGCATTTGCACGAATAAATGGACGGGTCCAAAATTTTTGACGCCAAAATGTGAAGGCTAACAGCGGATACTGCAGATTACACTGTATGCTGAGAACAGAATCATTTAAAAATGAGCTGAGGCCTCAGTCATACTAATGAATGGCCATGGCATCAGTTTCTGTGTTGAGGGTCAGTTGGGAGTTGCGCTCATCTGCCGGAAAGTTTGCGGAAGCTTTCATGCAGCCAACGTGCTTTACTGCACACTAAACAGACAAAATAACTCTGGAAACATCCAAAAGTATGGAAACTAGCACTATGTGATGTTATATATTACTGAACGTGCAAAGTTCAACGGATACAACGAGTAGATACACAAAAAACCTAGAAGTAGATTAGGAGATATGGACCCGCTAATCGAAGTTGCATTTTCGGATCTTCACATTATTCTCAAAGTCACATCTGTACGCTGTGATGCCGATATTAAATTATGTTTTTAAATACCGGTAAACCTGTTGCCACGACTGTCCCCTATAACCTTTGACCAGTTAAACTATAACGACTGTTCTATATCTACAACGGCTATAGCACTTCAAGAGATGTTACAAATATGTATCATTTATTTTACTGTCATATTGATATGTACTGATCACAGTTCAAGGTATTACGACTGATGATAACCAGTAAATTTTTCCGCTAACCAGTAATATCCTTTTGTAAATCTGATGTGCCATATTTTTTTTGCTTGTTACTTGTACTAAGAGGGACTATATACTATTTAAAGTGACTACGCAGATTTTTGGAAGTGTTAGGCTTTTGGTAATAAAAAATGCGCAAACAATATCTGGCAATATGTTTGGGCTTTAAAGCCATTGCTGGTCGGGCGATATCAAATTATGTTCAGTAATGTATATTTTGCATGCATCCATACATACATGTCAAGTTGCCAGATTTGCATGCCATACATACATGTCAAGTTGTAAGATTTGCATGCCATACATACATGTCAAGTTGCCAGATTGGCATGCCATACATACATGTCATGTCAAGTTGCTAGATTTGCATGCCATACATTCATGTCAATTTGCCAGAGTGTCATTTTTAGTCTTTTCTGTTACACTAAGATATTACTTTCATACTAAACTTGTTATGAAAATGCTTATATGAATCGTATAAAAATTTGCAGAACTTTTAATCGGTTCCTTCTTTTAAACATAAGTTTAGGCAGTTGTACTTTAGTAGGGAGTTTTCTGTGAAATTTTCTCAATTGAAACTTGAAAAAAGACCTAAATGTTTTAACACCTATAACGGCTTCAGTACTCTATAACGGCTGTTTATAACGCATGCGTCTCTGCAGTTGTAACAGTTTGCCTGCACTGCATCATAGAGTTTACGTTACACTTCATGTCTCAGCCTCACTTGCGCAGTGCGGGCAGTTGTTTAATAGGAAGGAACACAGCCGTTTTTCTCTTTTTCTCCAGACAAGCCAGCCTTCTATTTTTCGGGCATGGCTTATTTTCGTTAACGCTGTTTTCCACAAAGATATCATAAATATATTCCACAATAAATATACAAAGTGTGTTAAGTTTAGTCTTGCAATAGTTCACGGCAAAAAAAAGTTGGTTAAGTATACATACTGTATCTGGAACCTGTTGGTATTCCACGGAATAAAAGCAATGTTCTTTTGTGATCTCTCAGGCCCGTATCGTCCTAATTTTCCCCAATCTGATACTGAAGAGGAGTCTGTGGAAATTCTGCAGCACAAAAGAATTCTTCCTGAATCATAATGACCTCGAACCTGCATCATGCATACATACGAAGGTTGAAAAATGTTCCAAGCCAAGCTAGTAACAGCTTAAATTTGAACTTCACTCTTTTTTCTTGTGATCTCTTCCCAGGTCGTATCCAAGATACCTCAAAGATGCCCTAATTTTACCACTAGCTACTACAGTCGAACCCCGTTTACTCGGTCCCTACTTACCCGGAAACTCTGGATTCCCGGGCTTTTTTATTTTCCGAGCCTCGGATTTTTTACCCAAGTAAATGGGGTAATGTTCCGGACGTCAATGAAAGTCCGGGAAAAGTCCAAAAGATCAGCTTCATTTTCCGACTATCTGAGGTGACGCCCCGGAACATGTAGTTTGCCAGCTTCGGACAAATCTCAGTTACTCGGACAT
The DNA here is from genome assembly GCA_001587735.2 of Parhyale hawaiensis. Taxonomy (NCBI): domain Eukaryota; kingdom Metazoa; phylum Arthropoda; class Malacostraca; order Amphipoda; family Hyalidae; genus Parhyale; species Parhyale hawaiensis. Next base: position 5,248,549 of record LQNS02276926.1, on the reverse strand, counting down.
GACGCGGCGCAGAAGTACAGAATGCGCTTCTGCGCACGTACCGTATGTCCTAACAAATGTTAAAGTGTTTTAAATTGCGTATGGCCATACAGTGGTTATGTAATAGGCTAGGCTAAGTATGCGAGGCTACAGTTAAGACGTGCTCCTTATACATACCGTACGGTATATAGTACGGTACTAATAGTACAAGTACGGTACAAATAACTGTACAGTATGTACAATAGGTACCTACATATGTCCAGTACAGTAGCCTACTTTCTTTAGTTTTGAATTACAGCATTAAAGGTGCTGTACTGTACAGTAGTACATATGTACAGTACGTACATGCTGTACAGTGTACATCCCTACATGTATTTGTACGTAGTAACACTTGTCACCTGGGACGAAAATGAGAGGTAAACATCAGTGTATTGGGTTTAAAAGGTGGTAGAGAGTGATTTCATGTGGCCGGAACACCTTCGGAATACGACCCGATAATGTCTGGAAAGTGTTCGGAAAAAGTCTGGGTGATTGAGGTTTTTCGTTCCGAGAAAAAAAAAAAAAAAGATTCCCGGAAACCCCGACTTCCCGTACTGGCCCTCACCTCGAGAAGTCCGTGTAAACGGGGTTCGACTGTACTGATGAATGTATCACGGTCGTACTAAGTAACCAACTAGGCAACTAAGTAACCAACTATTGGAGGGACAACCAAAATTATATATACAACTGGACCCGTGCATGAAAAAAATTACGCAATAACTGATATGTTTGCCGAATACCTACAGGCCGGTACGTAATCTTCTCTTCACTTACTTGCTTCTTCATTTTCTTCGTTGATCCTTTGTTGTGCTCTCATTCTTAGGTGTTCTATATTGAGAGGCAGTAGTAAAACCTTGAGTAAACACTCCAATAAAATTGAATACAACCCCACTCAGCTTAGATACAATGTGAGCGCTCCGTAGTAATAACACCGTTGATACTGTCTTTACAATTCAAATACTTGCTTCATTTGAAATGCTGAAATCTTGGCCTGTGAAATAGAAAACTCCGTCAAATAAGGAAGACACTAAGCTAGAAGAAATAATTGTTTACTGCCCGTGAAAAATAAGCACCTCCAGAGTGCTTCGTTGACCATATGCCGAATTTATACCTAGTAACCTGAAAGAAAAAAGTTGTAATAACGAACTCCAGAAGCTGCATTTATCTATATAGTTTCGATTTCAAGAAGTGTTTCAAGCAAGAAGAGCATGCAGTTAAAGGAATAAGGATCCCACTTCCGCCATCGTCTGCAACCTGTCTTCGATCTCTATAAAGACGTGCATTAGTTACCGAATCTGCAATCTGGCCTATTTTTCGCCTATTTCCTTAAAAGCGAACACGAAATAAATAAATACACGAAGCGTTTTATTATATCAGGATGTTATGTTTTAGAGCCAGTTGTAAGTTCCTTATGACTTATGTCCGAGAATCCAGTAGTGAAGATTCTTCTTGGGTGCAGTGTATAAAGTTCTTGAGGCTTTATTTCTATCTTATACACAATACGGGTAAAAATAAATTACAAGTGGTTAGCTGCTAAGGCAAAGGTACATGAAATAGAAGCCAAGAAAAGCAGTGCCCAAAGGTGTAGACTAGAGAAGTACGGCGTCTATACCAGGAAGCAAAGAGTGTCACGGGAGGACTCAATGGGACTAAAATAGAACTTAGCCGTGACCACATATCGGAGAAGGACGTCACAGCAACGAGTCGAAGTATTGGAGGGTCGGACCTCAGGCTTTCGTAGGTTGGGCTCTTCATCTTAATCGTTTAATATAAGCAGTGTTATATTCTTGACGCGGATGCGAGAGAAACCATGGGAACAGTTATTGCTCAGACTTTCTGTACGGGCTGACCGCCATTGTACCGTGTTTTGTGTATGGGTGCAGCTCAAGTAGCTGACCAAGCTGGAGCGGGAGATTAAATGAATTAACTTGAAAAAAAGGTGATCTGTTTAAATATGCTTTGTGAAGTGCACTGTGAACCGAGTATGATATGTAAATAAGGTTTCAATTCAGAGGAAATGTTGAATCGTGCCGGCTCAGATCTTACCTCTGGGGTTATGAAAGTTTCACAAGCCTCCCCTACAATAATTTTCAATCAATAATTACATTTATTGTGCATTTAGTATGAATTTTCTTCATTTATTTATGTGCTTTACACAAGAAATATGCAGTTGATGACGATTTTTCTGGCGAAATTGATTAAAATACTCATAGGCTGCTCAGGCAGCGCCACGTTTCTGAGCTAGTTTCTCGTGAGTCCTCCCGTTACGCTCTTTGTTTCCTGATCTATGCAGTTAATGCTGCTCTCGCTCATCATGAACTAGTTACAGTAGCTTCCGGTAAGCACGCTTGCGATTTAGAAGCCCGCATGAGCTTATGTATTATAGGCATCTTCCGTCGGCACTCTCATAAAATCATCCGATAGCAGACCTGTATGTTTGTGAGACCGGCAAGCCTTTGCTTACAA
>LQNS02276926.1:5213573-5238842 GCA_001587735.2 Parhyale hawaiensis | reverse complement strand
AGCGGGATGTCAGAGTGTTGTGCCCGCTTGCCCAGCTAAGTTGGTGTGAATTCTTGTTAATCCCGGCAAACTGCGTCAATGTACCTAACCTGGCATGTACGTCCCTGTGTGGGTTCACTGTCCCAAGCACACACGAGGATGGAATGAGGGTCGTAGTAATCATTCAACCCTTCCGTCTCTCTAGTAACAGCTTCTACAATAATTACAAAGACCGCTCAGTCAACTGGGGCCTACCGGGCAATGCGCATGTATATCTGCAGAACCAACGAATGCATGTCGGCCTATTTGCAGTCCCACCGACAAATATGTTTCGCATACGTTTTATTTGTCCGAAGCTTCATACGAGAGCTTCGGCTTTGCCATTCATAATGGTGCTGCAAGTGTAATTAGGAATTCGATTTTTCCGACTATCGCTGAAAAGTCAATTTAACAACACCTAATAGAGTTTTAACCCATTTCAAGAGTAGTAGAAGAAAGTTAAATGCTTGAAGCTCTAATCTTGCTAGTGAAACCAATGTGCACCGTTTTATTCCAACGGCAAATCTAAAGCGAAAGTTGCAGTGCCGCATCCAAAAAATTATTAACATAGTTTACAAGCGCTGTCAGCCTTTTCCAAAATTGAAACTTAAAGATATGCCATCGAGCTCAGTCGAAAAGATCACTGATGCTAACGACACGGAATTAATTCAAGTTTTTAACCGGAAGTGTTACATGCTGACCATTAAAGTAGATGTAATAGCACCGTCAGCTGTGTTATTATCGGAGGGAATTCACGACCCAATTGTGGATCGGTTGAGCGATGTTTAACTCTTCGCTCTAGCGCCAGGTTGCATCCCGCAACCTAAGGCTCAGAGCACTTCGCGAATGATGTGCGCTGTTTTAGGCAGAGCGCTGTTTTGCTCTAAATAGTCAATACAGCATTCAATTGCTATGCTGAACAGTGCCGTTAATCTATGCTTCACATTCTTTTTATGTCACAGTTTGTTAGCCCATTAGTTAAGCATTGTAAGAACTGAGGAAAGCAATACTTGTGAAGCCTTATTACGCACCCTATCTATTGTAGCTGCAAGTCATTAGCACATGACAAGAGCTGCGGATATACGTACAAATACGAGAAATTTAGAAGTAAGGTGAAAAGCATTCAAAGCAGAACACACAGCAAAAAAAAAACAGATAAAGTAATACGAAATGTATTTAAAAAATGCACATTGTATTTAAATACTCGAAAATGTAGTTGAATACAGTATTTAATTACATGTTTTCGAAAGTATTTGTAAATACATTTTTTTAAAAACAAAGTGTATTTAAATACAATTCTATTTAAATACCGCCCATCACTGTATTTACTCTAAACTATACTGACTCTCACTCTCTGAATGTCACCCCAAGGAAATGCGCTCTCAGTAACTAGATCAGGATGAAAAAATCTGATAACTCTTTCCTAACAGTGATGCGGCTACAAACTGTGTAACTTGTACAGCCAGTAGTAGCGCGCACTGTTGCCAGACAGGGGCCAAACATTCAGCCGCAATGCAGCGTAGTTTGTAATGACAATGTTACCCAATCTAGGTACATCTCTATTGTCAGTCTAGTGATGAGATGTGCCTCGTGTATTTTGGTCATGTCTCTACGTGGACCTAATAAACTGTGCTTATTTTATATGACGTAGTTTATTTCTATGTTGATTGTACTATTTTATTCCTTGAGAGAGTATTTTAGTTTAGTTCTTGTCAGAACCTAGGTTAGCTACAGTATTTAACAAGTAAGCAGTAGACTTCGATAGTCGTTACATGTAAGTTAATAATTATTCATCATTACCTTAACAATAACAACGACAAACAAACGTCAGGATGAGCATGCATCGCCTGCATAATATCTGCACCATGTGGCAAATTAAATGAAAATGCTCGTCTGAAGGCCTGTCTTTATCTCGTTATTAGTTGGCACTGACGTCGTTGGAGCGGTCATTGGGCCAGTTGTGCGTGTGTTAAGAGATTTTACGAGCAGTTTACGACCAGCAAGTTGCTATACGATGATCTTACAGGCCCCCTGGCAGCAGAGACGGGCCCCTGCAGGCCCTGCTTTACGCCTAAACTTTAATACTTGCAGTCCTGAATTATGCTGGTGATTAGGTCTCGCCTTGCTTCCCGCAGCGCATATGATTCGAGAAAAGCATAGCCTTGTGTAGTGAAGCATTTCATTATGTAACAATACACAATTTGCTTGCTGGTGAGGTGTGTTCTGTATCTCAATTTAAGCATTAGAAAAAACTTATAATGTCGACGGTAAAGACTTGCTGCCAAGACACATGTTAAGAATGACCACTGAATTGCATTTCTCAAGCTATCGTGCATGGGCATCTGCAGCAAATATCTTCAGTGCTTTGAAGCATTTCTTACCAATAGAACCCAGGATGTAATTGTCAACCACAAAGTATCCAGACGGCAGCTCGTGCTTAGTGTAATCCCACAGAGCGCCGTGCTTGAATAAAGTAAAACGGCAGATCCTTCTTCGTTTGCTGATGACATGCGAATATAAGCTGCGGTATATTTGGGCAACATAATATGTGTGCACTAGATGCCTAGATGGATATGTAGCCATTGCTTTCTAAGGCCGCTAGACAAAAACATAACCCTTGTTTAATGAACAACCGACACGAAGTGTAAGTGAACGAAAATAAAACAAGATAATTTTAGAAAAGAAATAAAATTTTTTCTTATCCGGCAACGAGACCTGGAACTGACAACGAGATATGATTATACCTTTGAAGACCATGTGGCTAGTGCTGTACTTTACGAAAATAAAAGTGGATGGATGCTACGAACTTTTTCGTAACGAGAGACAGATCTAATGCTCAGTTTATGGAAACAACTCGTCGTGAATTACTTCTTTATGGATTCCAAGCTAACGGAAAGACCTAGAACGCATCAAAGCTCTCCAGAGATCATGTACTGCCGAAATTCGAGACCTATGCAACAATTAAACTATGACGGAAGTCCAGCAAATCTTGACATCTACCATCATATGGGTTTATTAACAAATGCTATAGAAGTCGCTGTTGATGTAAATGAATGGTTACCAGACACTCGGAACGTACTAGGCGCACTCGCCAATACAAATTACGACCAAGTAGTAACAAGAAAAAATTCGAAAAACTCCATCATGCAGTCTGGCACACTGTTGTACTTAAGAAAATAGTGCAGGAGAGAAGGAAGGCTTCGTTATGGCGGGTGCACACTTAACAAAAAGTAGCGATGTCACACAATTCAACAGTAGCGTCCATAATGAGCGAAAACAAACGTCAAGTATCTCCAAAACTAACCATTGAAATTACGTGAGATTTTTACTAATGATAGACATGTAACTCCCTTACAATGTCGTTAGCTCTTAAATTCGAGAAAACAATAGGAAGGAATTTATCACATATTTACAGTTTCTCACTTGTTCGACATTAAGGAACAAAAAGCAAAAAAATAAGGCTAAAGTTCCAATTTCCACTTCGCTGTAGAGATGATGAGTGTACCGAATGTTCACAATCGCTGCAGCAGTTTCTGCCATGTCTCTAAGGAAGAAATTTAATTCTTTCACTAAATCTGAAACTGTGTACACAGAAACAGTACAAATTGTACATCAGCATTTAGTTTATAGTTTGATTTGAAAGCCTTTTCTACCTCCTAAAATATCCAAGGTTACTACTGGCCATTTTGTTTAAAACTATTCGGGAATAAAATTTGGTAATACACTAATCACTGCATTAAAATTGTCGACAACGTTTCGGCATAAAACTCTTGCCATCTACGGGTCTTTGAATATAATCTGTGAATTAGAGAACCAACAAGTCTAAATTTGTCAAATTACTAAGATGATCACCTAACCATTTTAATTGCACAAAGAAAATGCGGATCACAAGAAAATATCACAGTCAAAATGTATAAATATCACAGTCAAGGTTTTATATATCCCAATCAAATGTTGTTCAGTAAGTTCCACAGGTGTCAACACAGCAACAACCTCGCTCTATCACTTCGCCCTATATAAATATATGCAGCCTCTTACTGGAAATTTCTAGAACAGTATATTTTCGAAAAGTTGAAGCCTTGATCGTACTTCACATTTATGTAAAGATTATTTTTCTTGATGCCAATTGTTTTCGCTATTTTTAAATCAAGGACATTATGGTGACTAAACATAATTGAAACTATTAATTAGAGTATCGACTAGAGGAGCATTTATGTAATGTTCGTATGAATAGTGGGATTTACTGCTACTTGAGCTGTATCGGTGCTGCTTACGTCGCTTCAGTAGGGCATTTGTTCTATTACTAATGTAAGAGGCAATACAGCCTTCCTCTGTGAAACTAACTTGGTATACAGTTCCTGACATGAGCAGTGGGTTTTCCAGGTCTTGAAGAGAAACATGAGCCAAGTTTGCGTGGTCTGTAATATGCGATCAAGTGTACGGAATTACTATTATTAAAAGGTTTCACGTGCCGTTCGATGATTCTGTTTGGCATCTTTCGGTCGGCAGTGTAGGAAGAAACATCAAATTCTACGTAAAATCTAACGGAATTGTCTTCGTTTGCGCTGGTAGTTATTATTAGTGGAGTTCTGATTTAGGATATGTGCGACTACATTTTCTACGAGTGTTTGTGGGAAGACACACTTCGCAAAAACTTGCTTTAATCTGCGAATTTCCGCATCAAACGTAGCCCAAGAGCTTGATAACTTTACAGCCCGACGAACAAGGGTTTTTACGATCGACTTCTTGTAGTTGGTGAGCGTGTGCGAATTAAAATTAGCATAGCAGCCGGTATTAGTAGGTTTTGTAAACACAGACGTTTTGATTTTACCGTTCTCAACATTTAACCGGACGTCTAGGAAATGAAATGTATTATTTTTCATGGCAGCTTTAGTTAATTTCAACACAGAGTTTGACGCAAGTCGCCTGATGAAATGATGAACATGGTTGTTAGAATTGAGAACTGCCAGGATATTGTCAACGTAACGTAAATAAAATAAAGGATTAGACTGTCTATTTTGGGCTAGTAAATGTGTTTCTAGAGAGGACATGCAGAAGTGGGCGAATGTAGGGCCCAAGGGTGTAGCCATCGACACTCCGTTCTTCTGTATTTAGGTTTCTTCATCGGTGGCGAACAGCGTGTCCGTGGTACAGATGCTCAGGAGGTCACGGAGGCTTTCTTGAGGCAGGTCAGGTCGAGGTAAAGTCTCTTGGAGGCATACAGACGTGACTATTATGTTGATGGTTTCATTTGCTGGTACATTTGTAAACAGTGATTCTACATCCAACGAGAGTAGTTGCTGGATCGGTTGCAAAACTATAGACTGTATGCGTAGAAGAAGCTCATCCTTTCCGGGCGCAATGTACTTGGTATTTAGATAAGGTCAGATTAAAGTATTCAGGAATTGTGCTATATCATGTGTGACAGTTCTCTACATGCTTATCATAGGTCTCAAAGGCGGTTGTTCCTTATTTTTGTGTAGCTTTGGTAAGCCATACAAGTGGACATTGCAATTCTCTCTTTGTATTTGAAAACGTTTTGTATAAGTTTTCATTGGTGTTCTTGAGTTGAGCGGCAAACTGATTTATTTTCTGCTTGTTTTTTTCACTGATTTTGTGGACACTTAATAAACTTGGATTCGTCTTGTATCAAGGTACTCTGCTGGTCTTTGTAGTATTGTGCATCCATAAGAACTACTCGTCCACCCTTGTTGGCTCGCTGGATGACGATACTAGGGTTTTCTTTTAGAGACTTTAGAGCAGCTCGTTCTTCTTGGGTTAGGTTCGGCTTTATATTATCTGGAAAGTGTTTTATTCCAAAGTTTTTAACTTGATTTTTAGATCCTCTTCTAGTTCAATAATGACTACCTGTCTCCTTTCTTGATATTTAACATCTGCAAAAAGTGGTCCCATAGCGATTTTCTGGTTGAAGGGTTACTTTTCTTTTTCATTCCAAAATTTAGATCACGATTTAAGAGAGAAATTGCCGCTTGAGTCAGTACCTGGGAAGAGATGTTCGTAATTTTGCTGTCTTTTTTCGGTATGAATGCCTCGCTGACAAATAAGATCTTTAACTTTTCCCGGTGAGGTGCAACGATTTCCGCTTCATGTTGCTCAATTAGACGGGTGAGTGTAATACAATGGCAGCGTAGAAGAGAAGTCCGCTTGTGCAACAATGTGCATTGCCTAAACGAGACTAACAGCTCGCCGGCTTCTTTTTGAATCCTTGTAGCTTCACCAGCTGCAAGAAATCGATCGTAAAAACCTTTGTTCGTCGGGCTGTAATTTTATCAAGCTCTTGGGCTGGGTTTGATGCCGAAATTCGTAGATTAACGCAAGTTTTGGTCAACTGTAACTTCCTACAAACACTCGTAGAAAATGTAATTGCACGTATCCTGAATCAGAACTTTACTAACTAGAGCACTCTGAGAGCGCATACCTCCGCCAAGTGAGGCAACGGTAGCAAAAATTCAAATTAGCTCTGAAACCATAATTTTCTTTGTATAAACTCCAAAATCTAATCATTTGTGCCTTTTTATATTAATAACATCATGTTCAATTATTTAAAGATTCGTTCATAACTTTTTGAGTTATACTGTTAACAACCGTCATGACAAACATGAGTCAAACATACAAACGAACCAACCGATCTGCACCAAAATTTGATCATTTATGTCTTTTACCTTTACTAACAACTCCTACAAATGTCATAATGATCCATTCTTTATTTTTTGAGTTATTGGGCCAACAAGCATAAAATTAAGAACAGTCACAAACGAACGAACGAACAAACGGACCATCACCAAAATCCGGTAATTTACTCTTTGTTATATACCTAACAACTCATGTTCATTTCATCGAAATCCATACATAACTTTTTGAATTATGGCGAGAAAAATGAGGCAGATAAACAAACAAACAAACGGATGGACATATCTTCACCAAAGTTAATCAACTGTTCCTCTTAACATACCTAAAAATCCCTGTAAATTTCATCCAAATCGGTTCATAACTTTTTGAGTTATCTTGGTGACAGACAGACAGAGAGACAAACAGACAGAGAGACAAACAAACACGACGAAAACATAACCTCCTTGGCGGAGGTAATAATAGCAGCAGCACAAACGAAGACAATTCCGTTAGATTTTACGTAGAATTTGAGGTTTCTTCCTACCCTGTCGACCGAAAGATGCTAAGCAATATCATCATACGGCACGTGAAACCTAATAATAATAGTAATTCCGTACCATTGATTGCCTATTATAGACCACGCAAACTTGGTTCATGTTTCTCTTTAAGACGTGTAGAACTCACTGCTAATAGGTCAGCAGCTGTACATCTATCTAATTGCACAGAGAAAAGCTGTAGTGCCTCCTACATTGGTTACACAACAAAGGCCCTACTGAAGTGATGTAAGCAGCACCGATACAGCTCAAGTAGCATTTAATTCCACTATTCATACGGACGTCACATGAATGCTCGTCCAGCCGATACTCTAATTAATAGTTTGAGTTGATTACGAAGCTTCAGTACTAGAAATAATTTGCATCCGGTCTTTTTTGACCCAATTCTTGTTCTTTATGCCAGCTCCTTGGGCTGCCTTGCACCCCAGCCCTCTTTCTTGTTCATGTTACCGGAGGTGGTGGTGGCGGCTGTCTAGTTTTTCGATAAATTGCTTAGGATAATTCGCTGTTATTAGTCAAAAACTGTAAGAGGTGATGGGAAATGAATTAAATTGAACGCGGCGCAAAGTTACATGAATGAGGAACGAATTAAAATTTGCTTAACTTGAATTGGATATTTGTGGTTGTGACTATCACGGACATCTTCCTACCTCTCCTACGCTTGGCTTAATTTATTCTCTTCATCTTCTTTTCTTCCACACATGATTCCGTGATTCTGGCATGCTGGCATAGCCCATGGAGGGCCGGAGCGATGGTTCCCAGCAGCTCTCACAGAATGGACCTATCGTACCGTCTACTGCCAGCTGTGTGATCTAATCTAACTCCCTTCGTTTTTGGTGTTTCATTAGATAGATCCTTCCCTCATCTCCACTTTATTTAACTCAGGTTTCAACATATTAGATGTCAATCATTCAAAGACGAAACCTTGTGAGCCACAAATACCAGAATAACGAGAAGCAAGGCTACCTCGTCGGGAAACGATCTATAGTGTGCCAAATGGCTGCGGACGTAAACCAATCTGACAACTGTCAAGCCGAAACACAAAAATATTCCCTTGCTCACCTACAGACAGGCGCTCTCGCCGCCACTGACAATTCTTTTGCTGATCTCACGTCCCCAATCTTTTCCCAGTAATCAGACGCTCCTAGCATATCAGTGACTCGGAGAAGCAATGTAAAAACTGGTGTCAAATTCTTATTTGGCAACGTTCAGAGCATAACAAACAAAATGAATGAACTACAAGCTATTGCAGCCACACTTGCTTATGATGTCATCGCACTCAATGAAACATGGATCAACCTTTCAAACAAAAAACTGGAAGCAAAAGTTGCATTGAAAGGCTGCAAACCTTTCAACATAGACCGACCTACAGAAACTGGTAGAAGAGGGGGTTCAATCTTATATATCAAGGAACACCTTAATCCCCTATGTAAAGGTTTTGCAGCAACTAAATAATATGATTTTATCACTACCCATGCTCGTCTCGGCATTTGACAGCCGTTAAATATTATGCTCGCCAATAGGAGCCCTCGCAGTACCGCTGAAACTGATGCAGCACTTTACAACAAGATCGAAAATGCACTGAATACTTCGAATGAAACAAGTCTAATGGGAGACTTCAACCTCCCCCAAATGGATTGGAGTACCATGAGCAGCCCAGCCCCAGGCAGCAAACTGCTCGAACTCCTCAGCCACCACCACTTGACTTAGCACGTTAATGAACCTACGAGATACGGTAATATTCTAGATCTGGTATTCTCCACTCCTGATTGTGAAATTGTTGACCTAGCCATCCTAGACCGGCTAGGAAACCACAACATGATTGANAACATGATTGAATTTACGCTCAAAACTGGCAATGGATTCACCGCTAATATGAGTCATCTCAAGCTGCCAGACTATCGACGAGCGAATTTTCAAGAAATGGCTACTGAAATAGAAACAACTGACTGCGAAACCCCGATGAGAGACGCCAGTGTAGAACATTGCTCATGTTTCTTGAAGACGAGCATACTGGGAGCAGCTGAAAGACACATCCCAACTAACGAGTATCAGTAATGAACTCCTCTGGATGAATCGGACAGTCAAACGCTGCATTGTTAGGCGAAAAGTGCGTTACAAATCCTGGAAGCGTAATCCAACAGAGGAGAACAGGTCCAGTCACATAAGGGCATATCGAGATGTAAAGCAAATAGTCAGAACCACAAAAACGGAGAATGAAGTTATGTAGCCGCTACGGCGAAACCCAACCCTAAGGCATCCTATAAATATGAAAATGAATGACGACTCAAAAAAGAAACCTTAGGTCCGCTCAGAAGACCTGACGGTGAAATCACCAATAGCCTAAGAGACAAAGCCACAATCCTGAACGACTATTTCACCTCTGTATTTACAAATGAAAATGTTACGAATATTCCTGAACCAGCACCAATGCAAGTTGCTCCAATTAACACCTGTGTTTTCACGGAAATCGAGATCCTTCAAGAACTCACCCACCTAAATGTGTATAAATCCACCGGCCCAGATAATCTTTCTCCCCGTGTACTACGGGTAATGGCTCCAGTCATCGTGAAGCCACTGCTCGAAATATTTAATCGATCTATAGGAACGGGAGAAGTTCCGCAGGATTGTAAACTAGCTAATGTAATAACGATACATAAGAATGGGGATAAGAAGAGACCCAGTAACTATCGACCAATCAGTCTTACTTCGGTCATCACGAAAATCATCGAACGCCTTTTGAAAAAGCGCGTCACTGATCACCTGAGGATGCAGCAGCTTATATCCGACACTCAGCATGGCTTCCGAAATATAAGAAGCTGCTTAATAAACCTACTGGACTTCTTCTCAAAAATTACAGATATTAAAGATGAAGAAAAGACGTGGACCTTGCGTGCCTAGATTTTCAAAAGGCTTTTGATAAAGTCTCCCATCACCGGCTAATGAAAAAATTGGAAGCCCATGGTATCCAGGGTGACTATTTACGATGGATCAAGGCATGGCTTACGAGTCGGCAGCAGCGAGTTAAACTTCAAGGAGAGTCGAGCGACTGGACACAGGTTTCATCAGGCGTCCCACTAGGTAGCGTGCTTGGCCCATTTCTGTTCTTAATTTACATTAATGATCTCGATCTTAACATCCGTAGTAAAATTAGTAAACTTGCGGATGATACAAAACTAAGTCATCCCACAACGAAAAGAGCCGAGCTCGAACAAGACCTTGACCACCTCATGGAATGGAGCACAACGTGGCAGATGAACTTTAATGTCGACAAGTGTTCAGTAATGCACGTTGGGCTGGTGAACTCTTCCACCATATTTAAAATGATTGGGACGGAATTGGCTACTTTCACTCAACAACGTGACCTAGGAATCACTATTACAAGCAAACTACAACCCAGTCAGCAAGTTGACATGAGTGTGAAAATGGCAAGCAGTGTACTCGCATTCATCACCAGAAACTTCGAATACAAGACCAAGTACATCATCGTTCCCTTATACATGGCATTAGTGAGGCCACACTTAGAATTTGCTGTTCAATTCTGGTCGCCACGTCACAGTAAAGATATCGATAACATGGAAAGAGTCTAACGCAGAGCAACGAAACTGATACCTCAGCAGATGAAACAAGTCGTATGAACGTTGCCTGAAAGAACTGGGTCTGATCTCTCTCGAGCAAAGACGACTCATGGGGCAACTAATAGAAGCATTCAAGTACTTGAATGGCTTCAACGACGTACCTATAACGGGACTCTTTGAAGGAGACCCCAATGATCGCTTGCGAAACAACTGTCAAAACCACAAGCATAAAGCTCAAGGAACAACCTTGAGTTAGGAGTTCTTTCCCTATTTCGTAGTCAGCATTTGGAATAGACTCCCTTCCGACGTTGTTGGTGCAGAGTCGGTCAACTCGTTTAAAATCGTCTTGATATACATTGGGAGAGACATCCTCCACAGCTAAGAACACCTCCTCCACGAGTCGCAAGCTCTTAACAGCCAAAGCTTCCCAGGCCATTTTAAGCTGACTTCTTCTCACTTTCGCTCCATCTATATATTTACGCTCCGCGGGCATTCATGACCATCTCTTTGGCGGAGATTCTTCTCATCTTCTTTTTTTTTCCTTTCTGTTTTTCTCTTTCGTCTTCCATTGTTTCTTCTCTCGCTTCTCCACTCCTCTACATCCTATTAACATAATGGCAGTAGCTCATAGAGGGCCGGGGTGTTAGTCCCGGTGTCTCTTTGGGAATGGGCCTCTTGGTTCGTCTACTGCCGCCTATTTACTCTAATTCCAACGCACTAATTTTATCATGTATTCTTTCGAGCCCAGGTGGCGATGCGTTTGGGGGCATAGCCATAAGGAGACTTAAGGAATAGCGTTAGTTTTGTCTCTATTTTCCCCTGTCTGGCCTGCCTTGCTTCGGCATTTCTTGTTCGTTGGAGTGCAGTCACTCGTTGAGCTTGTGCACATGTAGCGTGACACTCACGGGTTCCATTGGGCTTACGTCGTAAACTGTTTACGTTCAATGCAATGCATAATTTTCTTCGACTAAAATATTTTTGTTTCTCCTTTTCTAGAACTATTACTCATTGTACAGAACCCATGCTATAGTGGCCAAGCCTAATTGCCCGAACAGTTCGGTAAGTTTTGTGAAGAAAGATTGTCATATCTAGTTCTTTCGTCTCGTCTAGGTCTTTGCCCTTTGTGCTTATACATATGAACTTATCATTATTCTGCTATTCGATTCGAGGTGCCCATGCCTAGTAATTTTATGTTAAATCACCCTCGTGCCGAGGATTTTGCGTCTGCTCATATCATCTTTATTAATATTATAAGGTTTGCTAGGAAGCACAAACCATCTTAGCAGTTAATCGAATTTTTTAATGTGTTATATTAATTTTTTTAACTCGTTTCTTAATTGTTGCGCATATGATTAACTTGAGATGAAATCATTGTGCTTGGCTAGGCTGATCTCTGCACTTGTGAACAATTAGAAAGCTCTAAAGTAGTTTCTTTTGTATTTGTGCAGTCACCATAACAACGTGTCAATAAACTTCGACTCCCGAAGTATGGTTTTACTAACTGGCGGCACATATGTAGTTTCTGAATTATTTTCAGCCGCCACAATGTCCTTGATTTAAAATAGCGGAAGCAATTAGAGCAATTAGCATCAAGCGAAATAACCCTTATATAAATGTGAAGTACAATCAAGGTTTCAACTTGTTAAAATTAAGCTGATCTAAAAATTTCCTGGAAGGTGCTGCATATATATATAGGGCGCACAGACAGGTAACCTCGAACAAAGTGGTGCTAGTACGAGATTGTTACTGAGTTGACAAATGTGGAACTTGCGGTACAACATTTGACAGTGATACATAAAATCTTGACTGTGATAATTACGCATTTTGACTATGATATTTTCTTGTGATCCGTATTTTCTTCTTGCAGTTAAAATGGTTAGGTGATCATCTTAGTAGTGTGACAAATTCAGACTTATTGGTTCTCTAATGTTCATAGATTTTTTTTAGACCTGAAGATGACAAGAGTTTTGTGCCGAAACGTTGTCGACAATTTTAATACAGTGATTAGTGCTATTGCCAAATTTTATTCCCGATTAGTTTAAACAAACTGACTAGTGTTAACCTTGGAAATTTTAGGAAGGTAGGAAAGGCTTTCAAAATTGATCTATAAACTATACAGTACAACAAATGTCTCATAATATGAACCGTTCGAAAAATGTGATAGCAGAACTTCGAAGTGATACCAATACCGGCAGCACAGACACTGCGAAGAAACTTGGCCGACTTCAAAAAGAACTGCCAGGCAAGCCAGCAAATAATGCAACGCTGTGCATTGAGGGACCGTCCTCGAACTGCAGTGGATATTTATTGAAGACATTAAAGATGACGCCAAGGTTTCTACGCAAACTGTGCCAAGACGTTGTAGGAAATTGGTATCTTTGCTCGCTATCCTAAGAAAAAACCTTTCGTGCAAGCCGAGGCCTTGAATGTGGCAACCCAATTGGATGTGGAAATATGTGACAGTGCAACTTTAGCGTTAGGCCGTTGCCCGCCAGAAAGCAGCAAGCGACGCAATGGAATTTTTACGGGAGTCGTGTTGCAGCAATGCACGGGTGTCGCGAGGAATCCAAGTTGCAGCAGTGGGGACAGCAGACTGCTGTGCTTTCCGTTACATTTTGTCATGCAACAAATTTGTCGCGTTGCGGGTCACTTGTCTCGCCAGTGGGACAGTGCCCCGGAGCCCGGCATTAGTGTGTACCAGCCATTGCACTACTTCTGTGAATTTTTAGGGAGTGGGGATCATGACGGCGGCGGCCAGGAATAAACCACATACACAAGTATTCAAAGTAATACAAACTAATCTTTATCATAGTGTAGTAGTGAAGATGAACTTGACGTCTTCCTTCCTAATTTTGGAGTTGATTTGGTCCTGAAAGGGGGTGAAGAGTTTGCCACAATGGGGGGAATGAAAATTTTCGATCATTAGCTTAGGCATTTTTTCACATCTAGGCCAACCCACCTGACTGCCTGTAAAGGATCGTCAAGATACGCCCAATTTCTTCTAGGAGTTTTTCGGTAGAAAGATATACAATGCAGACACATTCAGGACAAAATGATCATCACCTCTCTAACTTCGTTCGCAGGTGATAATCACCTCTCTTACATATTTTTTGGGTGATAAATGGGTAAAGACAATCTCTCCAGGAGTACAACAGTTGCAACTTCCTTGGTTTTCAAAACATTTAAATAATTACGAGCAGTGCCTATTCATTAACATGCCAAATAAAAGTAGTTTGTCAATGAAGTATAACTTGCTGCGGCGCCGTAAGTAAGCAGTAATACCAATAGAGGTGGAAAGGAATTTAATAGCATACATATCTGCAGCTGCAGAAAATTCACTATTATTTAGGTTAAGACAGTGTGACACTGCAATTGTGACTTGCAGTCACAAGGAAGATGAACATTTTATCATATTCATGTATCATGAACTTTTATGAATGACCATGTTCGCTATATTAGAGTTTTCATTAACACTGAAATATGCACTCAACAATACAATACATTTAATGAAATGTAGACAAACGTTGAAGCATCAACCACAACTGTGTTAAAGACATATCATTCGTGTTAATCATACAGAGTGCTTATATTTTCTGTATCTCCTTACTATCGAGATTTGAACCTGACAAATTGTAGCCAACATCCTGTATATACTGAATGGCTTCCATTTCTTATATTTTTCTGATTTTTTTTTTCACAAAACCATAAGTTCCTACGCAATTTTTGTACCTGTTAGGCCCCGTTCGCGCTTCTACCACACACACCACGCAACGCAACACGAGTGCTTGTGTCCGTGCCTCGCGCTGTGCTATTCCTACCGCGTGCGACGAGAGCCGTTCGCACATGTCCCACACCGCACGATGCAACACCGCTCAACATGTTTGCGTGTAGACAGGACATGACACACGCTGCAACATGGCTGAACACGGCGCAACAAGACAGAGATCTGGCTCAGTGTTATATTTTCTTTGAGCATTAAAGAAACTTTTTACTAATTTCTATTGTTGCTATTGAATATATAATTTTAATAACGTATTTTGAGTGCTAAATGAAGACATTTGACAAATCCTGACTGAACCTAACTGGATTTATTAAAAAAATAAAAATTTACCGTGTACGTAATTAGCAGTGGGAGCTCCAGGGTGAAGTTTTAATAATAATAAGTTTGTAAGTAATGTGACGAACCTGAGTTTGTTCAAATGACATGGGATTCTTGTGTGAGCGTTTAAACAAAAGAAATATAGACATAAAGCTAGATTGAAGGAGAAAGAACTAGCGTTTTGCGTGGTGTGGTATATGTGCGAACGACCTTTCAACACGTGTTGCGTTGCGTGGTGTGGTGTGGGGCGGCGCCATGCGCTGTGGTACATTTGCGAACGGGGCCTAAACAAGGTAACATGTGAGAAAAATGCTCAATACGAAAGATGAACTATATGTTGATTTATTAGCCAATCATTAGCTGTGCCCCGACTGAGATAGCCTACTTATATTTTTGGCCATGAATTCTTACCACGATTTGATTATCAGCAATATACTGGAGGAAGAAGCGTTTACAAAATATCTGAATAACTGCTGTAGAACAATGAAAAGGCTTAAATTTACAAATAGAAACATATCCATAGAGCCTAAAAAATAAAAGAAATAAATAAAAAAACCCAAAACCCACTACCAACTGTTTTTTAAACCCTTGGATTCTCGAACCCTAGCCTCAGATTTACTATTATTTTCAATATTGTAAAACTTGCAATGTTGCATTTCGTAACGACGATACAAGGTTGTAGTTTATATGCCTTGTGATTGTAAGTTACAGCTCCCGTCTACAGCCAATAAACGGTCGCTTTGCATCTTCCATTCAATCAACAACCAATGGTGTGGGTCTGCATCTGAACAACCAATCCGCAGGCGGAATACATCAAAGTTTGGTTTTGTATACACGTTGAGACTCTATAGTAAAATTACTTTAGGAAGACCATAGTGAGTGTCACTGCAACGGTGCCACAACTACCACCAATTATTATCCTGCATCTGTGTTTTCCTTTAGTAGAATAGGAAACGAACCCTATGCCAGGTGAACTATATTAAAAACTTTGAAATCATAACAACAGACTATAGGTTTTAATAGGAACGTGGATAACGGTCATAGCAGATGGAATGGATATATTGCACACATATTACTGTGTATTAAATCATCACATGAACGTATAGATGTACTTCTACATAATTATGTGTGTTGAATAACATATGAAGGTTTGGCTTATTTTTCACTCCACCTTGAGGTAAGAGTTTTTGCTCATTTATAAGAGGTTTCCTAAGTAAGCCTATTCCTCTATTTACTGAATACAATTAAACGTTGAATTCCGAATAAGAAGACTTAGTTATGATGATTACAAATGCTTCCACCAACTTTTCTGCTGCTATGTCTCGTTTACCATCTTCATCTTGCAATTGCTCTACATGTTGTTTGGTCACCCATTTTATACGTGTTATTTTTTGCTATGTGACTTCACCTGCGTAAATATAAGCTCAATTGGAATGTAATGACAAGGATTAGGGGTTGATCTCAAAACCCGGTGCCCTGCTTCTTCTGAAATTTTGTCAGTTACGTATGTCGTCGTGACATCTACCTTCTTCGCAGGCTCCTGCAGCTGTTCTCTGGTAGAATTCTCTTGAGGCTGTACTCCCTTGCTTAATGAGCCACTCCAGCCAATCTGATTTCCTCCATGATGAAGTATGCCTTCTTTAAAGCTTCATGTGATGGTAAAATGCTTTGTCCATGACAATTACTGAGTTAGCTGAAACATTTGAAAGCAGTTGCTTTCCAAACCATTCTTCAATAAGTGTGGCATGCATCTGATGATGATAGTCCCCATCGTTTTTAGCTTGGAATATCAGCTCTGCGTTCTGCAGAAAACCATTACTCGTCTCATCATTAAGAATAATCAAACGACTTCCTCTTCCGGTAGGTGGTTTCACTCCGCTACCATGTGGCGATGTCGTGCCTCTCCAGCATTTTGTAACCCCATAATTTTGATTGACTTAATTTTCATCAAGTACACACTGTTATGGGACGACTTCTTGACTTCCCTGATGTCGTCAAAACGTTGTAAGCGCAGCTGCAATATCACTTCTCTACATTAGGAACTTGGGATATAGGACAAAAGCCCCGGTACTAAAAAAGACCTGGTAGGAAAAAAGCCCCATACTTAGTTATTTTGAAGCAAATGAATATGAAATACGTTAAACTATACTGTACAGCATCAACCTAACGAAATCAACCCCTAACCTGGTCTAGGTTTTTCTAATTGAACACAGCCGAATCTAACCACATCTAACTAAACCCAACCCATTCTAACATACATTACCTAGCTTCTTCTTACCTAACTTACGAGTTGGTAATTTTTTTTCGCCTAACCTTACTTAACCTCAGCTGAATAGACCTTAACATTTATTTAGAACAGCGATTAAGAAAGAGAAAAGCATACCTCCCCCACCTACATTTTCCTAATGGTTTGAATCGTTATGTAATTGCCTAACTTTTCATACATAAACAAATTTTACTTGACAGGCCCAGCAAACAGAGAATGTAACGGGAGGACTCGATGGGATTAAAATAAGATTTAGCCGTGACCGCATGTAGCCAAATAACGTCACACCGACGAGTCAAAGTACATATTTGAGGGGTCGAACCTCACGCCTGCATAGTTTGGGTTCGTAATCCTAACCAAAAATGTATTCAGTGTTATACTCTTCACGCGAGAGAAACCATAGGAATATTTATTGCTCAAGCTTTCTGTAGTTAAGGACAATCTTACTGTGTTTTGTACAGGAGTACAACTCCAGTAGTTGGCCAGTCAGTAACGGGAGATTGAATGAATTAAGTCCAACAAATACGGCGATATGATTAAATACGTTTTGTGAAGAGCCCTGTAACTGAATACGAAGTGTAAATTCGGCTTCACTTCAAAGAAAATCTGACAGAAAATCTCTTGGGGTATGAAAGTTAATCCTTCCAAGACCAAATCTATTGTTATCTCAAGATCGAGAGCAGTACTACCTGCTTTTATACCTATCACTCTTGATGGTGTTGTCGTGAATGAGGTTTATAGTGTGCAGGTCTTAGGAGTTACTATTGATGGGAAGTTGACGTTTGAGCCCCGCATTCGTAGTGTTCCTCCCTCCGCATCTCATGAAGAGGCTGGGTATTTTGAGGAAAGCATCGAGAGTTTTTGCAGACCCTGTTCTTGCGTGCGAGTGTTGCTGGAGCTTCCTTCTACCTATAGTAGAATATTGTTCTCCTGTGTTGGCCTCGACTTCGTCTCACCTGGGGCTCCTTGACAGAGTGATGTCTTGTGCTTCTGATCTGTGTGCTGGGCTCTTTAACTGTAATTTTGAACACCGGCGCAGGGTTGCTTCGTTATGCATGTTCTATAAAATCTTCCACAACGATAAGCACCCTCTTGGGCCCTTGGTGCCAGTCCCTCATCTGCCTCAGCGGCGCACTCGCGGAGCTCTTGCGCTTCACGAATTTGCTGTTCAGCTGCCTCGGGCGCGCACTGCCCAGTAACAGCGGTCATTTATGTATCGTTGTGGTCAGTTGTGAAACGCGCTGGATGGATCTGTTTTTGTAAATGCAAATTTGATCGTTTTTAATGGCAGAATCAATCGTTTCCTCTCCCGTGATTGTTACTCAGTTGCCGTTTGTTGCTTTTTTTTCTTTGTCACATACTGATGTTTCCTGTTTCGAGCGTTGGGTGGCGTGGGGACCTTGTGTTCTTTGGCCCTTGCCTTTTACCCTCGCGGCTTTTCGCTCGCTTTGAATAACAATAATGAACAGAAGTTGGCTAAGTACGCTACCTCGTGGAAACCCATTTTCTAACTGCTCACTGCAGGACTAACCATTATCTCTCATAATTTGGACTATGGTTAAGTTACAGAAAAGCGGACAAACTCCTACCAATGGACGGTTAGCTGAGAGATAAATGTGTTATTTTCATTGTAGGAGTAAATAAATATGTCAACTCAGTTTCCGTAGACTTTTCTGAGCGTATTTTAAAGGAATCTTCGAACTCCAGTTTATTTTTCATTTCCTGAAATTCTCAAAATTTTCTTAGAACACTGGCCCTACCAAATATTCCACTTATTTCGGGTAAAGAAGTAATGGTGTAATACCTTCATTTTTCGTATTCTGATTGGGTCTACTGTAATGTTCAGTTTTTTCTATATTTTAGTGTTCAGGTACACCATTCTTAGGGTGCAAATCCGATATGATTTAGCGCATGCATGGAAAGCAACTATTTTGTCGTTCACATCAACCAGAAAATCGAAGCTGCGTACAGGAAAACTGTAGAATAATCGCGGAGACCCTCTTCCCAGCGTAGCACAAACTCACGCGACAATATTCCGATACGCATTGAGGGCTCCTGATCAGACATTGCTCACAGGGAGCCGGTACACATCATACAGCTATGCACTACAGACTAAAACTATGGAATAGTTTTTAAAAAATTGTGAATTCTTGACCTTTAAAATTTGGATATGGCTGAAAATTTTGGCAAATAATAACGATTTTCCATCCTAATAAGAGATACAAATTTCACTTATTTCAGGAGGAAAAAAATACGACGAAATAAATTTTAATAATGAAAAACATGTTTATTGTCAAAGATCATAGACACAGAAGGAAACTAGTTATTTTGAAATGTAACTTGTTACCAATCCTGTTCACTTCATTTCGGGGTTCTTTTCTGTTTGATTGCCCGTAAAATTATAAAACCAAATACACTTTTCAAATGTCATTTTTATGCTCTTTCTGAAAGTGTTATTCTTTTTTCGGGAAATAAAAGATGAAAAGTTATGACTATTTATTCAGAAATATATAGGATTGATCAATATTTCATGGTCACATATCTGAAAGGAAAACTTTAGGTTTGGTTAGCATATTCTTCGCTAGCCATTTTGACTTTATTTAGTATTAACAGCAAAATCTAAGGAAAAAACGAAAATTGCGTATCTTAGCAAATACATATGAAATATCGATCTTTAAATGCTCATAACATTTTCATATTTCATTTTTCGAAAAAAGAAATATATATATTTGGAAAGAGCATAAAATACTGCATTAGAAACGTGTATTCTGGTTTCATAATTTGACGAGCAGTGAAACGGAAAAAATTTTAATTCGGTAACTAAGAATAACTTCATGATTTGAGTTTATAAAAATTATGTCTGACAAAATTATGTCTGTTTTAGGAAACGCACAATTGAGCAGAGTAAGCAAAATTGTAGCCTTAGCAAGATAGCTGAAAGCTGAAACTGTCTAGCAACGAAACTCTTCTTTACATTCTCAGATACGGGAATAATTAACTGCCCTACGCAAGCAGCTCAGCAACCTTTAAAATAAATATTTCGATTTCGTACCATGGATACGCCAGGATATCAGATATGTCAGCTCGTTTTTGCTCTGCGACAAGGTGTTTGGGCGATGACTGGAATAAAATCCAATATATACTAAAACACAGTTGTTGGTCGCTTGCTTACTCTTTCGCTCCCTTGCTCGCTCCAATGTTGGTCCGTCTCTCCGTCACGCAGTTAAGAGTTTAATAAGAGAAAATTCATGTACAGAAGAACAAGTTGACATACCTACCATACAACTTCAGCGCTTGGAGTACCGGTGACAAATATAGCTCTAGAACTCCGGCCTCTGGATCCCCAGCCTCTGGATCCTTAGCCTCTGGATCCCCGCTTTTATTGCTGAATGATATCGAAGTAATTGAATCTTCACACTGAGCAGACGCCTTTTTATATTGAATTTACATCACATCCACATTCCGACGCTGGAGGTTCCACAATCAGTTGATATCCACAATAAGGTGAGCCCTGGGCATTTCCATTGAAATCTTTTGACTGAACTATATTTTCTTAGTGCAACTTAACGCTTGATCGATTCCAAGCTGATATTCACTCCTTATCGTGCAAGGAGAGATATTTTGCTATCGCAAAACTCATGGTTGTACAGCTTGCGTTTCACTAATGGAAGATCAGGCCTGCAGGGATGAGACCTTTAATTTAGCAAGACCTATACTGGGAACCAGAACAATTAAAAACTCAATCACAATATTTTTGCCGTCATTTTTGACGGCTGGGCCCTCTAGTTGGAAGAATAATTGATGCAATGAAATTATCAGCCTGAAGAAAGTAAGGATCGAGCTGCTAAGGGAAGCTTCAAATATTATTAGTGCTTCGAATTCAAATGGGATAATGCAAGAAGTCCATTCGCATATAAGGCCGCCCTATACGTTTGCCGTTGTCTGCAACTTAGCCTTATTTCCGAATATCTGTTTTCTTAAAGCGTGACAGGAAATGGATAGTTAAATTTACAATATAATGAAGACCCATGTGTATTCATCGATCTGTTTATCTGTTTATCCATTTTCTGTCACGCTTTAACACAACATATAGGCGGAAATTAGCTCAGTCGTCAGGGGCTCTGGTCGTCCTCTCAAGCTCCATTGAAAGTGATAAGTAGAAAATAGGCCGGGTTGCAGAAGATGGCAAACGTATCTTAATCAGGGACATTTGAAATTCAAACAAAGAAGACATCGTAGGCTTAGTCTGATTTGTACGAGTATTAGCTCCTTCATACATCGAATCTGTGGCAAAGTATCGGACGATCATTTGTTTGAATGCACACCTTGCATTGCTGAAATTGAAATCGCAGCACTGAAGATATCTGAAGCTTCCATTGGCACTCTCCTGCATCTTGATTCGTTGTTGCTTCCCACAGATAATTTCGTTGCTTCAGCTATTCTCCCAAATGTAATTCAAAGGTCGATGCAACAGGTTTCGCTGAACAAAACCAACTGGACCTGTATAAGCTAGTCTACCGTATCCACAATACCGAATCTGAGCTATTACTTTGAGCGTTGCTGATCGGGCTGCAATAAGCCATGAATATTGTCCATTTCAGAGAGGGAAAAAAAGTTTCGATATTGAGCGGCTGTGAAGCCATAAACGCTCATCTCAGGGTGCTTAGGTTAGCAGTTGTAATAACGAATGTATTATCAATGAAGAAAGTCTTCACAAATTGTTCCCTGTCATTTTATGACAGCGCGGGCCCTCTAGTAAACAAATAAATAAACAGGCAGAAAAATAAACACCGCGGTCTTCATTATATTGTAGAATATACTTAGTAGAGGCGTGTCTTAAAATGTGGTACATCGAGTCACAGTGCTGTAAACTAATTGCATCATTGCTATGTGAAAATGTAAAAATTTCACGGGCCTATCTTGGCCCTCCAAACCATGAAAGTTTTACAGGTGCAGCTAGTTTACAATAGGGTGTTAAGCAATCCCAACTAAATTACACCCCACATTACGACGCTGTTGGCACACTGACATCTTTAATGCATGGGACACTTCAACTTTGAAAGGCTGGTAGCACGTTCCTTAATAGCACAACCACGAGAGTACACACAATCGGGGACACGAATTCGGGCCTTCAAGGCGAAGGGGGAGGGACGGAGAAGACCAAATATAACACAAAGGAGCACAGTACATTTTTTGCCAAAGCTTCACTGGCACATGGACATAAACGTCGCACAATATATAACACAGACGAGAGAACACAATGTACGAAGAAGCTGCAATGATGATTGAAGCAAGCTGGCGCATGAACACAAACAGTAGAAATGAGTTCTGAAGCAGCGCGATAGTTGGAAACAGGAACACGCTTCTAAAACCGGAACTAAAAACGGTCAGTCATTGCGACTGTTCTCATCAGAGGACAATCGGAGAGAGGCTGCCCCCAGTTTTTGAGAACCCGTGACTACAAGCAGTTTGCTCTAGAACGTTTCCGAAAGCTCTCCATAAAACTTTTGGAGCAAACCCCAGCCAATAATGTAGTCCTTTACTGACGTCATTCTCAATGACGTCACAAGGCTGAAACAATTAAATTCATAAATCCACTTTTCTGGCCAATAACAGCGGCTCACGTTTAGGCAGAGAAGAGCCCTCACCAAACTTACATTCCTCTGATCTTAGCACCGCCTTTACTGGTTGCATCGTATCCTATCATGCGCACTGCCCGAGAAAGCACTATAAATGTTCTTGAGAATTTCCTTCGTATAGCATCTTTTATCTAGGACAACGTTTCACCACTAATGTAGATAATGTTAACGTTTATCTAATCAGGATAATATTAGTAACAGATTTCCTACTGCTGAACTTTGCACCGGTATTCGCTCCGGTGTGGCAACTCTACCGGCTAAACATGTTAGACTACTGCATGCCCCCTGGCATAGACAAAGACTGAGCCAATACAGGCCATAACAAAGGATATATGTATAGTATTAAACCCCATTGTAATTAAATTTCAACTACAAATGCACACTACTATTTTAGTTGCTCAATATAGCTTTTACTTACTGTGGTATACATAGATATGTATTGTGTTTTTTTTTTATTTTGAGCTCTGTTGACATTACACAAAACCGTAATTTTTATGCGTAAATAGAAGTGAGACTCTGGCATGCACAGTGCCTAGACATAAGTATTTGCACTACTCTATTTTTTATGTATTTTAAAAAATTTAGGGACTGCTTTAGGATAATTAATACAGAAAGTTTGTATAATGTATATATATAATAGAATATTTAAACAGAACAGTCAAATGTGCACTCATAATAAGAAAATTTAACACAAGTTAAAGTAATGAGGGACAAAAGTATTTGACCAAAATAAATATGACGTTGAATCTTTGATATTTAATAGTATAAATTGAATAAATTAGTTTGGAAATTATTCTAGAACGTTCATGAAACGTCTCGAAGCAAATGTAATGTAAACAAACCACAGCCGGCGCAATCATTACCTCTCTAGACCTCGTTGAAGTCGCGCACACTCACACTATATTGCCCAGAGTTAAAGAAATCCCTGAAGCTACTCGTAAACGGATAATTCAACTTCGTAGTGAGGGATTAACTTATAGAGTAATAGCGGAACGTGTCAATGTTGTTTTTTCAACGGTTGGAGCAATAGTCTGCAAGCATCAAGTGACTGGGGCGGTCTCCAACCTGCTAAGAGCTGGAGCTCCGCGTAAGATCATGGGTCGTCCTCGGCGCTACATGGTACGTAACGTGACTAATGACCCCATGACAACTCGTGCTGACCTTCAGAGTGAACTAGCGTCTCAGGGATTGCATGTCAGCAAGAAAACTATTGTTAGGGAATTGAACCGTACTGGTATTCATTCTTGCACTCCTCGCAAAACTACTTTCTTACAGCAAAACATGTCAACAGCCGCTTAACATTTGCCAAAGACCACCTGGACAAAGGAAATGAGCTTTGGGAAGGGGTTATATGGTCTGACGAAACTAAAATAGAACTTTTTGGCCGAAACGAAGCTCGGCATTTATGGAGGAAACGTGGTACTGCCTATGACCCCAAGAACACCATTAACACCGTGAAGCATGAAGGGGGCAGCATCATGGTGTGGGGTTGCTTTACTACCCATGGTGTTGGGGATCTTCATATTATTGATGGCAAGATGAATAGTTTCATGTACTGGGGGATATTAGAGAAGAAGATGCTTCCAAGTGCCAAAAAATTCTACGGACGGCGCAGGTGGACCTTCCAACAAGACAACGACCCCATACGTACTGCTAATTTAACGAAAGAATGGTTTCAAAAGAAGAAAATAAATGTTCTTTCAAAGCCTAGCTTATCACCGGACCTTAATCCAATAGAAAATTTGTGGCGTCTTTTTAAATCTGATGTCCACAAACGGTGTCCCAAAAACCTTACTGAATTAAAGGTTATCTGCATGGAAGAATGGAATAAAATACAATCAAGTTAATGTGAAAAGTTAATTTCCAGCTATAACAATCGTCTCCATGCTGTTATTGCCAATAAAGGTCACGCCACCAAGTACTAATATCATAATTTTTTTTGGTCAAATACTTTTGTCCCTCATTACTTTTGCTTGTTTTAAGTTTTCTTGTTATAAGTGCACATTTGACTGTTCTGTTTAAATATTCTATTATATATGTTATATAAACTTCTTGTATTAATTATCCCAAAGCAGTCCCTAAATTTCTTAAAATACATAAAAAATAGAGTTGTGCAAATACTTATGTCTAGGCACTGTATATACTGTAGTTATGTTAGATTACATCGCGACAGATTGAGCGCAGTAATTCTCTCTTTATGTTGAGACTTGTGTGATGCAGGGTAAAAATATATATTATAACTAGTGGACCCGTGCGTGAAGAATTCACGCAATAACCTATACGTTTGCCTAAAGCCTCTAGGCCGGTGCGGAATCTTCTCTTCTCTTGTTTGCTTCTTAATTTTCTTCTTTTTTTCATTGATCCTTTATCGTGCTGGCATCCTTAGGTCTTCTATATAGACAGGCAGAAGTAACATCTTGAGTAAAACACTCCAACAAACTTAAACAAAATAGCAGCTTATATACAATGTGATCGCTCCGTAGCA
>LQNS02276926.1:5165903-5176210 GCA_001587735.2 Parhyale hawaiensis | reverse complement strand
CGATCCTACCCAACGTACAGCACCGTAAACATTGGCTAGTTCTTCTCAGTCATCATGGAAGTAAACTGCTTGGGGCGGTAACCTTTTAAGGTAGGTTAAAGAACAAGCACAAATTTGGAGTTAAGAAAGGCGGCGCTACAAGACCAAAAGGAGAGGTTCGGCAACAAGAATCTATTATTAAAAAAATGGACTTAGTCTGCTGTATGATGTAGTGAAGCTTTGCATAAAATAGAGCAGAAACTTGATGCGTTATATAGCAGCCACGGGCCACGCCATAGAACTGTTATCGTCGGACGATGATGAAAAGGACAGCTTAGTGAATGCTTATCAATACATATAGAAAAAAAAAAAACAATGAGAGAGGTACCTTCGAAGAGTGAGACTACTATATATTGTTTTTATGTCATCTTTATATCTAATTCATTATATACAAAGGGGAAAACATTGCTGGTCAAGCATCTGCGAGACCCAACGGTGATATGTTAGCGTCTACTGTGGATAGGCTGTCTATGGTGACTTATGGTAAACGGGCTACGACTTGGCATCACGGGCTACGTTAAGTCCGCTGCATACGAGTCGGAACACGGCAGCGCTTCACGTTCTTGGAGCAGATGTTTCTGGACGCGTAATAACGGCTTAAACTATGACACATAGCAATTCCGAATAGGAACCATTGATAAATAAAACTCAATAGCAATCATAAGAGATTCGAAACTGGGCAAAGGACTTTTGCTGTAGTGGAAAAGCTGCCGCGGAAGCTCGGAATTTAAGCAGCTTTTGACACAATAATACTAGCTAAGACTGAAGGGTAGGGAGAAACATTCTCGTGTCCAGCAGACTTGAGGTTAGGCGCACTTCGTCATGATGTAGGTAGCTTTGGTTAGAAGAGCTGCATTAGGTCAAACTTAAATGAGTTATAACAGCCTAGCTTAGGTTTGCTACGTTTTATAAAGTGAGATCATTAACAAACCGTGCAATTTTCACGGGTCCCGCTAGCTCCCGATTAAGGCGAAATACCTTATTGAAATTTCCAACTGTCATTCCAGCGGCGCTGCGCAATTTTAAGCCGTACATACACCCGCAAACTCTGCAGTAATTGCGCAACGGCTGCGCAGTTATGTCCGCTTTTCAAGGGTAGCAACATTCTTATGCTTATTGCTGTGAGTTTTTATGTATCACTTGTCAAAGAACAAAGTTTTGTCAACTGTTTGTTTCATATACAATTTGTTTAATCGCTTTGTTCCATTGTCCTATTATGCAAAGTGTTTAAGGCGTATGCAAATTGAAACCTTGTTGAACTGTTATGCGAAATGGTAATTTTGTTCTGCGAAAGGTTGAAACAATATCTGTTGCTTGGTTGCTACCCTTGAAAAGCGGACATAACTGCGCAGCCGTTTCGCGTGTGTATGTACGGCTTAAAATTGCGCAGCGCCGCTGGAATGACTGCTGAAATTTTTAATAGGGTAGTCCGGCAGCCAAAGGGGAAATTTTGGGTAAACCATGTTTTGACTGATTAAAGTTTTTTCTTTGCAGATTTTGATAGTTTACACTCTACATAACGCCGCCTGAGTGGGTGTGGAGCTCTCACCCTTAGTCCAATATGGCCGCTGTGCGACATCGACAAAGTTTGGAATACTCATAACTTTCTGAATATTTACGATAGAAACATGTTTTTGGTGTCTAGACCTAGGTTTTTAGGAATAAGGATTACAATCAGACGTGTGTTTTATTCTTTTCTGATTATTTTATATGTCTAAGACAAGATGCACTATGGTTACTTCCGGCTTGTTTTTCAGATATTTCGGAAAAAAAAATTACGGGCTATTCAGTATTTATACATTTTGATGTTTGATTGTTTGAAATCATTTTCCAGAGACTTAATAATCTTCCAATTTCTGCACAGGAATATACTAATACAAGTATGCAATACACAACTTCAATAAACATAAACAGACATGCTTACTAAAGCCCTCTGAGAGCGCATACCTCCGCCAAGCGAGGCAAAGGTAGAAAAAAAAATTGAAATTAGCTCCGAAACCATAATTTTCTTTGTATAAACTACAAAATATAATAATTTGATAGTTTGATAGTTATAACAGCTTGTGCAATTTTCTTGAAGATCCGTTCGTAACTTTTTGAGTTATACTGCTAACAAATGTTATGACAAACATGAGTCAAACATAGAAGCGAAGAAACCGATCCTCATCAAAATTTAATCATTTATGCCTAATAACATTACTAACAACGCCTATGAATTTCAAAGATCCATTCATTATTTTTTTAGTTATTGTGCTAACAAGCATAAAATTAAAAACAGTCACAAACGAAGGAATAAACGGACCATTACCAAAATTTGGTCATTTACTCTTTGTTATATACCTATCAACTCATGTTAATTTCATCAAAATCCATACATAACTTTTTGAGTAATGGCATTGAGAAAAATGAGGCAGACAAACAAACAAACGGATTGACATATATTCACCAGAAATTAATCATCTGTTCCTCCTAACATACCTAACAATCCCTGTAAATTTCGTCCAGATCGGTTCCTAACTTTTTGAGTTATCTTGCTGACAGACAGAGACAAATACGACGAAAACATAACCTCCATGGCCGAGCTAAAAATACATGATTACATACATCTGTGCAGAGAAATTACCCAACTGGAATACACACCTTACAGTTGTCAAGATGATTCCTCTCTATTTTTTTTTTCTGTTGCATGGCATGTGAACTACAGAAGTTATGCCTCCTACTACATGAGAACCGTGTATGATCTACCCAGTTGATTGCTGCAAATCTTGAACAGATATTCAAAGGCCAACATACCATGCACCACATTCCTGGGCTATTGAATGACACTTGCGCTATGGCCGCAGCAGGCGCTACATCATTGGCTTATATTTGAAAATCAGAAGAGTATAGACGAGGGCACACATTTTACATGCCAGCTGCAATCTCCAACCATCCTGAACGAAATTGGCAATCACCAGCATACGTTAATCTATACCTCACACAAAGACTCAAAGAGTCGTCTGGGCGAATGAAGCGTGAAGCGTGCTGACACTCTAGACCTAACAGAACTTTCTGATAAGCTTGTAAATGCAGTCACTGCGCAGATTACCAAGCATATATCTGTCAACCCTAACCAAGCTCTTCAACTTGAATGACAACAAATGAAGAAATTTATATAAAGTTCACAGGAGGGCTTTCATCAACCCATGCCAGAACTGATTCACTCCATGGCGACGACTAGCAAACACATTAAGGTTGGCGTTGAAATGGGGGCAACTTATGCTAGAGCAATGGCAGAACACCTCAAGAGAACTTGAAGATTAAATCTCATATCGTAGGAATTGGCACTAATGTTAACTGCAGTCTTTGGCGATCATGTGCTTGGAGACGCCCTTGACAAACTCCAGGCAACACGGGACAGCGCCGCTGGCAAAGTGGAAACCGCTCAGAGAACACAGCACAGGCCACTGGGTGCCACTGTACTGGATGAACGTGCCATTCTGTGAGTCGCTCCATGGCCGCCGAGTAATTGAGTTGGCCAAAACTAAGTGAAAAAGGTTCGCTTTGCGCCCTCAAAAATGATTGAAGCAGGCTCATATGTTGCTGATGCTTGATTGCAATACCCAGAGCAGCACAAAAGGTGCAATAACATCGTCTAGGAAGAATAAATCCAGCAGCGTGTACCTGCAGGTTGTCGAACACAGCTCGTCTTCCAGTAGAGTCCGTTTTTCTGACTGTTTCAACGAACAAAGCTTAGCTGATTGACATCATTGATAATGATCTCAAAATTCTTGTGAATGAATTTCAAGGAAAGCTGTTATTTGTGACAAGCAAGGTTCCAATTCCCTATAAACTGAACAGGGAATAAATAACACAGCGACATGATAGGTATGTCAACAAGCGAGGAAGAAGCTGACACGATCATAATACGGCTGATCTCCCAAGTTGCGAATCAACTTTCCTGGTTATGGCAGATAATACTGATCTACTTTTCTGCTTCTGCTGTATTAGTGAGAAAGAGGCCAGATCTCTTGCACAGTAGTCATGATTTCCCTTATTGAAGGGAGATGCTTCTTGGACATGAATGCATCTGTGGAGACTTGAAAACAGTCATACCAGATAAGTAGCGAGCCCTCGTTCTCGCTGGATGCGACACTGTCCCATTGCCTTACGGCATTAACACTGTCACAGGCCTGAGGGTACTCAAAAGTCAGACTTGTGGGCACTTGATGAAATGGTTCAAAATAATTACCATGAACAACCACTGACACCAGTTGCTGAAAAAAATTTGTGACATTTCTCTTTGCTCGGTATGGCCTAAGAAGCTGCCCGTCTGTCACTAAAGCTCACCCAAAGACATGGATCAAGAATACAGCCCAGAGAGGAGCTGCTGCCCGCAGCTATCGTCATTACCACTACTGACGTAGCTGCTAGCAGAGAATATCCCTCGGGTTGGGCCAAAGGTAACAATCTGGCAACACTTATTGGATCCCTATTCATTGGACCTCCATGCCATATAAAATAGATGGTCAAGACGTCAAGAAACGGACACTTTGCATCCTGTTACTGTTCCTGATGGGTTGCTCTGATGCCAAGGAACTTTTTTCGAGTCATCAAGTGCTCCTGTGAAGCGGATAGACTCTACAGAACACGACGTAACAGCTACCAAAATATCAGTTTCCTATGCAGAGCTTTCTGTGCATGAAAAGGAGAGGTTTACTGTGAGAACATGAAGTTTTCCGGTGAACCTGAAGTTAACCGACATACTCTCTTGGATGAAAATGTAAATATTAATACTACTGTGGTCAATATATAAAACATTAATCTTACNCTATGCAGAGCTTTCTGTGCATGAAAAGGAGAGGTTTACTGTGAGAACATGAAGTTTTCCGGTGAACCTGAAGTTAACCGACATACTCTCTTGGATGAAAATGTAAATATTAATACTACTGTGGTCAATATATAAAACATTAATCTTACAAAAACATTCGATGCTTGTTGACAATGGGCACTCTGTAGAACGCTCACCACTTCCAATTTCAAGATACAATCTTGAAAAATACCAGTTGCGTATGTAAGTTTTGGATAGCTACAATGTGAGAAAAAGTTCAATTTGTAATATTTTAGCTATTTAGGTTGAATTAACTGATATAATAATCATCTTAATGTAATCCTTGAATCTGACAACCTAGATACAGACACCAGAATCAAGTGTCTATCAAAAATATTAGTAAAGTTATGGATGTGTCAATAATTTTTGTTGACGGTACACGGCGGCCATATTGGATTTTGGCGATTTTAAGACATTGCTCAAGGGTGAGCGCTCCACACCCACCCAAGTTACATTATAAACAACCAGAATCTGGAAAGAAAAAACTTAATCAATCAATGCATGGTTGGCCTCTCTGGCTGCCTGACTAAAATAAGCTCACATGAGAATCCGCTTTAAATTTTAGCACCATCAGCTCCTGTCTGTCAGCCATCGCAGGTGTCCACACCGTCGGCACAAATGTACATCCGCGCACGTAGTCAGTTATCTCACTCACCGATAGACACTGAGTTGCTTTACTTCATCCTTGCATACCTCAGCTGCTTTCATTGCTGTCGCCTGAGCCAATGAAAGAACGTCGCATAATACGCTCAGTATGCAAATTTCGGTCTTTCATCCCACCTGTGCGACGCAACTGTAACTACTGAATATTCCATTGCTTTCAGCGTCAAAATATAGCTCAAATCTTTGAGTTTACGACTTGAAAAGCATCTGCATGCTTTTGGAGAGGCTTTAGTTATGTCGTAAGTCGCATTAAAGAAATCTGTCGTATAACGGCGCCGCGCTCTCATTACGTCGCCCGCTTTAGAGCGGCACAAACTTTTCCAACAATATTCTAGAAGCGGCGATATTCAAAAGAGACACCCCAGCCAAATTGACTCAAACGAACTTTTTACAGCCCAAACTTATGATATTAGGAGAAGTTTTTAGTGGCTTAGACAATAAGGGAACGAATGAAGTGAGTAACGACCGGCACACATGCGTTTATGAACAGCGCTTCCTGGCACCGGCGCTTCCAAAATGCGTTGAAGCTCTTCGGATCAGACGCGGCAATTGCGCTGATAGCGCCGCCCCTGGCGACAGTTGCGCTCGGGGGACAAAAGTCGGGAATATTCTAAAACGTTATAACTTTGTAGCCACTAGAGTCTGCTGCAGTGTAAATAGTTCTACAATATGAAAAACTGGAAATATTGTCTGAAAATGTTCATAGCTTAGCGTTTGTTTACTGTTAGCTCACTGTCGGTAATTTCATTGTTAGTCCAGGCTCTAGGGGAGTGTCTGTGTACATTTCTCTTTCACGGCTCTACTATGTATTTTCCTATTCCATAGGATGAGGGCATTGAAAAAAAGTTCCGTATAACTTTCGCAACTGGTACATTTTTGAGGGGGGCATATGGGGGGGCCCAACATTATCAATTGCGGACTGATTGTTCTGAAACTTGCTCAGTATATGTATTTTCGAAAAAGAAACGTATTTTGTCCCCACAATGTTTTTGATTTAGGCCTTAGTTTTTGAGATAATGGGGTTTATATATAAATATATATGTATATTTTCAAAATTTTAAATGAATAGAACTCAATGAGGTTTCATGTTAGAATACAAAACAGTGACAGTTTTAGAATCCTTGAAGCATTCCTAACAAAACTGTAGAGCCGGATGTTCCATTATTGCATACATAATATTTTTTATCACAACTCAAACAGAATCCCTTTATTGTTTTTCCCCTATATTTTAGTTACCGACCGCAAAGAAATAAAAAATGAAGAAACCAGCTGTGATAAAAAATATTATGAGGGCAAATGTGGAGGATCCAGCTCTAGAGTTTTGTTAGGAATGTTTTAATGATTCCAAAACTGCCATCGTTTTTATTTTAGTATAAAAACTCATTGAGTTCTATTCGTTTAAAATTTCCAAAATATACACATATATTTAAATATTAACCCATTATCTCAAAAACCAAGGCCTAAATCAAAAAAGTTGTGGGAACAAAATATGCTTATTTTTCAAAAATTCATTTTTTGAGCAAGTTTCAGAACAATCAGACCGCAATTGATAATGTTGGGCCCACGTATATGCCCCCCTCAAAAATGTACCAGTTGCGAAAGTTATACGCAATTTTTTTTCAATGCCCTCATCATATGGAATAGGAAAATACATGGTAGAGCCGTGAAAGAGAAATGTACACAGACACCCCCCTAAAGCCTGGAGTATGCCTGGTATAGACTAATGTCCTAGTAAATTTATCGCCTGGAAAATACATCATGTGGTAAACTACATAGCCTAGTTGCTAGTGACCACGTAATTATTCATATCGAATTGAACCCGCAAGGAATTTACAAACCGATTAAATTATCAGACATGATGAATTTGTAAGACGATTAATTACCAGGCAACGAATTTAACAGTTTATGAATTTACTGCGATGAATTTATTGGCTATTAATTTACTGCGAAGAATTTAGCAGGTGTCCTCAACGATATGCAAAACCCAGTCACACCACAGAACAGCTGTTTATACATGACTAGAGCTAATAGGAGAAAATTCAACTAGCGAGGAGCACTGACATTCAACACAAAAAAAAAAAATCACCCATATTTGTACTTTGTGAATATTTAAGCCGACTGTCCCACCAAATAGGCTACCTTCAACTTGTCAAACTTGTTTTTTCTTCACCAAACAGCAATTATACATCAGACGGACACGCAGCCGACCTTTTAGGCAGCCAGTGCAACGCTAAGTGGGTGGAACAAGGGGATGGAGGAGGGGGGGGGGGGCAGCCTCTCTTGAAAAGTTTATCTTTTTGACTTCAAATATCGTTTATTATTGGGCCGATATTGATGAAACTTGGTACAGACATACAACTTCGGAAAAAATGTGGCTTAGACTCCTTTACTTCCTCCCATTTTCTCCCTAGAAAACGAGTTAGTCAAATAAAGCGGATCTCTCCCTTTTCCAGTTTTCTATGAATAACTAGTTTTCTACGGGAAAAATATGAAAAATAGAAGAGTTTAACCCACATTCTTTTTTATTTTACATATCTGTACCAAGTTTCATTCAAATATGCACGAATACAAAAAGTGTATTAAACTCGCAGAATATTGTTAGAGAAAAAGAAATTTTTTTTATTATTGTGCAGGTTTTCATGAAACTTGGTACATATATTTAAAATCGAAAAAAAATGCGGGGTTACACTCATGGACTTTTTCCCTCTCTCCCCATAGAAAACGAGTTATTCAAAGAAAACGGACCCTCCTTTTCCAGTTCTCTTTGGATAACTCGTATTTTACGGGGAATATTGCAAAGAACAGGAGTATAACCCGCATTCTTTTTGGTACTATTACCCCCCATCCAAACCCAGCATTTTTGTTGAGATATTTAGGTAGAATAAGACATTTAAGACTTTTTTCATGAATAACTTTTTCGTCGACTATGCTTAGTTTTCGAGATATTTGACTTTGAAGTTCCCATTGTTTTTCTTTGAGAAAAATATCCGGCGTAATTACAGGCTAGCTAGCCTAAGTCAGGATAGGCCAGGTTAGGTCAGGTTAGTTTTGGCTAAGTTATGTTCGGTTAGGTTCTTATGGGGTGCTAGCAAGACTTTAGC
Organism: Parhyale hawaiensis; assembly: GCA_001587735.2. NCBI lineage: Eukaryota > Metazoa > Arthropoda > Malacostraca > Amphipoda > Hyalidae > Parhyale > Parhyale hawaiensis. The sequence continues at coordinate 5,167,537 of LQNS02276926.1, read as the reverse complement.
CGGTTATGTTTCTTATAGAAAAAAATGGGAACTTCAAAGTCAATTAGCTAGTAAACTAATCATTTCCGACGAAAATGTTGTTGCTGAAAAAGTCTCAGAACGCCTTATTCTACTTAAATATGTCAACAAAAATACTGAGCTTTTTGAGTGGGATAATAGTAAAAAATATAACTTCTTTTTCGATTTTACGTATCTGTACTAAGTCTCATGAAAATCTGCGCAATAATAGAAGAGCCGCTTTGAGATCGACTTTCACGAGAGCCTATAACCCCCAACCCCCAAGAAAAAATATTATGGTGAAGATTTTCATGAAATTTGGTAAACATAGTATATACAGATATGTAAAATCGGAAAAAATGTGGGTTATACTCCTGCACTTTTTCCAATTTTCCCTATAGAAACAGAGTTATTCAAAGAAAACGGATCCCCCTTTACTTTCCCGACTGTCCTAAAAAGTAACAATTATGTAACCCACTTCTACACAATTTAGCTTCTTCATTTTTAGAGCTAGAGCAATGAGGTTTTCGACATTGGAATGAGCATACTTTGCTATGCTACTACTTATTAGATTTTTGATATGCGAATCTATATTCCCAGTAGACTTGTTAATTTTTTCGAAAAATATCATTTTCTATTTCTAAAACTGATTAATAAATCTAAAACTAATTCAGATTTCAAAAATCTGAAGAGTTGCAATTGTAGAGCAGAGCTTACTCATTCCAATGTGGAAAGCCGCATTGCTCGAGCTTCAGAATTGGAAGGGAAGAACCGATTTTTTAAGAAAAACTAAAATTCGCACGAACAAAAAATTCTTAGAATTACCTTTTAGATACGTATACAAAATTTCAGAAACGTAGCTGCAATCATGAAAAACTTCAGGAAAATGTGAAACAGTGCTAATAATTGTCTTCCGTATTATTTAGTTTACTTGTGGCTCTGTCTGTCAATCGATGGCACAATCGAGACCTTTTATTTTCTTTCTTTTCTTCTTTTTTCTCCTTTCATGTACTTTCTTCTTTTGTTTTCCTCTTTTAGGCTAATCCCGTGCTGTGAGCAGTAGTGCCATGGGAGGTTGGTGGAGGCACCCTCATGTCTACCGTGACTGTCGTCCCCCATAACCTGGTGAACCTGGGTGTTGTGTTAGCCTTGCTCGGTATACGTAGCTCTGCCGAGTGGACCGTTCTTCCACCTACAAAGTCATTTGTTCATGGGATTTCTTTAGCCTATTTTGTACATTTCTGTATATTTCTGTACATTTCTGTATATTTCTCTATTTTTCTGTAGATTTTTGTATGCTGCTGTTTCTATCTACATTTCCCTCCTACTTTGTGGTGACGTGGAGAGCGACCCGGGACCGGGTAGGGCTCGGGGTGTCGTCTCCTTTATTGTTAATATTAGAGGACTGTAAGCGAACCTCGCGGAGCTTGACTTTGTGTCCCGTGGGGTGGATGTTGTGCGCTGAGCCGAGACGCTAGTGTCGGGTAGGAGGCACGACACGGTGCTTGCCTTGGCGGGTTTCCAGTCCTCTTTTCGTAAGCTGGTTGAGTCGGGGCCTGAATTTCGCGGCTTGGCCCTCTATGTCCGGAGTGGTATCTGTGCTTACCGGCAGTCAGTGCACGAGTGCACTTGTCATG
>LQNS02276926.1:5150050-5160989 GCA_001587735.2 Parhyale hawaiensis | reverse complement strand
ATTCCGGAAAAGAGCCCAGCCGTAACATCCGACCCATCACGGAAGCAAGCGAGGCTGCTAGCACACCAGCCACCCTCCGAAAAAAGAGAGGAAACATACCCGATGGATCAGTGCCCCCATAGGGGTCCAGGTCAAAAAGAAGGCGGTGCATTTCAGAGGATCGAAAAGTAAAACCGGAGAACCTCGGCTCGGAATCACATGCTAAAGGAAAGCGCACCCGGTCCCGGCTCTGCTTCCCATCAAAGTAACGCAACAAAGGTCCGCCTTGGCAGCGGGTTCCGCAACAAGATCACCACCAGTACCAATTAAAGGAGGTACCGAAGAGCTCACACCAAGCACAGCGCTCTTCAAGGTGGACCACCACTTATGTGCGCTAACCTACGAGGCGAACAATTCCCTGGACCTCAAATTGTGCTCCCTCTCAGCTTCCTCATAAATAGCACCAGCCCGACGCCGCAGTTCCCTGAAAAGCTGAAAGCCAACATCAGACCGGCTAGTACGCCAACGGGCATATGCCTCCCGCTTGAACTGGTGCGCCCTCATATAGGCATCATCAAACCATGGCAAGGCTCATCGCCCGTCCTAACCGTTATGAAGCGGGAAGGGACATAAGCGCGCACCATGTCAGAGACAAGCCGATTCAAAGTAGACCCATGATCAGTATACTCTCTCACAACAACCCAAGGTAGCGCAAGGATGGTACCACCTGTTCCTCCTATCTAATCCTTCAAATGGAGACGGGAAGACCAAGCAAATTTGCAACCAACTGACAATCTGTTTCTTGCTATGTAGTGGATTGACCGAGTTTGCTACAATTCAATGAGTTATATCGCATTAAATAAAGCAAAAAATTGCTTTTGGTTAGCATAGAATAGCTATTTGTCCATCATTAGTATTTAGAAGTTATGTGATGCTGAGATAAAAAAATAAAATAAAAAGTATGTGTGACGAAGAAAAACGGAATTATCTGCAAAATCGAAAATATGAAAATGTAGATGTGGATAGGTGTATAAATAATAGTGAGAACCATGCAAAGTGTACCTCCTAGAAATCATATACTGAGTAGGCTTAGGATAAGAGAATATGATGGACAAAACCATGGGTGAACTACGTAACAGGTTAAGTCACGCGCAGGCAGCGTGTTAAGCCCCGCCCACTCCTTTTCAGCTGTGGAGAGATGGATAACAAACCGTGTTAATTAGTTCATGTCTGTTACTTGGCTTATAAGTGCGGTGAGCGCGGCCTTCCATGAAGAAAAAAAATGGTAATCATTTCTGCACAANAACTCAAGCGCAGGCAGCGTGTTAATTAAGCCCCGCCCACTCCTTTTCAGCTGTGGAGAGATGGATAACAAACCGTGTTAATTAGTTCATGTCTGTTACTTGGCTTATAAGTGCGGTGAGCGCGGCCTTCCATGAAGAAAAAAAAATGGTAATCATTTCTGCACAATCACAGCTGTTTTCCGTGGGATGTAAAAATCCGCTTACTAGAAATAAGACAATAAAATGTGAAACAAAAAGATTGAAACACTCAGAAATTAATTATGACGACATAGCTACGGCTTCCTAAGTATTGATATGGCTTATTTCGTAATGATCACATTATCATTTTGCACACTAGTGCACTCCGCCGTCAAAAATTACAGCGGAAGAACATAAATTACAGGAAAAAAAGATAACTACAGCTGTATACGTATTGTCAGTGGAGTATTCAATGCTCTAGAAGTAATTGTAAGTTGAAATTTTTTTAACTGTACCTGTAAAATTTGTATTTTAAAGAGCTTTTCTCATTAAAATATTACAAATTGTCAAACGAAGAAGTTTTTTTTACTAGTTCAAGCTTCAGATAGCAATAGTTCAAAGGCGGTCATTCAAATGATCAAACACTTTCCCCGTCGACATACCATTTTCTTTCCAGTTTTTGGAGAAAAACGTAATTATTGAACCAACTTTGCTAGACAAGCGTTCACAGTCTAAGAAGAGAGATTTTATTTCAATTTTCCTGACTTATTAAGAGAAATTAGTGCTGTCTGTGGCTACATGGGAAACTTGGAGGGAAAACTGAATTACTTACACATGGGAAACTTGGAGGGAAAACTGAATTACTTACACATGGGAAACTTGGAGGGAAAACTGAATTACTTACAATTACTGCCGAGTAGTTTATCATTTTGCAGGGCAAAAAATGTTTGGAGTAGAGTAGATGTTACCGGTGAGAACGAAAACTTTGTATGCTTTTATGCTGCCAAGACCCACTTTTTTCGCTACTGCGGATCATTAGGAAAACGATGAAGCGTCAACAAGTTCTTTTATCCGTGTTCAAACCAGCCAAGCATCAAATAGCAGCGCATTGTAGAGGAAACAATGGTATAAATGACTTAGGAACACTAATGATACATGCTCAACAGCGTCATTCTTCGCTCCACCGGACGTCATACGATGAGCTGCGCAGAACCGTCTCAACGGGTCAAGCGATGAGTTTACCTGTTATGTAGTTCATCCATGGATAAAACATTCAAGTGATCAGTAATGAGATGAACGAATCATACCCAGTCCGCCCTGCCATTACCGTTCATCCCAATAGGAAGTACAACCTTGCTGCCATAATGGCAATGCTTGTCTGTCGAATGTTTTTAGGACTTATCAAGATAGAAATATAAGTCATTAGCTACTGTACCGTTTGCGAAATCGATAAGCAAAAATGAAAATGGAAAGATAAAATAGTTACATTCTCGAAAAATGAATTCCTACGTGTGACATAAGTATATACCCCGCAGTATTAAGTACACTACAGAATAACGAATCTTAAAGAGTTCCAGATGATGGCATGATAGAAAATTTAGTATCAATTTCCTGCAATTATGTTCTTGGACGCAGTAAACTTTATGCAAGCATTTGACTTAAAATCTATTGTATTTTGTAGTAATTTATGGCGCGAGGCACAAAGAGAAAACACTTTATTAGAGCGGAGTCTCCGCGCTTCGTTGTTATAAACCTTTGTTCCTTGGTGTCAGTCCTTTCGAACCTCTACTGTATAATTAAGTAGTTTTATGTCGGAAAGATGAGGTGCGTTGAGTTAGACAGAGCGCATTAGGTTAGGCAAGGTGCGATAGGTTGAACGTTGTACGTTAGGCTTAACGAAGAGCGGTAGGTTAATGATGTGAATTAGACCATACTAATGAGTTACGTTAGACGACGTGAATAACAATAAACTTAGTGCGTTATGTTAGACGTACTTCGTTACGACAAACATAGTGCGTTAAGTTAAACGAAAATGCGTTGGCCAAAAGGTAAATGTAAAATCGTCTTGACCTCACAACTCAGCTAGAAACCCACGTCACATACACTGGTTTGTTCTGCAGTTATATGTCAACTAGGGACCAAAGGAGTGTATGTCTTACTTTTCCTGCTTTAGAATATGGGTACAGTCAACCACAAGTTGTCCGGGCTATGATGTCAGCCTAAGACCAGTGCCTCCACCAGTAACAACGAGGAAAGAAATGCTAACGCAATACATCCCAATCACCAAGACACGTCCGTGTTCCCGTTATAGAGTAAAGTAAAGGTAAAGTCAACTTAGACAACACCCTCACCTGGGAAACCCACATGCACTGGTTTGTGCTGCGGGTATAGACCCGGGCCTAATGGCGCCAGAAGAGTAAGTGTAGTTGCAGTCGACTTCGGATCACCAAAAACTATGGCGCCAATTTGACGGAAGGAACAAATGACCCGAGACTCCCCACCCCCCTAATCTGAAGAAGGCAGTTCCACCACGGCGCAATGTGTGCGCACAACTGCCGAGTCAGCACACCAAGATCTGTAAAGAGCTCGCGTGCCTGGCTTGGTCTCGAACCTGCGAGCGATACAAAGTGTTAGAGCTGCGAACGAAAGCATGCTGCTACCGCAGCGAAAGTAACTTTTAGCACAGAGCTGCAGGGGAATCATATGCTATTGCTAGTGCTTCCGGCAGTCAGAAATTGACGATGAAGAATTTTCTATGATACTTCTTTATTGATCACGCTTTCGTAAACAATTTACTTCTAAAAGATATCATGCAACCGCGAAATTATAGGAATTTGAGACCTAAGTTTTCGGCTTCACTCCTGCTGAGAAGCTCATCCTTCCTTTCCTTCCGTCATATACAGACTAAGTGGTTCATTCTTTAACAGGCATGTAATTAGAGGGCCTGCGCTGTCAAACATGACAGCAAAGAATTTGTGGAGACACTTCATCTCCGATCATACTTTTGTTCTTAATATACTTCTGAAGGACACGCTACAACTGCCAACTCAAATTGTTATAAGATATAAGTGCTTCCTCTTTCAATTCATCTAAGCAGCAAACTCGTGCCCCATCTACCTTAGCTGACATACAAAGAAATTAACTTATATTAGCTCGCAGCAAAGCATTACTGAATTTAATTAAATTCCCCTTCGCGTATCCTACCAATCGAATGATGACATGAAAGTTTCTCTGTTGAAGCGAAAAAAGACTGCAAGCTAGAAAAAAAATTATTGTGTTTACTGCCTCGTAAAAATCATCGCTTCGCCTTTGCTTTGTTGGTCATCTGCTGATTTTTATACGTCTCAAACTAAGAGCAATAACTCAGTCGTCAGATAGGCATTCTGCTTTGTTTTTATGGGCGATTTTAATTTTCAGCATGTGAAATGGTCAGGCTCTGGGAGGAGCGATTGCCATGGCCATGCGCCTTCGATTTTGCGAGTGCCTCTGTTTGTGAGCAGTTGGCTGAGGGTCCCACCCATTTGATGGAATGTGTTCTTGACGAACTGATGACTGATGTTCCTAATTTGGTTGGAGTGTCAGTGGTGTCTCCCATTGGTTCCTTGGACCGTGGTGCCCTATCTGAGACGCTGCAGCGGGTCCGCAGAGTCATTGTTAGGCGTGAAATATTTTTAAGTCCAGAGTGAATTGGGACGGCGTCTCTGGCGTCATCCTTGCGCTACCCTGGGGTGTTGTGAGAGAGTCTCCTGATCCTGGGTCTACTTTTCCCTGACTGGGTGCGAGCTTATGTCCCTTCCTTCTTCATTACGGTCAGGACAGGCGATGAGCCCTGGTTTGATGATGACTGTAGGAGGGCGCACCAGTTGAAGCGAGAGGGATATATCTGCTGGCGTATTAGCCGGTCTGCTGTTGACTTTCAACGTTTCAGAGAACAGCAGCGTCGGGCTGGTGCTACTTACGAGCAAGCTGAGAAGGAGCATAATTTGAGGTCCAGAGAGTTGTTAGCTTCGTCTGTTAGCGCACATAAGTGGTGGTCCACCTTGAAGAGTGCTGTGCTTGGTGTGAGCTCTTCTATCTATATTTATAAGAAGGGGGTGTACTTCAGATCGTCTGAAGTACACCCCCTTCTTCTTGNAGGAGCATAATTTGAGGGCCAGAGAGTTGTTAGCTTCGTCTGTTAGCGCACATAAGTGGTGGTCCACCTTGAAGAGTGCTGTGCTTGGTGTGAGCTCTTCTATCTATATTTATAAGAAGGGGGTGTACTTCAGATCGTCTGAAGTAAACCCCCTTCTTCTTGACCTGAACCCCTATGGGGGCACTAATCCATCGGGTATGTTTCCTCTCTTTTTTTCGGAGGGTGGCTGGTGTGCTAGCAGCCTCGCTTGCTTCCGTGATGGGTCGGATGTTACGGCTGGGCTCTTTTCCGGAATGCTAGAGTGTCGCTCACCTGACGCCTGTTCCAAAGGGCTCTNGTTTTCTTGAGAAGCAGGGTGCCCTTCCCCAACACAGTTTGGTTTTCGTAAGGGCTTGGGAACTTGTGATGCTCTGCTTCATATTTCTCATGTGTTGCAGCTGGCTCTTAATGGGGGTCATGAGGCAAGGTTAGTACAGCTTGACTTCAGTGCTGCTTTTGATTGCGTGTATCACCTTGGGCTGCTCCATAAGCTGAGAGTGATGGGTATTGGTGGTTCAGTTTTTGCGGTCAACAGTCAATTTTTATCTGATGGACGTCAATGAGTAATTTTTGATGGGGAGGGGAGTGAGTTTTTGGACGTGGTTTCTAGTCCGCAGGAGATGTTGCAGCTTGCCGCAGCTCCTACTGACGTGGTCAGTTTTGTAAAGTTAGGTAGGCTCTCTAAATTTCCTTTTCTGTCCCGCGAGGTGGGCGATCGATCGAGGTGACCGACTTTTTGTGCGGGCTCTGCGAGGGCCACGGAGGGCACCATCCGTTCGGGCGCTTCTCTCTTCTGTCTTCTTCTCTTTCCGTCCTTCATCTCTTGCCGCCTGAGTACAACGTTATGGTTGCGACTGTAAGCCGAGTAATTCATTTTAGATTGCTATTGATCGTCTTAGATTCGGAAATAGCGGGACAATACCAACATAATAATAATTTCATCATTTATTCGCCGTGAACTGACCTCGTGGTTTTACCGAGCTGTATTACAGTAGATGGTGACGACTCCGATAGCTCAATAGCACCAATGCAACAGCCGAACCACGCGCTTTGAGTGTCCTTGGTTATTTCAGCATTGTTCCCGATAGACTTAACGTAGTGAGTTTTTAATTCATTTATTTTTCATTTTCTCACCGCAGCCACCAATCGGTGATTCAGCAGGAGAGTTTTTATTATATCAATCAAAAAATGTTGACACAAAGCTGGTCGAACGCACTAGCGACTGCGTGCAGCTGCGAAGAGACCATCATAACTACTTCATTTCCTTGAAACAGTCTAATCTGCGAATTTACCTTTATACATATACATTTTTGCAATGCAGAATTTTCAATTTAAATTATTTCAATAAAATTACCTTCATGCTTCCGTCCGTCTTCCATACATTTATATATAATTTGATGGATTATCCACAACTGGTGCTACCACTACTACAAAACTACGTTTTCTTCTCTAGCAGTCGTGAGTCGTGGGGGTGGCCACGTCCCATTTCTGAAAATGGTCAGTTTCATTTCACTTTGCCGACATTCTTTAAACCAGGGGTGGGCACCGTTCATCTGAAGCCTCATTTCGTTGCGCATTAATATGGAGGATGGAGGATCCTGCTTTTTTGCGCAAAAGCGTAATTGTTCAGGTCTTTATCAATACTCCGCTAATATTAACTATCTCTTAAAAGTTCTTGAACACTCGGGGCTGATTTTATAGTTGGACACAAATTTCGGTTTTATAGCCTTTTATGGAATGAAATCGGTATAAACCCCTCGGCAGCATAAAACAAAAATTTTTCCATATTATGACGACTATCAACTACTAGCGTTACCGATCTCAACAATAAGGCAAAAATGTACGCTTACACCTATTGTGTTCCGCTCAACCACCTGTACATACTTGATACTCGATATAATAAATATTGGAAGCGAGGAGGGCTAATTCCACTTCAGCATTGTAGTCTTGTCCTGCCAGTAGTTACCTGCCAAATTGCTTCATTTTAGGCTTTGCCGTATCAAAACGAAAATTACAGCCTGTCAAATGAGGCAAAATTTCTTGTTTTGGACAGTATCCCAAGAAGAAAGAGAACTCCTTCATTATCTAATCTGCATGTTGTGCCTCACATATTAAGGGCGCAGCACCCTGAAGTATTGAGTCGTATGGCTGCCAGTTGGCCTTTAAGTTTACACTAAAGGCTAGTCAGTGTGTACACGTTGCTAAAGACATGATACAAACAACAAAATTTTCCCTACCGTGGTTTTGAAACGGTTCAAGCTCTTCAACAAGGAATTAAATTAACCAGCGACGACAAACGCAACCGTATTTACGGTGCGTTGAGCGACGCAAAACGTGACTATAAACTTAGCGGAAATAGCACAAAATAAGCAGCAGTGGTAAACTGTGAGTTTGATCTACCCTCTTCGAATGTTACTGAATTTAGTACCTTCTTTGCGAAAGTAGGCAGAAATTGTTTTGGAGTAGCCACAAACCGACAACCACCCCTAGTTTCCTACAGTTATGAACACTAAATTCAATAACTGTATTTAAATAAGCTCCCCGGACAAAAAATTAGTCACCTGTTCGTAATAAGACCACATGAAGCCTTTAACGAAGCCTGTGTGCAAGGGGCGATACAAGCACACGGTGGGTCTGTCATGTTCTGGGGCTGTTTTAACTAGTCGGAAGTTGGCCCTTTGGTGGACATAACCATCGAACTGAATTAGAGGGGCTACATTGATTTGTGGAATGACCAAGTTGTGCCATTTTCTCAGTATCTTCATGAGAATCGAACTGCTACTTTACCAATCTCCCGGGACGATAACTGCCATATTCATATTGCCCAAAAGCATGAGTATGCAGGTCTGTGAACGTTGATTCGGTGGTCAAAGCTCGCAAACTCGTACTAGCTAGCATGTGGCACCAGCATAAAACTACTCACTATAAACACAAATGGAGCCCTCATAATCTAACGGGAGTCTGTGATCTTATGACAATACTTGACGAATATGTCCTGTCATCCTTCATTATGGTAGGCCGCCAGCTTGTGCATATTATCAGGAAGACCTTTTTTAGCCCGGCTGTTCAAATTGTATCAATTACTTACGTTTAGTTGGGATGAAATTAATTGGTTGAATGCGAAGGCCACTCCAATGCTTTGTTGTTGGACCAAGATAGAACACATGTATTTTGAGAAGTACTTATAGTCAGTGTTGTACTGAAAGATTGTATCTAGCCAAACCGACAGGTTATAAACAGCATTAATTATATATAGGCGCTTAGCCAATCAATGTACAGCCTATTCGTAATTGTGATTATGTTGATGAGGTGAAGGTTGGTGTATCTTGAAGCACCAAAAGACATACACAGCAATCTCATCGGGACTTTTACTCCACAAGTGCCACCTATATGGCCCGGTATGCGGCAACAATCCACTCGTTTATAGTCCTAATAATTCCTTTAGAATTTTTCACACATATGTACTTATTTAATAGTGAAAAACTTGAATCTCTGCTGAATAGAGTAGATTTTAAGATGGGCAAGTCTTTTGCGTGTTACTTTACTTCTTACCTGTCTCACATGGTAACAGTGATTCAGTGAACTATTCTGAATAGCCTCGAATCTCTCTAGATCTTTTCGTTTGCTGGGTATCTAAAGAGATGAACTGTATCTATCCTAAGCAGAACAAGTTGATTCCAAAAGGTGAGCAATATGTCTGCCTATCGTGAAGAGAAAGCTCGAAACACCCATCCATTCTAATTCTTGCCTACAGTTACAGCTCTAGCCAAGTGTATTTCTAAACTGATATTATTCTACATTCTCGCTCCAAGATCTCTCAAATTTTTTTTTCCGATTTTGCTCTCGTCACTCGTGCACTAGGTTGATTCAGTAAGAGAGACTTGTTCCCGTATCGTAATAATTTGACTTTTTTCGTCGAATGTCATGTTCTTGACCAATGACAGATGTTCGATAAATCTATTTGGACTCTGCGTACGTCTGCCCCTGTCAGCACCGCTGCTAATATGTGTGGGAATGGCAAAGTTGCATTAGTGCCCATGTCATTACCTCCGCCAAGGAGGTTATGTTTTCGTCGGGTTTGTCTGTCTGTCTGTCACCAAGATAACTCAAAAAGTTATGAACCAATTTGGATGAAATTCACAGGGATTGTTAGGTATGTTAGGAGGAACAGATAATTAACTTTTGGTGAAGATATGTCCATCCGTTTGTTTGTTTGTCTGCTTCATTTTTTTATGCCATAACTCAAAAAGTTATGGATGGATTTTGATGTAGTTAACATGAGTTGTTAGGTATATAACAAAAAATAAATGACCAAATTTTGGTAATGATCCGTTTTTCGTTCGTTCGTTTGTCGCTGTTTTTAATTTTATGCTTGTTAACACAATAACTCAAAAAATAATGAATAGATCTTTATGAAATTTATAGGGATTGTTAGTAATGTTAACAGAAATAAATGATCAAATTTTGGTGCAGATCGGTTTGTTCGTTTGTATGTTTGACTCATGTTTGTCATAACGTTCGTTAACAGTATAACTCAAAAAGTTATGAACCGATCTTCAAGAAAATTGAACAAGCTATTATTAATATGAAAAGCTACAAATGATTAGATTTTGGAAATTGTACAAAGAAAATTATGGTTTCAGAGCCAATTTGAATTTTTTGCTACCGTTGCTTCACTTGGCGGAGGTATGCGCTCTCAGAGTGCTCTAGTTGATTATGATATGACAGAGATTTGGCAGAAGCAACGTACCTTGTGTGACTCCACAGAGTACCGGCTGCCATTTAGACACTATTATTGATAATTGCACTTTGGGTTTTATCAGATATGTTTTGACCCGCGGATACCCATATTGGAGTGCTTGAGTAGTTGTAGTATTCCGTAGTCAACCTTATCAAATGCATTGGAGAAATCTGAAAAAGTACGTCCATATTTTTACCTTGGGAGAGTGAATCTAAACAGAGTCCTAATTAGAGCTCGGATGTATTGCGCTTAAAATATTGCGATTATAGCTCCTAAAAATTGCTCTAATTGCACCTAAAACTTGCTCTTATTACACCTAAAAATTGCTCTTATAGCACCTAACCAATAGGGATGATAGAAATAGGATACAAGAAAAAGCAGAGGTCGGCATCTCCGATTATGTTACGATGGCAAAATCGATGGTACGATGGCCATCGCCATCGTTCTTACGACAGCGATGGCAATACCATCGCTCCATCGGCATCGGAACCAAAATCGCTAATTTTGATCGGCGATGACCTTCGATGAAATAACCGTAGGCGATGGCCATCGTAGGGCGTCACAATCGACGATGGACCATCGCATTAACACATTGTAACAGCCGAGGGCTCACACCTCGTCAGCTTGGTTCTCCTAAACGCCATTGACTCCAGCATAGGTTTATGGCAGCGCCGCCCATTTCTACGTTTCCGTGAGCAGCACTAACAGCTGTGCATTCTGCTCCACCTTATAGGAAACTCACATAATTTCTGTTTTGAATGCTGAAATTTTATCTTTGCAAAA
>LQNS02276926.1:5084235-5097454 GCA_001587735.2 Parhyale hawaiensis | reverse complement strand
TCGTACAAATCAGACTAAGCCTGCGATGTCTTCATTGTTGGAATTTCAACTGTCCCTGCTTAAGATACGTTTGCCATCTTCTGCAACCCGGCCTATTTTCTGCCCATCACTTCCAATGAAGCTTGAGAGGACAACCAGAGCCTCCAACCTGGGCTAAATTCCGCCTATCTATTTCGTTAAGAGCGTGACACCAAACATATAAATAAATATCTAAATTTATATATATATAAACACAAGACGGTCATTCTTAGTATTAGATGTTAATTCCCCGTCTTTATAACAGTAGGTATAAGTTGGGATCATTTTTGCACAGTGTTGCACCCTTTGTTGCAAACATATAAAGTGAAAAAATACTAAATACTTGCTTTATTAAATAGAAGTAAACAATAATAAATTTGTGTGCAAAACTAAAAAAAGCGCAAGAGATTTGGAGCCATTTTATACGCACAATGACATGGGAAATACATTTCTGGCCTTCTTTTTGTTTTTTTGTTGGAATTCTTTACGGGGACAATTCTACAAAAAAACATGCCTAATTTAACTAAAATAATGCCAGAATTAGATTTTCCATGTCATTGTGCATACAATAATGGCCACGAATCTATTGTACTCTTTTGAGTATTGCACAGTGCTATTTACCATACTGCATATCTCTTAGAATTCTTTGCTCTAGCCACCAGACTGGCGAGTTTAAAGTGAAATTCTTGGTAAAGAAACCCTGAGCTCTGCACTTTTGCACTTTCGTTTTTTTTTCTTTTTTTGCCGAACATGTTTTAGTTCGTCTGTATTGCCACCTGACATGTACCGAAACTTGGTCATATATAAATTACAGTAATTGTAGGCCATTAACAAAAATATTACGTTTGCAGTTCTCTGAACACGTTCGAACGGTCATAAACGGTGAGAAACAAGAAAAAAAATCATCACATGAAGTGAAGCGGCACATATCTGTAATGACCTTGTTTGGAAGAATACAAATATAGGTATAAACTAGAACGCCTCGGGGCGTAAGGCCATCAACTGCAGTGGGAGCAAAATTCAACGCCGTCATTTTTTATGCCAACTAATCCTAGTTCTTGGCATGGGTCACATCGAAGACAACCCAGCAGACTCCCTGCAAAAAATTTATGAACAGAGCTTAACTCCTTCTACCTGTTTTTGGGTGGACAGCCAATTTCATCATTTCATCACCGTCATTTTTGATGGCCAGCTAATTCTAGTTTTTTGGCGTGGGCCGCATCGAGGGTAACCCTCCAGACTCCTTGCAGAAAATTATATAATTATGAATATTGCTCAACTCCTTCTACCACATTTTGGGTGGACAGACAAATATATATTGATTTACAAAAAATACATATGCAACTATAAATACTTAAATTTTCAAAGAAAACATCATCACCTATCTCACTGCGTTCGCGGGTGATAAAAAAAAATCCCAAATAACAATCTTTTCACATTCAAAACTTGAGTTCAGCATAGAAACAACTTCTCCTCCTTATTGCTTCCGATCTAATAACGGGAGGGGGGGGGGGGGNGGGGCAGCGGCTCCACTTTACACAGACCACGAGCCATCACTGATTCTATGGATAAAGTAAAGAACATCACATAGCCGTAGTCATGAATGTAAAAGACTTGGGCGTTCAACAAGGAATTCGCCTAGCTCACTTATGTCTATTATTACATATATCTGACTGAAACTGAGCTTGTGTATTGTTACATTAGTGTATAGGCCACGGGATAATTTACAGCCCTGAACTCACACTGCTTCCTTTTGTACAGGTGTTAAATTTAAGTCAGGTTTGACTATGGACCCACGCAGTGGAGTGTCGAGCAGGGATCAGGCCGAACAGACGGAAGTGCACTCGTGTGGCTATGACATTTTTTCCGCACCCCCTTTATTTTCCTGACCTAGCACCATCTTACTTTCACCTGTTTCTAACCATAAGCTAATTTTGAAGGGAACACATTTTTCAGATGATGAGACACTGATATCCAGGATGGAGTCATGGTTAGAGGCTCAACCCACGGACTCGTACATACAAAGTTTCCGAAGTTGTATAAAACCATTGGAAAAATGAACAACGCTATAGGTGGTGCCTATCCAGAGAAAGACTTATAACTGTTCCAAGTTTGATCAGTCTGTGTATGTTGAAAGTGAGCCAGGGGAAATCTTTAATAAATACCCCTGGCATGAATTTAAAATATTCTCTTTATCGTGTACTACTTGGCTAACTTTACTATATATAGAAAAAACACGTCAATAATAAAATTTAACTTTAATGAAAGGTGTGACATTTTTTATGCTTCTTTCAACTCTAGTCATATGTTCTTCATTCAATTTTAATGCTCCGTTTTGCTCATGATTTATCCAAAATTTGAAAATCGTTTATTTTTGGAGCAAATTTGACACATGTGTGTTGATGCACGTCTTTCGTAACAGTTTTGGGAGGCAGCGCCGTGGCCGTAGTTTGCTGAGGTGGACACTGACAGCTCAGTCAGCCCAGTAAAAAATTCTAAAGTATGCAGACCTTGTACCCACTGCTGACTGGGTCGCACGGGCCCACCCTGCCCTCCTAAGACACGGAAACAGATCAACAACAGACGCTGTAAGTTTTCTGGCGCGACAACGCAGGGAGCAACACAAGGGGTCGAACCGGTTAGGGAAGATAACGAATGGATTTTGAAAGAGCAAGTCAATTTATTTCCACACGAACTGCAGCTTTCACTGCTCATCCCCAGCGGACTGAAGCCGCAGTCCACTGGGAGGTGACCCCGCAGTTCTGCCAGATGTGCAGATGTCGGCAGAGTCTTTAATCTGAGCTGGACTGAGAAGGGCATGTTGGAGCAAAGCCTTTGCTGAGCGACGTGTGTTGTTCCATTCGTGCTGGTCGAGGTCGGTGGAGGCAGCCACATACCTGCGCTAGTTTGCTGATATGCAGAGCTGGCAAGAAAAAAATTTGTATATCACTTTGAAAATCAATCATTAGAAGTAAGAGATGGTGCCATACTTAACAAAAGTATTTGGTTACAAATTCAGAACTTTTTATAATCGTGTCAGGCTTAACACGAAGATCTTATCACTCACATTTAATTTTAATCAATCCATGTTACTTTCCTCTGACAGCAACACAGAGAATCAGAAATGAAAGCAGTGCGGTCTCCCTCCGCCAATGTTTTGTCGGAATTTACCAGCCTGTAGCAACAAAATAAGGGTTCTGATTTTGACCTTCAAGGCCTTGAGTCCAAGCTTCTCTGCCAGTCTGGCACGTTCTTTGCAGTGCTGGACGGTATCAGTCAGTATCCGGTCTGCGTGCTTCTGTGGGGATACTGGCCATTGCCAAAAATCGAAAGAGTGGGGGCGCAGATTTACCGCATACATAGAGCCTTGCATCGTTGCATTATAACTCTAGACCAGTACTTCCCCATAAGTGGTACATAAACCCCCTTAGACTCCAAAGGGGTCGATCATAGACCCCCTAAGAGGTCTATTTAAAGAAAACCTCTATTTCTATTTCTCTGTTTTGTATTTAAAGGCTGAAATAACTTCTGCAATAAAAAAACGTATTCATGTCGTGTTAAAATAAAACCTAAAAAATCATTATAAATGATATATAATTCTTTATACATTTCTAAGGAAAGATCTGCTGAGTTCCCTTTAAAATATTAAACATTTTCTTCAGAAGCAGCGTTTTCTTTTAGTTATTAGAGTAAATAATAACAGGACATAAACTAATTCTCGCTAGTTTTGTAATATCAACTGTGTGAAGGTTTTTTTTTACATAGAAAATTACAACCTCCAAAATTACGCAATATTTTTTTTACAAATCTGGTGTAATTTGAACCATTGACTGGCAGCAGTAATGGATAAAGGCTTATTAAATATCCTCTAAATGTAGAATATGCTAGCTAATTAATATGAATACAACAGGGATTTTCTTTATCCTCTGTAACACAGGTTTACCTAAAAGAAGCATAATGCATACATTCAACAGTAGGGGTGTACGAAAATACACTGCTCTCTTTGTAGGGGTCTACACTGAACAGTTATAGGAAACCAGTCCACTGCTATAGATGATCTGTGATCTGCTGCAGCCGTATACTCATTTGGGGCCTGTCGGCCCGTATCTGCACCACGAACCTATGAGCATGAGTTTTCCGGTTGGGGTGCAGTTCAGTCGGCTTTAGCTTTATCTTTGCCTGTCTCTCTGTTTGTCACCAATATAACTGAAAAATATATGGACGGATCTTCATTAACTTTAAACGGAATGTTTGGTCTGTTAGTAGGAACAGATGATCAATTTTTGGTGAAGATCCGTTCAACCGTTTGATTGTTTCTTTACCTGCCTGTGTACTTAGTAACATAACATGAAAAATTATCAACTAATTTCTATAAAATTCGTAAGATTTGTTAGAAATGTTAAAAGCCACAAATGACCCATTTTTGACGAAGATCGGTTCATCCATTAGTATCTTTCACTTTTGTTTGTCAAAATGTTTATCAGAGCATATGATATTCACATGAGCTGTTAGGTATATCACGAAAAGTAAATGACCAAATTTTGTGATGGATTTGGAGAAAATTACAGAAGCTGTTATTGTAGTCAAAAAGCACAAATGACCATATCTTATTCAATATAGTTTCAGGACTAATTTGAATTTTTCGTTAACTTTGTCTTGCTTGGTGGAGGTATGCGCTCTCAGAGTGCTCTATGGTTTTTATTACTTTCAAAGGATAAATTAAATTACTCTTTACAAAAAACGATGAAAACCCGCTTTCCAGGATATTTTTATATTATTCTGAGAGAAATATCTTTTCAGTCGATGATGGCGATGAAACAAACAGGAGCATACAAAACTGTTACAATGTCATTTAAAATACGCAAATTCTTACAAAGTTTCATGAATCAATATCAAAGGCCTGACTCATAGAATTAAACTTATCATGATTATCCACTTGGATTTTGCTTGCCATTATCGTTCCAACATGAGACTACTGCCACCATGACAAATATGAACTTGAACGTTTCCTGACGTAAGACCATCTCCCGCGGTGGGGGCAAATTTCAACGCCGTCATTTTTAATGGCCAGCTTACTCTAGAGTTTTGGTATTTTTCACATCTAGGTCAGCCCAGTAGACTCCCTGCAAAAATTGTGAACATTGCTGAACTCCTTATCCCTATTTTTGGGTTGACAGACAGATACATGTATAGAAATATATATACACTTTAAATTTTTTTATGATTATTTCTTTTGATTAATGTGGTGAACCAATTGTATTGCTAGCACGTATATACAGAGTAATAAGTGTGAAAAATATCAATTAAAATTTGCAGGAAAAACTTTAATGACGTCATTAAGCTCAACTTGAAATAGTACTAAGTGATGAGTATCTATCTCCACTTAACGTCGAGAAATAAGAGTTATATATTAATACTTTTCGTTCATTTTCTCAACCCAGTAATAATTTATTCTCAAATTATTACCTCCGCAAAGGAGATAATGTTTTCATCAAATTTGTCTCTCTATTTGTCTGTCGGTCCCCAACATAACTCAAAGTGTTATGGGCGGATTCCAATGAAATTTACAGGGATTGTTAAGTATGTTAGGAGTGACAGAGGAGGAAGATCCGTTCATCCGTTTATTTGTTTGTTTGTTTGTTTATTTGTCTGCATCATTTTTCTTAATTATGGACGGAGTTTTATGATATTTACATGAGCTGTTAGGTATATCACGAAAAGTAAATGACCAAATTTTGTGATGATCTATTTGTTTGTTCGTTTGCCGCTGAGTGTCTGGATTTGCCTGGAAGACCGTCCTCTGGCTTGAGAAACAACCCGTTTCTTTCTCCTACTCAATGCAGGGGAATTTTTGTTGGTCTACCACTAGATTTTGCTATTCCGTAACTCTCAGTATCTTTTAGGAAGTAGCAAATAATAGTTTTACAGCAGTGCAGCTCAGCTGCGATTGCACGCTGCGATAAACCTTGCTTAACCAGTTCAACAATTCGACCACATTCTAATTCGGAGAGTTTACTTGTTTTGGGCATAGTGACACCTTCACACTGTCAGTGCAAGCTTGTAACTGATCCGAAACTCCAGAAATTACCTTATAATTTCTTCCGCCAAGGAGGTTATGTTTTCGTCGTGTTTGTCTGTCTGTCTGTCTTTTTGTCTGTCACCAAGATAACTCAAAAAGTTATGAACCGATTTGAATGAAATTTGCAGGGATTGTTTGGTATTTTAGGAGGAACAGATGATTAACTTTTGGTGAAGATATGTCTATCCGTTTGTTTGTTTGTTTGTTTGTTTGCTGCCTCATTTTTCTCGACGCTCTAACTCAAAAAGTTATGGATGGATTTTGATGAAATTAACATGAGTTGTTAGGTATATAACAAAGAGTAAATGACCAAATTTTGGTAATGAGTCGCTTGTTCGTTCGTTTGTCACTGTTTTTAATTTTATGCTTGTTAGCACAATAACTCAACAATAATGAATGGATCTTTATGAAATTTTTAGGAGTTGTTAGTAATGTTAAAAGACATAAATGATCAAATTTTGGTGCAGATTGGTTTGTTCGTTTGTATGTTTGACTCATGTTTGTCATAACGTTTGTCAACAGTATAACTCAAAAAGTTATGAACGGATCTTCAAGAAAGTTGGACAAGCTGTTAATAATATGAAAAGGCACAAATGATTAGATTTTGAAGTTTATACAAAGAAAATTATGGTTTCAGAGCCAATTTGAATTTTTTGCTACCGTTGCTTCACTGGGCGGAGGTATTCGCTCTCAGAGTGCTCTAGTTAAACATTTATTACCCTTGTCATGTAGTTTTGATCAGCTGAAAACTCATCATTTGACAAAATGTCGAATATCAACATTTCTGGATAAATTGTTACAGCAGGTATTTCTTTGTCTTTCTTACCTTTTGCCTTTAGGAATTACTGATCCCTAGTCGTAGGAGTTAATTTATTACTATGACTTTTTTTTACAATTTCAAGTGGTCTTAAACTTTTGATCAGGAGTTTATGTATACACAGTCAATGATCAGATTGGAATTTCCAAGAACACGATTGCAAAAATACTTCATAATTGTAGGAATGAACATAATATTATTTTAGCCGCAGAAACACGCAGAAGATGCAAGTTTCTCAAAGTATTGTCAAAGTCTGCAAAGGTCAATCAAAATTTTTTAGCGTCCGTTCCTTTGGAAACGGGTACGACGAGCGTAAGAACTTCATTCTTTTTTATCTAATATTACCTTTCACTCTCATTATTGTTGCGTTAGTAAAAACCGTCCAACTCAAGTGTACTTGTCTAAGAAAGAGGGCAGAAGCAATATGTAGTAGGTACGCATGGCGTCGGATCATGGATAGAACGGAAGGAAAAGATGCTTTCAGCCCGATCAAACACATTATACTAGCAAGGTTAGGGAACATAGTGTCGAGGATTTAAATCGGACAAGGATAACTTATGTAAGTTCTTTTGAGGTTCTGCTCCCCACGGCAGAGGATGGGTGAACCCAAATAATCTTGCATTAGGAAGATATGGTCTACATATGCCAGTATTCGGTGTCGGACCGGCATTGCCCTATTAAAATCAATATCTGGTCAGCCGCCAATGCTATCGCGTACAGATATTCCTGCCATTGGGGATTACCAGGTCGCTGAATTGCAGATGTCGGCACATTGCAAAATAAAGTCTTCGCCAGCTATTCCTCATCAAGGTTTATCTGCAGTCGCGCTTTTTATGTTAGACTAAGGTTCATCGGCCAGGTCATGGCTAGTCGTTCGCATGCATTTGGTGCCGCTCTGACAGTGCAGTAACTACTTCGCTTGACTTTAGTGTTAAGTAGACTAGCACGAAATCTCCTGCTCTTCGGCACGCAAATGTCTTGACAGCAGCCGTACAGCTTCTTCAAATTTCCTCGCGGACTGACCCTTGTGTAATCCGGCTCAGTGCGCACATTTTAGCCAACTTCACCTCTGTGTTATCGTACATTCGGAGTCAGGAAGTGACCCTGCCCTGGCCATAAGAAATCGCTGAGTAAACGAAACTTGCAGCCTCTCAGGCGCTTCAGTTCGTAGTGTTTTTGCCCAGAAGGGCGAGTGCTTTGGAAGAGCAGCAGTCGAGGATTACGAGAGTAGACTTTAACCTGAAAGCAATGGAACAAAATCAAGTATCTCGTAGGAACAGCATTGTCTGAAACGTAAAAAAAAGTTTGACACTCGGCGGCATAGGGTTAACACTACCCTTTCCCGCTAAGGACCAGAGTATTTCGTAACTATATTCCTAGTAATCTCATTACTTCCAGAAACCGACATTTTTTGGTCCATATAAGGTTAAGGTTTGCTAGCGTACCTCCGATGCAAGGCAAATGGTGGCCTGAACCATCATGAATCCAATGATGGGCGCCATATACATTAAAATATTTAAATACTAAATAGATCGATAAAATGTAATTAAACACTAAATATATTTTCAATATGTATTTAAATACTAAATACATGAAAGGTATTTAAATACGTTAATAAATACATTCAATTTTTTCCTTGTCAAGTACCAAAAAGCCCTAATTCAGACATATTTCTAGCGTTTACTAATTGAACATTGATAGACTATTGCAATATGTATCCGATAACCTTCAAAAGTCGTAGGTAATCCTCTAGAAAACCTAGAAAGCACTATTCAGAGGTGAGAGCTTCCAATTCAGCGCCTGCTATTGCTTTACTAGAGAATTGATTATCACCCGCGAACGAAGTGAGATAGGTGATAATGTTTTCGTTGAAGATTTCAGTATATACAGCATATTTGTATAAATATATATATGTCTGTCCACCCAATAAGTGGTCGAAGGAGTTGAGCAATGTTCATAATTTTTTTGCAAGGAGTCTGGTGCCTTGCCCTCAATATAACCCAAGCCAAAAAAAAATGGGAATAGCTGGCCATAAATAATGACAGCGATGAAATGTGTACTCCACCCACCCAAAAATAGGTAGAAGGACTTGAGTCATGTCCATGATTTTTTGCAGGGAGTCTGGTGGGCTGTCCTCAATGTCACCCATGCAAAAAAGAACTAAAATAGGATTAACTGGCCATAAAAAATGATGGCAATGAAATTTGCTCTCCACCCGAAAACACTTAGAAAGAGTTGAGCTATCTTCATGATTTTTTTGCAGAGAATCTGGTGGGCTGTCCTCGATGTAACCACGCCAAAGAACTAATATAAGCCGGTCATGAAAAATTATGGCAATGAAATTAGCTCCCACCGCGGGTGATGGTCTTACGCCACGAGACGTTCTAGTTTAGTCTGCATCAGCTTCCTGGTTACCTTATGGACACTGAAAATTACTCACACGTTCATTAGGATTATTCAAGATAACAAAATATTGTTGATAGTACTACCTTCGCGTTTTACATAATTATTTCCCTAACACATAACAGACTTGGGGATCAGGACGAATTGCGGTGAACCGCAGCCGTGTACTCTTTTGAGTCAGTTAGAATATATTTGAACAACGAACCAATGCTTGTAGATTTTCCATTTGGGACGTGCGAGCAAGTTGACCTTACCTTTAAGAGACCCTCAAACAGATCTACCTCGGCATCACATCAATAAACAAGCATCGTGCAATAACAAGCTGCTTCAGTGTTAATGTGAAACCCGGACTGCATAGGTTTGAGACTGTTGCCAGCAGGCGAGTTTTTCTGCTGGGCATGTTAATGCAGCATTCGGGGTTCAGATACTATTGCAGGGCTGTTGGCCCTAGCCATAAAGGAGATTTAAGGGGTGCAGACCGTTACATAGGAGCTTCCATTTGACTGGACACTGAAATCGGGCTTCTTGCAATTGGCCCTGGAGGCCGATTTACGTAAATGTTCATAAATTGAGTTCTAATAATCACAGATACCTGCAACAAAGATTAATTTCTTTGTCGTATCATAAGGAATGCGTTGCAGAGCAGGGAATCCAAATTCACAATCATATACCTTCAGTAGGCGATATACAACACACCTTAGGACACCAAGAAAAATAAAAATTCATCATAATTTCTAGGAATATTAAAATTTCACAGAAAGAACATTAACTCATAGATACACGCAATGTACTTTAATAACTCATTCATTTGAGTTTTTTCAATGATGGATTTGAAGCAATAACCTCAGAAACTGATGTATGTAGAGCTTTCGGTAGACCTCATTCCAATAATCGCAACAAAAGTGAGGTTAAGATAACCCCATAATGTCGAAAAAAATGAATTAAAACCACTGCAATACTCCATTGGTACCTACCAATGAACTAAAAATACATGTTTAACTCTGAGATAAAGATACTAAGACAGCCGGTAAATTATATTAAAACATAACAATTTATGGCCGATCCAACCTTTCATTACTGGCAGTATCTAAAGCTGCCCATCGTGATTGTCAATATCATTTCACATAACTGCCTAGTATATTACGCCACTTTGTGGTTGCCTATGTTATATCACTTCATGGTTTTCTTTGTTGCATCACTTTTACTTGCCTGAGTTGAAACACATCATGGTTGCCGGAGGTAAATCACTTCACAGTGGCCTACATTACTTCACGTCAGGGCGGCCAATGCATGATATATCACTTAACAGCTGTCAAAGCTACATCACTTCACAGTTGCTAATGCAATATCACTTCATGGCTGTCAGCACTGAATCCCTTCATGGCTGTCAGTGCTAAATCACTTCACTGCTGTCAATACCACATCACTTTATGGCGGCCAGTGCTTCATCATTCAGATCATTTCAGGGCCACCAATGCTATATCAGTCCACTGCTACCAATGCTATATCACTTCACTGCTTCCAATGCTATATCACTTCACTGTTTCCAATGCTAGATCACTTCACTGCTTCCAATGCTAGATCACTTCCCGGTCACCAATGCTTCATCACTTCACTGCTGGCCGGGCTTCATCACTTGATGGCTGCAAGCTGCTCCAACTCACCTTTCAGCTCTGCAATCTGTTCTGATTTTCTCGCTTAGCCGGTATAGCTACCTAATAAATTTCATTAACATTTTCAGCAACTGTTTACTTGGCATTTCATTATAAATCGAGCATAGCACGAACTTAAGAAGCTTCTGTTCTATAAAATGGCTGTTTATTTCACTAACTATTGCGAAAAAAGTTTACCGTAAATATCAAAGGATGCCATAAACAGCCGCTTTACGTAATTACACTTCAAGTCTTAATATTTTGTGAACTTGTTACGTATAGAATTTTTAGAATTATGTACAGGTTTGCCAGTCATTACTGAATGTAAAAGAATCAAGGCAAGTAGCCTAAACAAAGTATGAAAAAGTAATGGAAGAACATATAAAAATGCTTCTGCGTCACCGTGCAGTCAGGCCCAAGTGCGGGACCGAAATCTGCCTTAGGGGCCAGTGTCCAGTCAATGTATGGTGTGGCCCCTGCTCTGTACAATCTGAGATCGATTGAGCCCGTGCACACCTCTGGGGCCAGAAGCAAGGCCTTCTGCAACACTTTAGGAGGCCTTGCCAGCAGGCACATATGTATCAGCAGCAGTGCGTGTGGCTTCCATGTTGGGTTGTGCGGTCAAGTTGACTTTGCTGGAACTGTTGCCCGTCGCCGTAGTTAGGGTGAATGAACCATCGATTGGGCAGAGAATTTTAGCCCAATAGGGTAAACTTGTTCAGAAAGTCGAACTAATGAGTTAGCTTGCATCTTTTCGATTGAGTTTAAAGACATTAACTCCAATCTGATTTTAAACAGACTTTTTAAAACTCAATCTTGCTCCGTAATTTGGAGCTTACACTCGTGATTAGGTTAGTTCCAACACATGTAACGCGATTCAGAGAAAGAAAGCGAAATCGCTTGTTTGAAGTGCCGGAGAAGTCCTGCCTAGTGGCTCAACTGAACTGGACGACAAATTCTTAGAATTCTCTAAAATGCAATATGCAATTTACATTATACGCACGGAAGCGAATAGACGGGCAAAGGAACAATATACTGGACAGAAAATAATATTGCATTCCAGTTACACAGAATTAGGCTGAGTAGTTTCTTTCACCTGCAACACAAGCAAGACTGATGACAGCAAAACTACCATTAGAAGTTCTAAGCGAGTCATTCCTTGCGGGTTTATCTTGATCCTCCTTCAACTGGCCACTAGATGACAACTTACATCTGCCCTTGAAATTATAGACGACATGTTCCACTTTGCACAATCAACTGCATACATCGCTCGCTCTGAATACTCCACACAACCTTTCGAGAAAATCAGAGTGCGGAAACTCTTTAGCGTAGGAGCCTTTTCTATTTTTTAATTTCAAACCATAATGATATGCACTGCCTGGATAAGGTGTCATAGATTGGCACAGCTAAGTCGTGTTTAGTTAAACCGATAAGCCTTCACTTGCCCAAAACTTAGAACAAAAACGTCAGTTTTGACCCTTTGAGTCGTTTTGCAAGTCTGGCACTAACCCAGATATGCTTGAGACGGCTAAAAATTCCATTTTACAGAGTAGAATTGAGTTCTGGCTGCATCAAGAGTAATCGGTTTCGAATTTAACACCTGATGCTCTGTTCAACGGGCGTCACCAACTCTCAGTTTGAAGTTCAGGATAATTCAGACCTATATCAGTTTCCTATCCGACTCTGTGATTCTGAGGCTGTATAGGAGCTAGAGTAATCAGTTTAACTTTAACACCTGGCACTCTAATCAGTTTTTGAAACCAACACACAGTTCGGAGTTCTGGATAAGTCGGACCTTTAGGACTGTCTTTCTGTATTTGAAATGCTGGGTTATGCTTAGTCTCCTAGGATTGACTTCATTAGTATTGGCGAGATGTTTTATAGTACTGTCCTTGCTTGCCCAGGTAAGCAGGTGAATTCTTGTGATTCTCGGCATGCGGCGTCAATGTATCTGGCATTTACGTCCCAAGCACATATAGGCCTGCTGGAACGGTCAGAGGGTCGTAGCAATCCTTCAACCCTTCCGTCTCTGTCGTAACAGCTTCAACAATAATTGACTAATTCCGTGCAATTATCTGGGACCTACCGGGCAATGCGCACGTATCTGCAAAACGAACGAAATTAGATTAGTTACCCTCCGTGGCGGTCGGTTGTGATGTGTACGGTGCTCCGCTAGAGTAGATAAAATCAGAAAGCTATAGATTTTCTCTAAAGCAATAAACCAATTAAGTGTTAAGCAGTGTGCCAGCC
>LQNS02276926.1:5012796-5035092 GCA_001587735.2 Parhyale hawaiensis | reverse complement strand
TTTTCCTTTTCACTTACCATCTATTTATTTTTTGCTTTGTTTTCCCTTTCTTCCATGGGTATCGATCGGTAGACTCGTTTATTGACTTGCCTGCTTTGCCCCACAAGTTCCTGTGGTCGAGTCCGGTAATTTGAAGCTTGCCCGCACCGCATGAGGCTCGACGTGCTAATTTCTCAAGTGTGAAGCGATACGCCCGGTCCCAAGACCGTCCTGCTGCGGAGTTTTCGCAGCTTCGCAGGCAAACGGGTTTCCTGAGTTCGCTCGACTCTGAACCTGAGTCTTAAGCTCTTTCCACCTTCACTTTTTACAGCTCTTGAC
Source organism: Parhyale hawaiensis (assembly GCA_001587735.2). Classification (NCBI taxonomy): domain Eukaryota; kingdom Metazoa; phylum Arthropoda; class Malacostraca; order Amphipoda; family Hyalidae; genus Parhyale; species Parhyale hawaiensis. Next base: position 5,034,774 of record LQNS02276926.1, on the reverse strand, counting down.
ACGGCTGACACATAAATCTTCTTCTTCTTTTCCGCAAATTCAGTCATTTTGAGTTTCGGATCATTTTCAAAGGCTCTTTGAACATTCTTCCGTTGAATAACTTGTGGTCTGCCAGAACGTGGTCTATCTTTGAGGCTTTCATTATTCTTAAGGCGGTTTTCGACCCGTTTCACCGTTGATAAGCTGACATTTTGCAACCTAACAATGTCCGCCTTCTGGTGGCCCGCGCGAAGGAGAGCTGGTATCTTTATCCTTTTTGTTTCCATTACCAGCAATGTATAAAAACGAGCACTGTTACCAGTTATTATATTATCTGAAATAGTTTAGGAATAAGTCATTGTCAATAGATTTCATCAAGTCTTTGAAATGAGTTTCGCACTTTGAAAATAAAAAAACAGGTCAGGACTTTTGCAAAGCCTGGTAGGAATCAACTAGTACGCCTCGGGGAGTAAGACCATCACCTGCGGTGGGAGCAAATTTCATTGCCGTCATATTTGATGGCCAGCTAATCCTATTTCTTGGCATGGATCACATCGAAGACAACCCAGTAGCCTCCCAGCAAAAAATTATGGACAAAGCTTAACTCCTTCTACCTGTTTTTGGGGGGACAGCGAATTTCATCAATTCATCACCGTCATTTTTGAGAGCCAGCTAATTCTAGTTTTTTTTTTTGGCAAGGGCCGCATCGAGGGTAAACCCCCAGACTCAATGCAAAAAATTATACATGAACATTACTCAACTGCTTCTACCACTTTTTGTGTGGAAAGATAAATATATAATTATTTATAATTAAATATATATGCAAATATTTATACTTAAATCTTCAAAGAAAACATCATCACCTATCTCACTGCATTCGCTGGTGATAAAAAATTCCAAAACTAGAGCACTCTGAAAGCGCATACCTCCGCCAAGAGAGGCAACGGAAGCAAAAAATTCAAATTGGCTCTGAAACCAAAATTTTCTTCGTATAATATCCAAGATCTAATCATTTGTGCCTTTTGATAGTAATAACAGCTTGTGCAATATTCTTCGAGATCCGTTCATAACTTTTTGAGTCATGCAGCTAACAAACGTTATAACAAACATGAGTCAAACATACAAACGAACTAACCGATCTGCACCAAAATTTAATCATTTATGTCTTTTAACATTACTAACAACCCCTATAAATTTCATAAAGAACCATTCATTATTTTTTGAGTTATTGTGCTAATAAGCGTAAAATTACAAATAGTGACAAGCGAACGAACTAGCGGATCATTACCAATAATTGGTCATTTACTCTTCGTTATATACCTAACAACTCATGTGAAATTCATTAACATCCTTCCTTAACTTTTTGAGTTACGGCATTGAGAAAAATTAGGCAGACAAATAAACAAACGGATGAACGGATCTTCACCAAAAGTTAATCGTCTGTTTCTCCTAACATACATAACAATCCCTGTGAATTTTGTAAAAATCCGTCCATAACTTTTTGAGTTATGTTGGTGAAAGAGAGACTGACAGACAAACCCGACGAAAACATAACATCATTGGCGGAGGTAATAACATTTTTTCACGTTCAAAATTTGAGTTCAGCATAGAAAAAACTTCTCCACCTTATTGTTTCCGATCAAAGACGAGGATGGGGGGGNGGGGGGGGGGGGGGGGGCAGCGGCTTTACCTTATACAGAGCACGAGCCATCACTGATTCTAAGAATAAAGTAAAAAAACATCACATAGCCGGAGTTATGAATGTAAAAGACGTGGGATGTTCAACAAGGAATTCGCCTAGCTCACTTATGATTATTATTACATATATCTGACTGAAACTGAGCTTGTTTATTGTTACAATAGTGTATAGACCATATGATAATTTACAGCCCTGAACTCGCACTACTTCCTTCTGTACAGGTGTTAAATTGAAGTCAGATTTGACTATGGACCCACGCAATGGAGTGCCGAGCAGGATCAGGCCGAAAAGACAGAAGTACACTCGTGTGGCTATGACATTTTTCCGCAGCCCCTTTATTTTCCTGACTTAGCACCATCTTACTTTCACTTATTTCTAACCATAAGCTAATTTTGAAGAGAACTCGTTTTCCAGATAATGAGACACTGACTTCCAAGATGGAGTCATGGTTAGAGGCTCAACCCACGGACTCTTACAAACACAGTTTGTAAAGTTGAATAATTATTATTAAAACTTCACGCTTGAGCTCCCACGGACAGGTAATACAACCCAAATGAAGCATCTTGCAACACCGGGAAGCCCAAAACGCTGCTAAAGGAAATTCAGCAAAAAATCATTGACAGCCGACGTGCACGCTTGCAAGCCAATACGACCAAAAGCCGATGCCGGCAACAAATTCCAAACTTTAGCCGACCATGTCACGAAGCACCGACAGAACTGATTAGTTCGACATCGGACAGCCTCCAAAGTGAAAAGGTGCGCTCCGCACGCAGCACGAGTCGCTCTCCCAAACACCTTGAGGGCAGGGAGAGAAGAATACAACCAATGCCTCTCATTATTGTACACCTTATAAAACATACATATCTCGGCTACTCTTCTCCTGTGGGACAGGCTCACCAGATCATTATCAGCGCACAGCCTGCTGGCTGAACTAACAAGTTGGTCCAACAGATGCAAGTGAGTGTCAGCAGCTGAAGCCCAGACCGATGAGCAATACTCTAACACAGGCAGCAAAAAGCGTAAGAACATCTGCGGACAACCTGACTGTCACCAAGCACAGAATCACCTTACGCAGGAGCCCAATCTTAGTGGAAGCACGTGACACCAACCTCCTAATATGCGGCTCAAAAGTAAGCTTCTCATCAAAGACAACACCTACAATCTCCAAGGAGCTAGACTCCTGAATAACTTTGCTAGAAACAACATGCCGATAATAAAATGGATTTTGAATGGAATTTGTTATGCTTCTTACGCTTCCTTCATCTGTAGTGAAATGTTCTTCATTCAATATTAGTGCTCCGTTTTGTTCGTGATTTGTCCAAAATTGAAGATCGTTTATTTTTTGAGCAAATCTGACACATGTGTGATGATGCACGTCTTTCATAACAGTTTAGGGAAGCAGCGTCGTGGCCTTAGCTTGCTGAGGTGGACACTGACAGCTCAGTCAGCCCAGTAAAAAAAATCCCAAAGTATGCAGATTTTTTACCCACTGCTGACTGGGTCGCGCGGGCCCACCCTGCCCGCCTGAGACACCGGAACAGATAACAACAGACGCTGTAAGTTTTCTGTCGCGACGACGCAGGGAGCAACACAGGGAGTCGAACCTGTTATGGAAGATAACGAATGGATTTTGAAAGCGCAAGTCAATTTATTTCCACACGAACTGCAGCTTTCACTGCTCATCCCCAGCGGACTGAAGCCGCAGTCCACTGGGAGGTGACCCCACAGCTCCGCCAGATGTGCAGAAGTCGGCAGAGTCTTTAATCTGAACTGGACTGCGATGGGCATGTTGGAGCAAAGCCTTTGCTGAGCGACGTGTGTTGTTCCATTCGTGCTGGTCGAGGTCGGTGAAGGCAGCCACATACCTGCACTAGTTTGCTGATATGCAGAGCTTTCAAGAAAAAAAATTTGAATGTAACTTTGAAAATCAATTATTAGAAATAAGAGATGGTGCAATACTTAGCAGAAGTATTTGGTTAAAAATTCAGCCCTCTTTGTAATCGTGTCAGGCTTAACGCGAAGTTCTTATTACTCTCATTTAATTTTAATCAATCCATGTTACTTTCCTCTGACAGCAACACAGAGAATCAGAAATGTAAGCAGTGCGGTCTCGCTAGCACTTGAGAACACAGGTACGATTACCTCTGCCAATGTTTTATCGGAATTTACCAGCCTGTAGCAGCAGGATAAGGGTTCTGATTTTGACCTTCAAGGCCTTGAGTCCAAGCTTCTCTGCAAGACAGGCAAGTTCTTTGCAGTGCTGGACGGTATCAGTCAGTATCCGGTCTGCGTGCTTCTGTGGGGATACTGGCCATTGCCAGAAATCGAAAGAGTCGGGGGCGCAGATTTACCGCATACATAGAGCCTTGCATCGTTGCACCAGAGCTCTAGACCAGTGGTTCCCCATAAGTGGTAGATAGACCCCCTTAGACTCCAAAGGGGTCGATCATAGACCCCCTATGAGGTCCATTTAAAGAAAACCTCTATTTCTATTTTCCTGTTTTCTATTTAAGGGCTGAAATAAATTCTGCAATAAAAAACCAATTCATGACGTGCTAAAATAAAATCTAAAAATTCATTATGAATGATATATAATTTTTTTATACATTTCTAAGGAAAGATCTGCTGAGTTCCCTTTAAAATATTACACATTTTCTTCAAAAGCAGCGTTTTCTTTTAGTTATGAGAGTAAATAATAACAGGACCTAAAATAATTCTCGCTTGTATTGTAATATCAACTGAGTGAAGGTTTCTTTACGTATAAAATTACAACCACCAAAATTACATAATATTTTTTTTTTACAAATCTGGTGTAATTTGAACCATTGACTGGCAGCAGTAATGGATAAAGGCTTACTATATAACCTCTAAATGTAGAATATGCTAGCTAATTGATATGACTACAACAGAGATTTTCTTTATCCTCTGTAACACAGGTTTGCCTAAAAGAAGCATAATGCATACATTTAACACTTGGGGTGTGCGAAAATACACTGCTCTCTTTGTAGGGGTCTACACTGAACAGTTATAGGGAACCAGTCCACTGCTCTAGATGATCTGTGATCGGCTGCAGCCGTATACTCCTCTGGGGCCTGTCGGCCCGTATCTGCACCCCGAACCTACGAGCAAGAGTTTCCCAGTTGGGGGGCAGTTCAGTCGGCTTTAGCTTTATCTTTGCCTGTCGCTTTGTTTGTCACCAAGATAACTGAAAAATTTACGGACGGATCTTCATTAAATTTAAACGGAATGTTTGGTCTGTTAGTAGGAACAGATGTTTGGGTTTTGGTGAAGATCCGTTCAACCGTTTGATTACCTTCGCCAAGGAGGCTATGTTTTCGTCGTGTTTGTCTGTCTGTCTATCTGTCTGTCTGCCTGTCTCTCTGTTTGGATGTTTGTCTGTCTGTTTGTCACCAAGATAACTCAAAAAGTAATGAACCGATTTGGATGAAATTTACAGAGATTGTTTGGTATGTTAGGAGGAACAGATGATTAACTTTTGGGGAAGATATGTCCATCCGTTTGTTTGTTTGTCTGCCTCATTTTTCTTAATGCAATAACTCAAAAAGTTATTGATGGATTTTGATGAAATTAACATGAGCTGTTAGGTATATAACAAAGATTAAATGAAAAATTTTGGTAATGATCCGTTAGTTCGTTCGTTTGTCACTGTTTTTATATCATTTTATGCTTGTTAGCACAATAACTCAAAAAATAATGAATGGATCTTTATGAAATTTATAGTAGTTTCTAGTAATGTCAAAAGACATAGATGATCAAGTTTTGGTGCAGATCGGTTGGTTCGTTTGTATGTTCGACTCATGTTTGTCATAACGTTTGTTAACAGTATAACTCAAAAAGTTATGAACGGATCTTCAAAAAAAATTGAAAGCTGTTATTAATATCAAAAGGCACAAATGATTAGATTTTGGAGTTTATGCAAAGAAAATTATGGTTTCAGAGCCAATTTGAATTTTTTGCTACCGTTGCCTCACTTGGTGGAGGTATGCGCTCTCAGAGTGCTCTAGTTGTTTCTTTACCTGCCTGTGTACTTAGTAATATAACTTAAAAAATTATGAAATAATCTTCATAAAATTTGTAGGAATTGCTAGAAATGCTAAAAACCACAAATGACCCATTTTTGGCGAAGATCGGCTGGTCCATTTCTGTCTGTGACTTATGTTTGTCGAAATATTTGTCAGCGTACAACTCAAAACATTGCGGATGGATCTTTAAGAAAATTACAGAAGCTGTTATTGTAGTCAAAAAGCACAAATGACTATATCTCATTCTATATAGTTTCAGGACCAATTTGAATTTTTCGTTAACTTTGCCTCGCTTGGCGGAGGTATGCGCTCTCAGAGTGCTCTATAGTTTTCAATGCTTTACAAAGGATACATTAAATTACTTTTTATAAAAACGGTGAAAAACCACTTTCCATGATATTTTTATGTTATTCTGAGAGAAATGATTTTTCAGTCGATGATGGCGATGAAGCAAACAGGAGCATACAAAACTGTTATAATGTCATTTAAAATAAGCCAAGTCTTACAAAGTTTCATGAATCACTATCAAAGATCTTACTCATAGACTCCAACTTATCTTGATTATCCACTTGGATTTTGCTTATCATAATCGTTCCAATATGAGACTACTGCCACCATGACAATAATGAAATTGAACGACTCGTGGCGTAAGACCATCGCCATCGGTGGGGACAAATTTCAACGCTGTCATTTCTAATGGCCAGCTTACTCTAAAGTTTTGGTATTTTTCACATCTAGGTCAACCCAGCAGACTCCCTGCAAAAAATCATGAACATTGCTGAACTCCTTGTCCCTCTTTTGGGTGGACAGACAGATACATGCATACAAATATATACCCTTTAAATTTTCAACGAGACCATTAGTACCGCTCTTCGCGCGCTCGCGGGTGAAAATAATGCCAGGGTGCCATCCGTTACGGGCTTCAATCCATGGAACATAAAGTGTTAACGAACACAGCTGCGTTTCCTATTATTTCTTTTGATTAATGTGGTGAACCAATTGCATTGCCAACACGTATACACAGACAAATAAGTGTGAAAATAAAAATATGAATTAAATTTGCTGGAGAAACTAAAATGACATCATTAAGCTCAACTTCAAATAGTATTAAATTATGAGTATCTATCTCCACTTAACGTCGAGAAATAAGAGTTTGATATTGATCCTTTTCGCTCATTTGTCTCAACCTAGTATTAATTTATTCCCATGTTATTACCTCCGCCAGGGAGGTAACGTTTTCGTCGGGATTGTCTGTCTGTCTCTTTGTCTGTCGGTCCCCAACATAACTCAAAAAATTGTGGGCGGCTTTAAATGAAACTTACACGGATTGTTAAGTATGTTAGGAGGAACAGAGGGGGAAGATCCGTTCATCCGTTTGTTTTTTAGTTTGTTTCTTTGTCTGTATAATTTTTTCTTAATTATAGACGGATTATTTTAATTGCATGCTTGTAAGCGCAGTAACTCAAAACCTCACAAATGGATCTTTTTGAAATTTACAGGGTTTGTTAGTAATGTTAAAAGATATAAGTGATTGAATTTTAGCAATGATCGGTAGGCCTGTTTGTGTGTTTCACTAATGTTTTTAGAATGTTTGTTAGCAGCAAAGCTCAAAAAGTAATGAACAAATCTCCACTGAAACTGTTCATACCGTCAGAAGCCACAAGTGAATAGATTTTGGTGTTTATAGAAAGGAAATCATAGTTTTAAAGCCAGCCAGAAACCGTAGGTAACGTTTCGACAAGGACGTTGAGGTGGTAAAGCTTGAACTTAGTAATGAGTACTGCCTCCATTCTTGTTGATAACCTCAAATATTATTTATGGTATACTAGAAATGAGGGTTCCCATCAACGTTGAAGGAATGTTGTTCCAACTCATAAAGATGGCATCACGAAGTTCGTTTACTGTCACAAATTGTTTACCATATCTGTAAACATCTCTTTCCATCCATCCCTAAAGATTTTCTATTCGTTTTAAGTCTGATGAACATGCTGGATGACGTACCACCGCCTTTTTCTTGAAAGAACGTCATACTCTTGCGGGCAGTGTAGACTGCTGCATTATCCTGCTGTTAAAACCATTCATCACCATACAAACGAGGGCCCTCCGTCGACAAAGATGATCTTTGTAACATGCCGACATAACCAGTCACTGTTTGACGACCTTGCATCTCCTGAAGCTTCGTTACTCCACTGTAGTAAAACGCACTCCACACCATAACGGAGCCCAGACCGCTGTGACGCTTTTAAAGAAGGAATCTCTTTGTCATACTAGTACCGTTGAAAGTCAACTGGGCTATCTAAATTAAACTTTTTTACCTCAGAAAACAACAATTTAGATCACTTTATCATGTCTCATATTTGGTGCTCTCAAGCAAATTGTAAAAGGGCCAATATGTGACGCGGAAACAACCTAAGACTTTTCATACGCTTTTTATTCTTCATTCCCTTATGTCGTGTCACCTGATGGGTGCTGAAGTGCAATCAGCTACTGTGAGTGTCTGGATTTGCCAGGAAGACCGTCTTCTGGCTTGAGAAACAACCCGTTTAATTCTTCTACTCAATGCAGGGGGAATTCTTGTTGGTCTGCCACTAAATTTTGCTGTTTCGTAACTCTCAATATTTTTAGGAAGCTGCAAATAACAGTTTTACAGCGGTGAAGCTCAGCTGCGATTGCACGCTGCAATAAACCTTGCTTAACCAGTTCAACAACTCGACTACGTTCTAATTTGGAGAGTTTACTTGCTTTGGATATAGTGGCACCTTCACACTATCACGGCAAACCTGTAACTTATCCGAAATACCGGAAATTTTCTTAGAACTAAACATTTATTACCCTGGTCATATAATTTTGATCAACTGAAAACTCATTATTTGACAAAATGTCGAATATCAACATTTCTTAATAAATAAATTGTCATAGCATGCATTTTTTAGTCTTTATTACCTTTTACCTTTAGAAATTACTGATCTCTAGTCGTATGGGTTTATTTATTACTAAGACTTTTTTAAAAAAAATTCAAGTGGTCTTAAACTTTTGATCAGTAGTTTATATAAACACAGTCAATGATCAGATAGAAATTCCAAGAACACGAATGCATAAAATGCTTCATAATTGTTGGAATGAACATAATATTATTTTAGCCACAGAAACATGCAGAAGATACAAGTTTCTCAAAGTATTGTCAAAGTCTGAAAGGGTCAATCAAAATTTATTAACGTCCGTTCCTTTGGAAACGGGTACGACGAGCGTAAGAACTTCATTCTTTTTTATCTGATATTACCTTTCACTCTCATTATTGTTGTGTTAGTATAAACCGTCCAACTCAAGTGTACTTGTCTAAGAAAGAGGGGCAGAAGCAATACGTAGTAGGTACGCATGGCGTCGGATCATGGATAGAACGTAAGGAAAAGATGCTTTTAGCCCGATAAAACACATTATATTAGCAAGGTAAGGGAACATAGTGTCGAGGATTTAAATCGGACAAGGATAACATATGTAAGTTCTTTTGAGGTTCTGCTCCCCAAGGCAGAGAATGGGTGAACCCAAATAATCTTGCATTAGGAAGATATGGTCTACATTTGCCAGTATTCGGTGTCGGACCGGCATTGCCCAATTAAAATCAATATCTGGTCAGCGGCCATTGCTATCGCGTACAGATATTCCTTCCATTAGGGGTTACCAGGTCGCTAAATTGCAGACGTCAGCACATTGCAAAATAAAATCTCCGCCAGCTATTCCTCATCAAGGTTTATCTGCAGTCGCGCTTTTTATGTTAGACTAAGGTTCATCGGCCAGGTCGTGGCTAGTCGTTCGCATGCATTTGGTGTCGCTCTGACAGTGCAGTAACTACGTACTTCGCTTGAGTTTAGTGTTAAGTAGACTAGCACGAAATCTCCTGCTGTTCGGCACGCAAATGTCTTGACAGCAGCCTTGCAGCTTCTTCAAATTTCCTCGCGAACTGACCCTTGTGTAATCCGGCTCAGTGCGCACATTTTTAGCCAACTTCACCTCTGTGTTATCGTACATTCGGAATCAGGAAGTGACCCTGCCCTGGCCATAAGAAATCGCTGAGTAAACGAAACTTGCAGCCTCTCAGGCGCTTCAGTTCGTAGTGTTTTTGCCCAGAAGGGCGAGTGCTTTGGAAGAGCAGCAGTCGAGGATTACGAGAGTAGACTTTAAACTGAATGTAACGGAACAAAATCAAGTATCTCGTAGGAATAGCATTGTCTGAAACGTAAAAAAAAGTTTGACCCTCGGCGGCATAGAGTTAACACTACCCTTTTCGGCTAAGGACCAGAGTATTTCGTAACTATATTGCTAGTAATCTTATTACTACCAGAAACCGACATTTTTTGGTCCATATAAGGTTAAGGTTTGCTAGCGTGCCTCCGATGCAAGGCAAATGGTGACCTGAACCATCATGAAGCCAATGATGGGCGCCATATACATTAAAATATTTAAATACTAAATACATTGATGAAATGTAATTAAACACTAAATATATTTTCAATACATACTTAAATACTGAATACATAAAATGTATTTAAATACTTTGATAAATACATTCAATTTTTCTCCTTGTCAAGTACCAAAAGGCCCAAATTCAGGCATATTTCTAGCGTTCACTAATTGAACATTGATAGTCTATTGCAATATGTATCTGACAACCTTCAGAAGTCGTAGGTAATCCTCAAGAAAACCTAGAAAGCACTATTCAGAGGTGAGAGCTTCCAATTCGGCGCCTGCTATTGCTTTACTAGATAATTGATTATCACCCGCGAACGAAGTGAGAGAGGTGATAATGTTTTCGTAGAAGATTTAAGCATATACAGCATATCTGTATAAATATATATGTATTTATGTATGTATATACGTATGTCCACCCAATAAGTGGTCGAAGGAGTTGAGCAATGTTCATAATTTTTTGCAAGGAGTCTGGTGGGTTGCCCTCAATATAACCCAAGCCAAAAAAAAACTGGGAATAGCTGGCCATAAATAATGACAGCAATGAAATGTGTACTCCACCCACCCAAAAACAGGTAGAAGGAGTTGAGTCATGTCCATGATTTTTTGCAGGGAGTCTGGTGGGCTGTCCTCAATGTCACCCATGCAAAAAAGAACTAAAATAGGATTAACTGACCATAAAAAATGATGGCAATGAAATTTGCTCTCCACCCGAAAACACTTAGAAAGAGTTGAGCTATCTTCATGATTTTTTTGCAGAGAATCTGGTGGGCTGTCCTAAATGTGACCAAGGCCAAAGAACTAGGATAAGCCGGTCATGAAAAATGATGGCAATGAAATTAGCTCCCACCGCGGGTGATGGTCTTACGCCACAAGACGTTCTAGTTTAGTCTGCATCAGCTTCCTGGTTACCTTATGGACACTGACACGTTCATTAGGATTATTCAAGATAACAAAATATTGTTGATAGTACTACCTTCGCGTTTTTACATAATATTTCCCTAACACATAACAGACTTGGGGATCAGGACGAATTACGGTGAACCGCAGCCGTGTACTCTTTTGAGTCAGTTGGAATATATTTGAACAACGAACCAGTGCTTGAAGATTTTCCATTTGGGATCTGCGAGCAAGTTGACCTTACCTTTAAGAGACCCTCAAACAGATCTACCTCGGCATCACATCAATAAACAAGCATCTTGCAACAAGCTGCTTTTGTGTTAATGTCAAACCCGGTCTGCATAGGTTTGAGACTGTTGCCAGCAGGCGACATTAACTCTTTGATACACGTAATGTACTTTAATAACACATTCATTTGAGTTTTTTCAATGACGGATTTGAAGCAATAACCTCAGAAACTGATGCATGTAGAGCTTTCGGTAGACCTCATTCCAATAACCGCCACAAAAGTGAGGTTAAGTAAACCACGTAATGTCGAAAAAATGAATTAAAACCACTGTAATACCCCATTGGTACCTACCAATGAACTAAAAATACATGTTTAACTCTGAGATAAAGATACCAAGACAGCCGGTAAATTATATTAAAACATAACAATTTATGGCCGATCCAACCTTTCATTACTGGAAGTATCTAAAGCTGCCCATCGTGATTGTCAATATCATTTCACATAACTGCGTAGTATATTACGCCACTTTGTGGTTACCTATGTTATATCACTGCATGGTTTTCTTTGTTGCATCACTTTTACTTGCCTGAGTTGAAAGACATCATGGTTGCCGGAGGTAAATCACTTCACAGTGGCCTACATTATTTCACGTCAGGGCGGCCACTTCTTGACTTAGTATATATCAAGACTCTGGCCACCTTTGATCAGCCTCTTGACCTTATTGACAGTCGACTTGGACACCTGAAGGTCCATCACGATGTCGACGACCCTCTTGTCCGCTTGCAATAGCTTAGAGATGGCCATACGATTCGCCTCATAACTTTGGTTGGCGGACATTTTTGAGCGATCTTTTTATTTTGTAGTAATAAGCTAAGGAAATGCTTCGTGAAAGTTCCAGTTTGATCTAAAAAAATGAAAAATAAATAAGACAATTGGGAGCAAATAATTACAAGGTGTAAGAACAATTGGGCAACCGTTTACTCAGCGACTGAAGTTTATAAACAAGTTAATAAAACTTCGACCAGTTTTTTTTTTTTTCTGCTGGCTACTAACGATGCGACATTTGTAGCAACAACTTTATTTCATACTTTTCACATTGCAGATGGAATCACGGCCATCAAAAGTGAAATTTTAAGAAAAAGCAGACTCCACATTCCGTCATAATGCATAGTGAACAGGGAAAACTGATCTGAAATTTGCTTTTAATTGCTTGAACACAACGAAGAAGATTGGTCTAGGTTCATCATCTTGCTGAATTCACTCCACAGACAACTTTGTCGCCCGAGTCTGGTGGAGCATTTGTTGGCAAAAAACTACTCTCAACAATTTTTTCTCGTCGGCTGCATTGGCCTTCACAGCTATTCCTTCGTCTTCAAGATAACTTATAATTTCATGTTAGTTTTGGGGCAAAGCGCATTGTCTTGCATAAAAACTGGGGATTCAACAGTATCATTGAGTAAGTGGGGGAATAACATACTGGCGAAGAAGTTCTATATAAACACTGCTGTTAGCTTTTCCATGTAAGCGAACAATGGGCTATTTCCTGCTGACGAAATCATCCCCCACGCCTTTACACTCTCAGCTCCACACTTCAGTCTTCTTATTTACCCACGGAAGAGATGTGTGTGTGTTCCATTACTGCGTCACACATACACGCTACCGTCAGATCTGAAGTTGAACGTAGATTTAACACTGAAATGAATCATATTCCAGTGTTCGTCTGTCCAAGACGGAAATTACTGGTATACAAGCTAGAATCCGTATCAATAACTGATCATACGAGAAAATTTTCTTAGACATTGCCTTTCCCGTTCGCTCACAAATTTGAGAGAAATAGTTATACATAGCTATCTCGAAACGATTTCTAACGACATTTTATCAATCAATCAGTCTTCCCCTTTAGAAGGTATTAACGACCTGCCGGTTTTCGGTTTTGATATACGTGTCTTATCGGTCTTAAATCTACTGCTTCCGCGGTAAACTATGCTTTTTTACCTTCTTACGATACAAACAATTTCAGAAAGCCAATCGACTTTCATTCTCAACGTTTAGGCGGAATGAGTTATATTTCTTCTAGAATCAGAACTGTACGTGTTGTTGCGACCCTATTGTTTGAAAATAGTTCCAGAAATGTTTGACACTTGTCCTGTATGAAAAAAAACCATCAAGTTGTTTTTAAAATTACATAAACTCAATAGTATTACTATTGCCAAATAGAAATGACAGCGAGGACTTTGTGAAGACCCGTCTTCATTTAACATGCTTTTGTTACTAATATGCCTCTAAGGGATACGCTACAACAACCGACTCAAATATAAGAAATCAGCGCTCTTTCTTTCAATTCATCTAATTAGCCCAAGCGTAGATTGTGCCGCGGAAAATAATCTTACATTAGCACGCACCAAAGCATGGCTGAATTTAATTAGTTCCCCACCGCGTATCCTACCGACCAGATAAACCTTCAATAGATCGAAGATTTTGTGTTGAAGCGAAAGCTGCTTCGTCAAAGGAACACAACAAGCTAAGACATTACTTGTGTCTACTGCCCGTGGAAAATAATCGCTTCATCTGCCCTTCGCAGATCATCTACTGATTTTGTGTCGTGACCTAAGAGCAAACGTATGTTTCGATGTGTGGAGAAAGTTATGAAAATCAGACTCCATGATCGCACTAAGAGAAGCTGTGAGTATCCTTACAGTTCCGATTTCAAGAAATATTTAAAGGAAGAAGTGCATTCAGATCAAAGAATAAGGATCCCACTTTCGCCATATTCTACAACCTGGTCATCGATCTCAATGAAAACGCAACCTAATTACAAAATTGTATCCTGGTCTATTTTTCACCTATCTATTTCGTTAAGAACGTGACACGAGAGATACAAATTTATAAACAAACTAGAACGCCTCGTGGCGTAACACCATCACCCGCAGTGGGAGCAAAATTTCATTGCCATCATTTTTGATGACCAGCTCTTCCAAGTTTTTTTTTTTTTTTTGCATGGGTCGCATCGAGGAGATCCCCCAGACTCCCTGCAAAAAATAATGAACATTGATTGCTCAGTTCCTTCTACCACTTTTTGAGTCGACAGGTTTCGATGAAAACATGATTACCTCTCTCTCAGTTCGTTCGCATGGTGATCATAAGAGCACAACGGGGTTTATTATATTGTTTGATTGATGGGGCTAATTCAACAATATTCTTCAACTTTTAGCTAGGGAAAAATGTGCAATTTTTCAAATTGCATATTTTTTTAGAGCAAAAGATAATGTAAAATCCTTGTATGTAAATCACACACACACATGTCCCAAGTACATTTTGTGAAAATTTTATAATAATGCATGCAAAATATTTCAAGTACTAAATATTTAAAAAAATTGTAGTTCTGTTGCTTCTATTTTGGCCAGAACTCGCAACAGCATGTTATCGCAATCATGGCTTTTTTTCAGTGACGTCAAGCACGCATACAGTATCATCTCCTCTAAGGGCTAAGTTGGGAAAACGCACGTCATGTTTGAAGATCAAGTGAAATTAACTTGGCAAAAAGCATCAGGCATCCGTTTGATGTGGCAGGCTTTAATTGGTTTATTCAGTAAGATAGTTCACTTTCTTAGTCGTTGATGTGCTGTTCAAGTAGCTTTAAAAACACAATGTGATAAGTACAATAACGTGTCTTTGGATGCATACTTGTAGTTACAGTTTGAGCATCGAAAACTGAGGTTCAATACGCCAAAAGTGGAACTGAGAATCAAATGATTTACCCGAACACGACTGCCCTCGAGCAGTGTCATTCTACTGGTTACAGTGTTGTGTGGAATTTATACGGGGATTGACCTCAATCGGTTTTGAACTGATGATGATTTGGCAGGCTGTGTCCGAGAAAAATTAATCTCGTTGATGTGTTCTACAGGGGCGCTGTTTGCGATGGCTAGTGGGCTCAAGCCCCGTTGGGTGGGGTGGTTTCTGAAAATCTCCGAACCTTAATTTTATTTTCATATTTCATTTACTAATAACTCCAACGCTCATCTTAGCTAAAGGCCCGTTTACACGAGAAGACAGTGTTTACCGAAACGCTGGCTGTCCCTATCACATAGCGGACCACAGTAAACTGTAGCGGACAGTATGCGCCAGTTGATGGTTGGGCATCGCAATTTGGCCGATCGCTCATTGAGCGAAAACTTTGTGTGGGCCCCTAGCTGTGTGACAGTCTAGCGAATGTGCTGTAAGCACTCTGGAAAGCAAGGTGTAGGTGATTGTGGACCTGAGCGCAGATGATCGAGATTCCCGCTAAGAAGTTTCATCGATCCTTTCTGACATGTTAGCGGGGTATTTGCTATTGTGACTACTTACTTTATTTTCTGGTACACTTTTGCTAATAATAACACGTATGTCTGATTATCTAAGCGCCGTTTAAAGATATACAACTGCCTTTGAAAGAAAGAACATGCATTTTCTCATGAATATGCTATGCCCAACAAATTAGGAGCGCAGAACCCTGAAGTATTCATTGCTAACACCAGGGACAAGCTATACCGTCTTTGTAATAAACAGTCATGGGCAGTCAGTTTCAATCCGGTAGAATCTATAGAAGTAACACGATTTTAGACAAATTTATCTGCTTCGTGGATTTTTTTTTATCGAATGTATAATGAATAATTAAAAATGAAGGCATTACACAACTAAAATATAGACATATTACAATTTAATGTACGGTGCGCATTGTACATGGTGAAAGTTTTTTGTACCGTTTATGACAGAGAGTGAAGAGATTTACGTACACATAATTATAAATAAACATGGTTCAGTTAAAAATACGCCGCACGTTACAGATCCATTGAAACTCTTAAAACAGCAACATTGCTATTTGGGATTGATAACAGTTTATTTGCGAATAGTTGAAGTTTGGGAGTATTTTGGAACGCACACAGCAGCTAGCGCGCAAGTTCCTGTCGTGCAAGGAGGTTTAATACATTTAATCACCATGCTGTCATGTGAACGATCTCTTGCTCTCGGACTCTGTCCGTGGTTTACGAATTGGGCGGCACTGTCTGCTTGTGTAAACAGGCCTTAAGCCTCCAATCTTTGTCAGTCATAACCACCCTTCTATGCTGTGTAGTAGCTGCGAATTTAACCCAGAGGGAATGTGTGTGGACTATAATAAAATCATATGGAAATAATAAGTTTGCACTTAGAGCTCATGAAGATTAAGAGACCACTTAAGGAATCGGCAAGAATGGCATTTGACACGTTAGCCTGACTGCGCCATGCAGCAGACATCTTATTATATGTTGTTCCGTTGCTTTCTCGTTCTTTGTTTAGGAAATTTTACTTTTGTTTTTTTTTGCTTTCAAAAATGATCGTCCAACCTTTGCCTACTTTTAAAACTTGTATAATTAACAAATTCGCAAAAAAGAAATGGCTTGAAGTGTAATATCGTAAATTAATTGTTTATGACATCGTTTATTTTTTCCAGTAAGCTTGAATGATCTCGCAATAGTTAGTAAACTCGACGTAATGTTTTAGAACAGAGGCTGCTGCATTTGACGGTATACTGAGATTTTTAACAAAATGCCAAATACGCAGCTAATGGAGTATGGATTTGTTAATGAAAATTATTTTCTATACGCCCTACGTGAGAAAATCAATGCAGACAGCTGAGTTGAAGGGGTGAGTTGGAGCCACCGGTACCCATGAAGTGCTGTAGCACTGATAGCCATGAAGTGATGTGCAGTAACATTGCCAGTCGTGTAGTAAAGTAGCTCTGGTAGCCATGAAATGATGTAGCACTGGCAGTATGAAGCGGTGTAGCACTGGCGGCCATAAAGTGTACTATAGCACTGGTAGCAATGAAACGATGTAGCACTGGCATCCATGAGGTGACATAGCATTGACGGCAGTGAAGGGGTGCGACAGAGGCAGCCAGCTATGCACGAAGCGATCTAACAAAGCATAGGCAACCATACAGTGATGTAACATTGATAACCATGAAATGATGTAACCTTGGCAACTTTGATGTAATGTAACATACAAATCCACGAAAGGACGCAACATAGGAGGCCATGAAGTGATGTAATGTAGGCAACCACGGAGTGGAGTAATATACCTAGGCTGTTATGTGAAACAACACGGGCAGCCACGATATGCAGCTTGAGATGGTTCAAGTAGTGGAGTGCAAGTGGCAACACTAAAATGTTTTACGATCACGGCTGTCCTGGTATCATTACCTCATGGTTATGGTGCATTTTGAGTTCAAGGATACCAATGGGGTTTTCTTTTAGGCATTACTGTGGTTTTAATTCAGTTCTTCGATATTACTGGATTTTCTTAACCTCCCTTTTCTTGCAGCTATTGAAATGAGCTCTGCTGAAAACTCTACACTCATCAATTTCGGTGGTTATTGCTCCCAATCCACCTGTGAAAAAACCTCAATTGTAAGTGATACTAAAGTACTTCACTTATAGTATGTATGTGCTTAGCTTAAGTCCAGCGATAAGCTATGTTTAATATATCTATAGTACCACCTATGTACGTACTTAATAAAGTTGACTGATTTATTTATTTGATTAAATCTGTTAAAGAAATAGAGGGTACTTAGCTAAACTTGGCCTTAGTTATATGACTTAACTTAAGCTAGTCTAACGAAAAGCACACTGCCTAACTTTAAACAGTTTCTTTTACCCCAAACACTCTGACGTACAATAGTTACTTCGTATTTTTAAAAGAATGCTAGTTTTAAAATTACATTTGGACGTCACCTGCACGGGCCATTTTCGTTTCACCTTTCTGCAGCTAGTGGGTTCGGTAATAGCGGGTTCGGGTTCGATGATCCGCATAAGAAGCGTTGTGTTCAATATAGGCTCTTTCGCACCATTTGTAGACCCGTCTTATGAATTACAGTCGTGTCTAGGTAATGTCTGATAATGTGGTAATATTTTCGCATTTTAAAATTAGCGTGAGCCTATTACTAGCAACATTTTAATGTTTTTAGAAAATGTGCACACACTGCTATGAACTGACACATTTAGCAAGCGTAGGCGGTCTGCCAAGCCTTGCTCACTCGTTTTTTATCATCTGAAATAAATACAAGTCTCGTGCGCACCTGCCTGTGTGGGATGTTGCAGACTGTTACCGTCACTATTTTTGTCAATCGTCATTTCATTATTTTACTACATTCACGCGTAGAGTTAAATTTGATCAACAGCTGTTGAAGAAGCCATAAACTACAACATACCTTGACTGTCCACTGAAATCGACAAGTGGGGCCCGAAGTCCGTTTTACGTAAGCGTTGATACCGTGAGTTCTAATAATGAGAGAAATCTCGAACCAAAATCTATTTCTTCGTCGTGCCGTAAGGAATGTGTTGCAGGGCAGGAATGCCAAATTCATCAATATACCGGGTGTTTCTTTTTCTGCGGACAAATTTCAGCCATAGGTAGAGAAACTCAAAATAAATCAATTTTCACGAGTGATAAAATGCCCCAACGACCTAAAGGAATTTTGAAATTTTAAGTATAGGATACTCAGTAGGCGCTAATGTTAGCGCTAATTTTGATAGTTCAGCACGTTTTCCGACCACTTTTCTGCGCACGCGTTTACAGGAATGCACGCGATGTTGATGATTATTTGGGCGAATGACATTAGGATTATTAAGCTTGAGCCCAGTGATGATTATTGTGAATGTTAAAAGCACCCTCACGAGTAAAATACGCTTCATCTGTCAACAGAATCAGATTGGAAAAGTTGACATCCCTTATTCGCTGCTGCATGAACCACTCTGAAAATTGTACCCTAGGTCCAAAATCTAGAGGCAGCAACCCTTGCACTCTTTGGAAACGACACGGATGCAAACTCTAGCGACGTAGTCCGCCATACAGTAGGGTGATTACGTTATATACTAAATTTGAGGCTGCAGATATTTTTCCTAACCATAAAGTACTTGCAGTTTTAATTGTAAAAAATAATAGAAACTGCTTTGGTGGGGTCGGAAAGCGTCCTGAACTAGGATCCTACTTGAAGCTTTGAATTTCTTCAAGTCATTATAACTCGAAAACTAAGGAGTTTTGGGCGTTTTATCATTTCTGGAAAATCGATTTATTATGGGTTTTTCTACATATGATTAAAATTTGTGCGCAAAAAAAAACGGTAAATCATCACTGAGCGATAAATATCATGTCTTCGGATCTCAAGAATAATGGAAAATTAGTCAGAATTTCTACGAATACTAGAATTCTATTAAATTAGATACAGGAACCGCTTGATATAGTCTTAGTACACGCTACACTGCATTGCGGCTCACTGTTTGGCATCTGTTTGGTAAGAGTATGCGCTGCCACCGGCTATACAAGTTTGACAGTCTGTAACCAGGGCCATCACAGACCACGTTTATCAGCAAATTTGTTGATTTTTCTATCCTGCTTTGAAGACTGGAAGTGCATTTCCTTATTCTGGCTGTCAGACAGTCAGTATGCTTACGAGCAAATATCACACTAGCACTATACGACCTAGGTACCAATATTGATAAGCAGACGAAATATGTCATTATATAAGCCACACGTAGGCGCCCAATGGTCTTCTGCTTAAAGTTCGACTAAAGCGAGTTACAGTACATAGGGTAACAATAGCTACGAAACAACTGACACTTGACTTCTTCAGAACAGTGACCAAAATTCCTCACTTGCAAGTTGCCCACGGCGTGGAGCGTCCGAGCAACTTTCTCTATATCCTGGTTATCACGAAAATCATCAATGATTTTGTGTCCCAGGTAAGAGCGGTTGTTTACATAAGTTAGCTCTACACCATTGAGATTTGTCACCTTGTCAGTCGGCAGGTCTGTTTTCTTGTTTACTAGGTGTAATGTACCTGCAGACAGTTTTGACAGTATTATATTCAATACAAAGTTTACTAGCTTTATTATCGCAAATTGAAAGTAGTTTTTGGAGACCGCTGGAACGGGGAGCAGCAAGGACCATGTCATCAGTATAGCTTAGCGCATTTACTGCTTTACCATCAATATGGCACCCTACTCCGGCTGCGTTCAGTTGGGTGTGTATATTGTCACTGAAGAAATTAAAGTGAAGCGGGGAGAGTAACCCTCCCTGCCTTATGCCACTCTATAGTCATTCCAAACGCTGATGACATTGCTGTTCCCCATTTCACAAAGCACTTCTGAGTTTGGAACCAATGTTTTAGAGTTGTAACGATGTAATGGGAAATTTGTCTCTAAATCATACACTTGAAGAGCGAGTAGTGGCGAACACGGTCAAATGCAGCTTTAGCGTCTAGAAAACACAGGTACGTGGGAGATCCAGCGTCAATGAAGTGATACTGTTTGACTTTAAATACAGCCATTTCTGTTTCATATTCAGCTTTAAAGCCAAACTGGTTATCCGCCGTCATCATGAATGGTGACATGCGTTTCTCTAGCACAAGTTCTACTACTTTCGAATGAGGAGTAGCCACTGCAATGGGTCGATAATTGCTCTTGTCTGTTACACATAGGTGCAGTATCTCTGAAACTTATCACTTGCAACCATTAAATCGGTGAATTTTTTGTAAAACTGATTAATTTTTCAGACTAATGGTATGCAACCATTGGATTGAGTGGGGGTGAACTTAATGAATTTACAAATGCCTGCACCATCACACCACCTGCCTACCCCTGTCATGGCTCAGCCTCGGCCGGGCTACGTGTGACGGCTTCTCCGCCGCCTGAGCAGGGCCATTTTTTACAGCCCTCTCCGCTCGCTCGGATTTACCGGCCCGTAAAGCTATAAATTAATTACATTTTTTTTTAGCCAGGCTGTAATTCAGTTCGACTCAGTTTTGTGCCTTTAGAATCTGTCTTGATTAGAAGGGCTAAGCGATCCAGATTTCTTACTTTCTTTAACTTCTTTCCAGTTCGCGTGCCGACCGATTCATTTATAAGGAAATAAAGGCCTTAAGCTAATCGACTTTATTGAAATGGAACTTTTGAAAGCAGGCAGTTAAGGCAAAGTTGAAGTCGCAGTTTTTTCAACTGAGCGAATATTATCGTATTGCTAGAACTATTTCTTATAAAATGCAAGTTCTAATTCTATGGAATCACTTGTAAGCACGGTCGGTAAAAAGTTACACCCATAAAAAGCAGTCACAACTGTTATTTAATGCTTAAATAACAGTTGCTACTGATGTGTCATAGTTAAGTGGTAATACTAATCGTGCTTTCTGTGTGCTCAGTGATTGTAAATTTTCACGTGGTTTTGAAACTACGCCGAAAATTGTACAATCGGAGGGTAAACAGCCATTGCTTTCCCGCCACAGATTCTTTAGCGCGTCAGACTCTCGGTTGAGAATGTGGCTAGAGCATCACTACAACTCTATTTTCCTATATCAAATTATGAATTCCTAGTTGGTACTGAAGAATAAAGCGATTTATGGCGAAATACTCGTTTTCGGTGCAGAATTTTAATTGGACGGTCATAAGGACGTGTTAGAGAACGTTGGACACTCTACCTCATAAAGAAAGAAAGAATATCCCTGGATGGAATGATAAGGTGCGTGAGCTTCACTCAGCTAGTAGACTTGCGTATAATAACTGGAACGGAGCAGACAGACCGCGTACAGGTGAACTGTGGCAGACAAAAAATAGGCTACACAATCTGTGTCGCATAGCGCTCAAGCAAGTACG
>LQNS02276926.1:4925865-4936029 GCA_001587735.2 Parhyale hawaiensis | reverse complement strand
CAGATAAAGGGAACGGAGTTGTCATTCTCAATAGAAAAGATTATGACGATAAAATGCTGAACTTACTAAGTGACCCATCTAAATTTAAACGATTCCCTGAAGACTGGTTTAAGACCACTCTACGCCAAGAAGACCGGCACAAACGAATATTATCTTCGCTGAAATCAAAAAGAAAATAAGAGTATTAGCTGAAGCTTGAATAGAGGAAATATCAGAAGAGAGTACACAACACGATGGAAGAGCTTGTTTAGAGAAGCTGTATGCATCTACATCGAGTGGACTACAACATTGTCAAAGAAAGACCGGAATCAAACTTACGGTTCAAGTGCTAACATCTGTAACCTGGAATATTATCTGCCTATCAGTTTTTATGATGACCACAGTCTTCAAGCAGATGAATTCAGTAATGAAACCAGAAAGGCCAGAGCTAATTTTTGCCTTTCCATTTCTTTAAGAGCGTGACACGAAACCTATAAATATAAATATATAAACACACGACGGTCATTCTTAGTATTAGATTATCTAACGTTTGCCAATTATTTTAAAAAACTTTACCCCATATGTGTTTCACCTAACGGTCACGTAAGAGAAGGTTTACTCGACGACTTTCATCAAGGTGTTGATGCAAGTGCGGCAGTAAAATGTATTCTGAACACGTACAAGATTGATGTAGTGAATGGAAGAAGTTGCAGTTGGTTTTCTCGCTTCCGATGTGGTAACTGATTTAAAGTTGAAAGAAAAGCCAAAAATATAAATAACACGATTTTGCATTTCTGAAAGCTTTTCTTTTAGAGAACCCTACCATTACCACTAAAGAATTTGCAGAACACATAAATGTAGCCCGTTCCACCGTGGTACGCCTACTAAAATGTATTTTTTCCCTTATATTTTCCTTAATCGGACATTACTTTCGCACCAACCTGATATTTGATCTTTCATGAGCAAGGAGGAAAAGAAATACAACTCCACTAATGCTACTGCTCCGATACAAGAGTTGCGCCAGTGTGCTATTAAGCAATGCTTATTTGTTTAGTGATTTTTAACTCCGCTAAGGAGGTTATGTTTTCGTCGGGTTTGCCTGTCTGTCTGTCATCAAGATAACTCAAAAAGTTATTAGCCGATTATGACGAATTCACAGGGATTGTTAGGTATGGTATGAGGAACAGATGATTAACTTCTTTTGGTGAAGATCCGTCCATCCGTTTCTTTGTTTGTCTGTATATTTTTTTTCGATGCTATAACTCAAAAAGTTATGGCTGATTTATATGAAATTTACGTGAGTTGGTAGGTATATTATAAAGAGTAAATAATCGAATTTTTGTAACGATCCGTTTGTTTGTTTGTTTGTTTTTTTTTTTCGTTTGTTTGCCACTGTTTTTAGTTTTAGGCTTGTTAGCACAATAACTCAAACATAATTAATGGATCCTTATGAAATTTATAGGAGATGTTAGTAATGTTAAATGGCATCAATGATCAAATTTTGGTGCATATCGGTTGGTTTGTTTATATGTTTGACTCATGTATGTCATAATGCTTGTTAGCAGCATAACTCAAAAAGTTATGAACGGATCTTCAAAAAAATTACTGAAGCTATTAACATTATTGAAAGGCACAAATGATTAGATTTTTGACGTTGATGCAAAGAAAACTAAAGCACTCTGAGAGCGCATACCTCCGCCAAGTGAGGCAACGGTAGCAAAAAATTGAAATTGGCTCTGAAACCATAATTTTCTTTGTATAAACTCCAAAATATAATCATTTGTGCCTTTTCATAGTAATAACAGCTTGTTCAATTTTCTTGAAGATCCGTTCATAACTTTTTGAGTTATACTGTTAACAAACGTTATGACAAACATGAGTCAAACATACAAATGAACAAACCGATCTGCACCAAAATTTGATTATTTATGTCTTTTAACATTATTAACAATTTCTATAAATTTCATAAAGTTCCATTCCCTATTTTTTGAGTTATTGTGCTAACAAGCATAAAATTAAAAATAGTGACAAACGAACGAACGAACAAATGGATCATCACCATAATTCGGTCATTTACTCTTTGTTATATACCTAACAACTCTTGTTAATTTCATCAAAATCCATTCATAACTTTTTGAGTTATGGCATCAAGAAAAATAAGGTAGACAAACAAACAAACAAACGGATGGACTTATCTTCACCAAAAGTTAATCGTCTGTTCCTCCTAACATACCTAACAATCCCTGTAAATTTCATCCCAATCGGTTTATAACTTTTTGAGTTATCTTGGTGACAGGCAGACAAAGAGACAAACACGATGAAAACACAACCTCCTTGGCGGAGGTAATCATAGTCTTAGAACCAATTTTAATTTTTCGTAACCGGTGCCTTGCATGGCGGAGGTATGCGCTCTCAGAATGCTCTAGTTCAACAGGTTTTTCGGTTCACTTTATGTAGAAAGTACAGAATCTGTTAGGGAAAAGCGCATGTTATCGTAAAGCTGAAGTGGACGCACGAGCAACTTGCTGCAATGTTCATGTCAATGATACGCTCTCTAGAGCCACGCGATGGATATACCTATATACCTGATGTATGCCTTCATCGGAATGCGTACTGTGACTCTCAAACTTCAAACACACGTATTTCTGTAATGGGAAATTCTTTACTTAAAGTATTTAACATAAAATCATGTACATACACTCGCCCTCAAAATCTTTTAGTTTGTTACATCGAAAATTAAAAAAAGAATCGTGATACCATCCCTCTAACGCAATGGCGTGGAGAAAAATTGCCGGTATAAATGGAAAGGGGGCGAGTTGTAAGAACCTCAGCCTAAACTTAAATAAATTACTCTAATCTAACCTGGCCTAATCTAACTTTACATGACCTTATCCATTCCAACTCTTAAGCCAGCAGTTCCCATTTGTCTGCTGGTCCGCTTACTGACCTCTGGTTCATGACATTTCAAGCACATAGCTATGACAATAGTTTGCCGCATTTATTGTATTGATGATACGGATTAACAACTTCCTTAAAGTTATGAGAGGAAAAATGCACATTTAGTGAACTATTAGAGCAACATTTTTAATAAAGAAAAATGTTTAAGTATTGACGGGGTTAGCTCTTAGCATCACTTTTGAATTAAGGGAAATATTATTTAATAACTTTGATCACATCATTAGATTCAACAATTCAATGTTTGTCATCATTTGAGATTTGTCAAACATGGATTGAATAAAGTTAAATGTGAAGAATCATTATATGCAATTAGTAGCGACATCACGCATTGTGTATTGAGTTATTGTTCTGATTCTATCCTTCTCACTAAATGACATTACACTTGGTGCATTTAATATCTACAGTAGTTTACTGTAACCCATCAGCACACAGTCTATTTCCTTCGGCCTCTATCGACTCTTGCGCATGCCATTTAGCAACAAGTTCTTTTTGAAGCGTTTGCGCATAAGGACTTTCACATTAATTCACATTCACAGATAGTTCACATATACGATGTCAAACAAATTGTTGAACGGATCTTCACCAACCGTTAATATCTTTTCCTCCCAACGTGGTTATCAATCCCTGAAATTTTGTAAAGATCTGTCCATAACTTTTGAGTTATCTCGGTGACAAACAGGTAGACAAACAAACGAACAGACACAAACAAACGGACAGGCAGACAGACAGAAAAGCAAACAAGCTCTGCCTCTTTGGCGGAGATTATCATGCAGTGCTGTGAGAACAATTTAATAATTTTGTGGAAGCATTGGAAACATCATTTTTCAGTATGTCCACCCTTAGTCCGAATTACCTCGTCAAGTCTCCGTTGGTAGTCTCTATAGAGGTATGAAGTTTATTTATGATATTTTTTCGCTCATTCGCGCTGAAGTGAATTCTTCAGAGAATCGACATCGCTATGGGACGAAGTGCCGGCTCGTACTTGCCAACACCACGATTTTGATTTTAGCACTTCTTATTTCTTAATAATAACCGGATTTAACAATAGTTCGCTGTGAAATTCAAAAACCACATCACGTTTGTGCAATTTGTATGTACAACTCCAAGTCATCGAATAAATTTGATATGATTAAAAGAATAGCGATAATTTCAAACATATTGAGACACTTTATCACATAAAAAATTACGTGGCAGTTTTTTTCTATATTTAACAAAGTTCAAGGACTTACTGCGTTTTCACTAAATGAAACATCAGTTGAGGAACTTCAAGACGCACCACTCAGGCAGACATGCACTGCTAATCAGTATATATGACTGCAAGTCAGTCTGACCAAACACGAATCCCGGCACCAATTTCTGTGCCGGCACAAATCGGTGGATCAAACACCGACTAAACTACTAAACCGATCAAACTGGCGCCTATGACAGTGATGAATGTGCAGGGAGGTCTCAGCTACAATTGGTGTGTTTTTCTCTAAGATTTTAGGAGAGGACTACAGGACTGCAAGCAGTTTTCTCATTATTGAATACAGTACATTGTACTACAGACTCCAGCAACACTCCGCATGTAGGACAAGCTTACTAATTATCTTGGGTACACAACCGAGTGAGCAGACGATCCAGTCCGGCAGACATAAGTGACTGGCGATTGCAGGGAGGCAAAACAGCATCTGATTTGATAAGTGGCAAAATAATATGTATTGAATAAAACGAGAAATATCCGTTGCAGGGTGCTGGTATTGGCAGCTTTACACGATCTGTACACAGAGCTATTCTGTGATCTCGGATCTTCTTTTTTTTCATTCTTTTGTTTTCTCCACCCGCTGGGCTGGTTGCGGGGGGTTTGTTAACCTTATGGAGTTTCTCCGTTCCTACGTCGCCAGCCTGGTGTGATTTAATAATGATAATACCCCTGAATCTTGATGAAGTGAATATTCCAAATTTGACGATAGATTTCAAGACGCTAAAGAATTGCAACGGTGGTGATACTTTTCTTCCTTCGATGCATAAAGAGAACTACAATCTGTAGCATGCAGGGATATGTGTGGAACCTTGATAAGATATCACTTCAAATTGGACTTTACCACAAAGGAAGTATAGGAGAGACGATGTAAGCTCTCGTCAGTGGGGCGAAGAAGTTCGTAATGGCTTTTTCATGGTGTTTTTTACTTTATGCCGGTGCCACACGCTAGTCAAGAGTACTGTACGAATTTCCTTTGCTAATCATCCGAAATGTTTTGTTGAACGTTCATAAACACAGCTTTGAGATTGCCCAAGCAGCTTCAATAGAGAGAAGGGAGCCAGCAGCCTCGTAAGTGAAGCTCAAGAGTCGCTTACGGCTGCAGCCAGTTCAATCGCCGTATGCACCAATCGCATATCGGTAATGATTCGGGTATGGCTGCCGCCAGTCCCCGTATATATATGCACCAATCGGTGGTGGGTTGGCTGGTGGGTGTCACGGTAAATTAAAAGGAGGTACTTTCAAACCGATATTCATTGCTGTAATTCACTTAAGTGACGTCACGAGCATTTACGTCATTACGAACCAATAGCGAGGCTTGAACGGCCTCCTGTTGGGTCACGTAATAGCTGCATCAGCTGTGCGACACCAGAGAGCATTGAACCGCAAAGGCGCCAACACGAGTCTGAAAAGGGTCGCTTTATAAATTGCAATGAAAGTTTCAGAGATAGGGAGGGCCTTGATTTCTTTCAATTTCCTTCATCCAATTCCCAATCGTGAATTGCAGCAAGTGGCAATGAGTTCTTAATATGTACCTGCTTTTATTCTACCATGGTGGGTGTTCCTAGATACCCAGGGGCTAGTGATGTTTTGCGTCGTATGACGTAGAGTG
Organism: Parhyale hawaiensis; assembly: GCA_001587735.2. Classification (NCBI taxonomy): domain Eukaryota; kingdom Metazoa; phylum Arthropoda; class Malacostraca; order Amphipoda; family Hyalidae; genus Parhyale; species Parhyale hawaiensis. Next base: position 4,930,240 of record LQNS02276926.1, on the reverse strand, counting down.
TCACAATATTCTTGCTCGTAAATGTGCATATAGCCTGCAAATGAGAGTCGAAAACTCTGATAAGTCGATGCTCCAGGGGATATGCTCTAACCCAAATTATCAGAGCTCGGCGCTTAAGCAGCGGTGGGTTAGGATACTGCATGTAGGCGATGACTTCCATGTTCGGAATGACCTCTAGCTGATGTGTCTCCTTCCTGCTACTTCTTGAAGCTTCCACGTCGTGGCACGCAGACCTGAGCTCATCTATCTTCCCACACTGACTTCTTACACTATCTTTTCCCTTAGCCGCTTGAGGTTTTGATGATGCGTTTCGCAAGGTACGGTGGGACTCTGTGTGGGCCCGTTTGTATAATAGTAACTTATGTCTGGTTGAAATTTTTTATAATCATAGTCACAGGCCCCTTGGCCAGATTAGCTATCATGAAACAGTGTCCCTGGATCACAAGTGGAGGTGCAAGCTTCAATCACTGGCAAAATCATGTTCTGCACAATCTCAGCAAACTGAATTTACTTCCTTTGCTAATATCTATGCTTACGTGCGAGGACGAGCTGTTTAATGTCATTCGTGTCTGTACGGGAAGGCCGAGGGTACCCATGTATTTTCCTTGTGCGTGGCCAATAGTCTAATTGTTGTGAATGAGTCTAAACACTAGCTTGAACTTTGTTTAGTGTGTACTTGTAAATGTATTTTTGAACCTGTTGTGTTCTTAATAAAGGCGCTGGGTCACATCCCGTGACCTAAGGCTCAATGCACTTTGCGAATGATGTGCGCTGTTCCAAGCAGAGCGCTCTTCTGGAGGGTTCCTGAGTGGAGATGGCCACACTTCAGCTCTCGCAGGGCAGTCTTGAGATTCTTGGACATTGCCCCCAGAGCTCCGATGACCACTGTAACATCGACGTCCACCTTCATCTGCCACAGTCTCTGGAGTTCGATGGCAAGGTCACGGTACTTTTCCTTCTTCTCTGCTTCCTTGTCCACGATTCTGGATTCGAAGGGCATTGAAATATCGATCTGTTTGGCTGACGTCTCCTGTTTGTCTTTTACACGATGTCCGATCGGTTGGCGTGAAGTACTCTGTTGGTTTCCATCCTCTTGTCCAAGTAGATCTGCACGGTTTCGTTTTCAACAACGGGCGCGGGTTCGTGCTCGTACCACCTCTCACAGACCGGGATGTTATGGATCCGCAGGAGGGTCCAGTGAAGGTGTCGGGCAACTTTATCGTGCCTGCACTTGTACTCCTTTTGCGCCAGCACTCCGCATTCGCTAATCACGTGGTTGATGGTTTCATCCGAGCTCCTGCAAATTCTACAGGTACTAGGGACGTTTCTCTTGTCAATATTGTTTTGGATATACTTGGTTCTGAGGGCTTGCTCTTGAGCTGCTAGGATGGTGCCTTCTGTTTCTCGTTTCAGCTCACCCCTCAAAAGTCAGTTCCAAGAGTCTGGGACGATTTTGTCCTGAACAGCTTCGAGGTACTGGCCGAACATCTTCATGCTCTTCCACTAGCTAGTTCGCTCGAGGCGTCGTCGCTGTTTGAATCGGTAAGCCGTTTCGGTCTCTTTCAGCAACTTCGCCTTGACTAAGCAGCGCGCCCATGGGTCATCGCTCTCTCTTAAGTGTTGGGAGAGAGCGCGTTTTTCCGCTTCGACGCAGTCCTCGACGCTGATGAGGCCACGGCCCCCTCTCTTCTGTTAATGTAAAGTCACTATCTTGGGTGCAGTGCTCGATAGGTGGTCATGAGCTTCCTGGTTTTGATGTCCATGTCGGAGCAGTCCTTCTTGGTCCAGTTAATAATGCCAGCAGGTGCCAGCCCAGCTGTTGATGGCCTTGATGGTGTTGCCCCTATTCAGGTGTGATTTCAGGATGAGCCAGAGTCGGGTGAGGTACTCCTTCAGAATGGAAACTTTCATCGTTCTGTGGAGAATGGTGTTGTACTCCATGACACCCAGGTACTTGTAACCTGACTCCTCGATATCCTTGATGGTACCTTCTTCGATGGTGATTCCCTCTGACGCAGTAACCTCTCCCCTTTTGATGTTAAGAACTCCGCATTTGCTAACACCGAACTGCATCTTAATGTCTTGGTAGTACTGATGGACTATGTTAAGGAGCTGCTCTACTTGGTCCTTTGATTTGGCGTAGAACTTCAGATCGTCCATGTAAAGCAGGTGGTTCAGCTTCATGGTACGGCTGAAATTGTAGCCCTGGCCGGCCTTATTCAGGGTTTCGGATAGGGGGATCATGGTCAGGACAAAGAGTAGTGGATATAGGGAGTCGCCATGGAAGATGCCCCGCTTGACGCTCACCTCGCCGAGGTGTTTATTGGCGCTTGTGAGCTGGGTCTTCCAGTTGGGCATGGTGGTCGCGACCAGATTGGGGATGTTGCCGGAGATGCCGTAAATTTCCAGGCATTCCAGGATACAGGAGTGAGGGACCATGTCGAAGGCTTTTTCGTAGTCAACCCAAGCCATGCTTAGATTTTTCTTTTTGCTCCTGGCATCTTTCGTGAGGAGCTTGTCGTAGTGTCGTTCCCCTGGTGTTCCTGCGGCATCCTTTCTGTTCGTCGGGTAGGAGCTTCTTTGAGTCTAGATGTTGGTAGACTCTCCCGTAGATTATGCCCGTCAGCACCTTCCACATATGGGGGAGGCACGTGATTGGGAGGTAATTTCCGACCTCCGTGCCCTTTGCCTTGTCCTTTTGGACTTGTACCGACTTCCCTGTGGTCATCGAGGTGGACACGGTTCCGCGTTGCAGGCAGTGGTTGAGCTGTGCAGTAATTCTGGAGTGCAGCGATGTGAAAGTTTTGATCCAGTAGCCTTGCACCATATCTGGTCCGGGTGCTTTCCAGTTCTTGATTTTGCTTAGTTGCTTTTTGAGCTGTTGACTGGTGATTGTAAGGTCTGGATCTGCTGCGACGTTCTTCTCCTTGACGTCGTGGAGCTATTCTGCGGTATTGTTGTGCCGTACCTCTTTGCTCCTTGCTTCTCCTGCAAGGGTTTGATAGAGGCGTTTTTGGTTGGTGTTGAATAGCTGGTTCTGATAGAATCCAGCTACTCTGGCCTCGAAGCGTCTAACTTTGCTCCTTTTATAAGATAGCCGCTGCTTTAAGGTATCTTCTAAGTTGGTTAGGCCGACTTCGAGGCACCAGTACCTCGATTCGAGCAGCGTCTTCTTTTCCTCGTCGTGGAGATTTCCTCTACGCCATTCGGAGATCCAGCTGAGATGTTTCCTGATCTCAGCAATGTTCTTCTCGAGGCGGTGCTTCCAAGGAGGATCCTTTTTCCGCTGGCTCCGTTGCGGTCGGGGTTGTACCTCAAGAATCCTCACTGCCAGGTCTGCTCCAGCTATGATGAGGGCGTTTGTTTCAGTGATGTTGTTGTGGATTTTACCAACCATTGAGTTGACGCGGAAAGCAGCTGCTCGGATCTTCGGTTCCAGTAGATGTCGTAGGCTAGGATGACATTTTGGCGTCGTTTCTACGCTGGAGTTCCGGAGTAAGTCCCGCAGCTCCAGCATGTCACTCCGCTGCTGGTCGGATCGGTCAGGTTCTGTCTCTTCGTCTATCGAATCGTTCAGGCTCATATCGTGGGCCGGTAAGTGCCGAGGCCCACGTCGCTGCGACTGGTTGGGGTCGTCTGAGTCGATCTCAGATGGGACGTAGTTCGACAGTAGGGTGTCACCAAGTTCCTAGTTAGGGTGACCTGGCGTTGATTCTACGCTGGAGTTTCGGAGTAAGTCCCGTGGCTCCAGCGAGTCACTCCGCTGCTGGTCAGACACGTCGGGATGTGTCAAGTCTTCTGACTCGCTCTGGCTCATATTGTGGGCCGGAAAGTGCCTAGGCCCACGTGAGGGCGACCGGTTGGTGTCTGTAGAGTCGATTTCAGACGGGGCAGCGCATAAGTAGTAGTAGTAGTAGTAATAGTAGTAGTAGTAGTAGTAGTAGTAGTATTAGAAGTAGAAACCTTTACTAGCGCTTCAGTGGCACACTGTCTATATCGCGCCGAACTATTCCTGTGTTTAGCCACAGGCTCGTGCGCCGCTAGGGCGCGGAATTTATCACATTTTATTTACTATAAATTATTAAAAGAATATTATTATTTTTACATATAGTATATGTAATTCACAAAGAAACTGACAGAGCCGTAGTTGTCGTTAGTATTTATGGTAATGAATTCATCACAGTTTTTGATAGAGGTTACATCTGGTGAGAAAAGTCTTGAGGGTGTTTCTATTAAATTGGCCGCGAAGTCCCTCAGAAAGCATTCCTCGGAGGATGGAGTCTGCATCCCGATCATGTAGGTCCGGATAGCATTCCCTCCGCTTGTCGGAAAACGTGGGACACTCGGCCATTAAATGCAAGACAGTGAGAGGTAC
>LQNS02276926.1:4888305-4909360 GCA_001587735.2 Parhyale hawaiensis | reverse complement strand
ACTGTGTCTCATGCGATTTCCCCATAAAAACGCCGGGTTTAAGACAACTTCAATAGATCCTTATAGAAGGCAACCCTACAACCCACGTCCCGTGCAGCCCGTCTCCCACCACACTCCAGGGCTTCAGACAACCTGCACTCAAAATATCCGAAACCTCAACCTCTGCCTACACGCCATCGCTGAGTCTCACATCTTATCCTTCGATCCCAACATCTCTATTCCCACCCTACCGTGCCTGACCCCAGAGGGCTGAAGTTCAAAACACGACCAACAACAATACTTTACAAGGGTTCTTAGAATGGGCCACAAGTGCCGTGCCAGCAAACAACTGCTGAAATGAGACTCTGACTGTGAGGTCAGGCGACTCAGTTGCTATGGTGCCCAGGTCTTCACTTGCCGCCCCCACAACCATCACTGCACGCGTGGTTTGGTCGCCAAAAGAATGCAGCAAGCACCGACCTCCCTACGTGGGACTCGTTGACAGCCCTGCAGTGGCTCACTGCAACCTCATGAGTTCACAGCACAGTATACGTCTCGCTTTTTCGTCCAGCTACCTTATGAAAGATCTCCCAGTTCATAAACGCCCAAGAAAAATACTCGTTTTTTCTTTGCCTATTCTATATATACCACATAAACCCACAGAGATGTTGCTCCATCAAAAGGTGTTTGACTACACCCGCTCTTCGTCATCGTCACCTCCACACAGTAACCGATTCGAGTCGAAAAGCACCCGATCCAATAGCTCAGTCGCCACACACAGCATGGGGTGGGCAGCCATGTTTATAGCCGCTCTTTTATATAAACGCTGCATTTGCATAGCCTAATATCGGGCCATACTATGCATTCGCACACACAACTTGATGCAAGGACGTGCAGCTCGTACGTCCTTCACGCTACCGCATCTATGCTACCGACTCTAAATATCTATGGGAACAAAGTACAAACTGCACATTCTCGCATCAAGTTGCGCGTTCAAATGTAGAGAGTGACTCCGGCATGACGGCCAAATCTATTCTTTCTAGCCTTTAAGATCCAAAAGGCGCATTCTTCTTAACCTCACAACTCCATAACCTTGGCTCTGCCACTACATTATTTTGCCGGAAGAAAACAGAGTAATCAACTCATACGGTATCTGGTGTCATAACTCGTCTTCACATCATCGGAAAAATTATTAAATATACAAAATTGAAGAATGGTTATTAAATTTGCCCGCCCACAGAGTTTCAAAGAAAGAAAGAACGGGCTAACTTTTTATTTCAGGCTAATAGCGGCAACTGGAGCTACACTACTACACTAAGGGGAGAGTGCGCTCAGGAGTTTAATATAGCTATGTACGTCTTTCTGCTACACAAACTGAATACTCTCACCCACCTGCATCTTTATGTAGCTAATAAGTATCTAGCAACTGGGTCATTCCACGCGTGACGGTGACGATTTTCGCACAAGTTTTTTGTATACTTGCACCTGTAGAATTTTAGTGACTACTGAGAGATTGAGGACTGATTGTGCATATATGAAGGGATCCACAAAATGAAACTTACTAGAGGGATCTGCTGTTATTCAGTAAGCACATGGAAAGGTTTTATTCAGCGTGCCGGTGACGATTCACAAAAAAACACGTTTTACAAAAGTTAGTACATTCATTCTAAACTCAACGAATTCTGTGGAGTGATCAAGAACATTTTCCCATGAGAAATGTATGGATGATTGGCCTTGAAGATAAGAACCAGTTTGCTGGATTATGTTGCGCGGTTATTTTTATATATATATAGCCTATATAAAAAATTGCCGTGACGTTAGTTAGTTAGTTATAAACTTTGTTTAACCTCCGTAGCCGCAACTCAGGCGTTCCAACAGAGATGAGTGTGTAGTATTTAAATACCACATAATTTGTCGCGTGGCCTACGTGCGCTACNCGCGGAACAGAAAAGGAAATAGAGAACCTACCTAACTTTACAAAACTAACCTCGTCAGCAGGAACTGCGGCCAGATGCTACATCCCCGGCGGAGAAGACACTCGGGACCCTTGGGTGAGTGATGCCCAAACATATTGTGGCAGGGAAAAATTGCCGTGACGGTGACGACGTTTTTTTCCGTGACGATGACAACGGTGTGAATTTGGAATGCTTTTAATGGATTTTGAGTGAAATGCAGTGCTGCATTTGCACGGAAAAGCATTATTATGAGCTAAAAAAAACAGTTTTTGTAATAATCTACAGCTAACGATTGATATTTTTATGTTTATATATAACTACCTAGTACACATGTATATTCTTGGACAAATTTATACATAGTAACAAAATATTAAATGAATAATTGTAAAGTTTCTTATCTCTCTATATATAGTGTACCTCTGAATTTGAGCAATCAACATATCGCAAATTTCCTCCTTTGCGTAGGAGTCAGAGTCACTTTCCAGTTTCCCTTTGTTCCATTGGCTAACACTATAGTCTCGCGATCGTCATCAATAGCTCTGTTGAGCATTCCAAGAATGCTTGCTGTTGTAGGGCATTGCTTGCAGTTTCGTTTCATTCATTCTTTGTTATCAGGATCACATACAGTCCTAACCACCAGTTCTTTGACATTTTTTTTGGGTTGTAAACTTGTGATTATTTTCATTTGACCACTCTACTGGAAGCATATCTATTCAACTACTACCTACCACAAACAAGAAAACTATGTCTGAAAAATATACTGCTATTAGTAGATGTAGCAAGCAGTTTCATACACAAAATTAAACAAGGAGAAACGATACAAATGTGGTCGCGACGGTGACGATTTTTTGTGAAAATCGTCACCATCACCGCGCGGTGCATCTCGGACTACTGCAAGCAGCTGGATGAAAGCTGGGGCCTCCATAACATTCATAAAGATGTAGAACCGGACGATATGAAAGGAAAACCATTTAGCCCATTATTTTAGGCTGTACAGAAACATGTATAAATTTTCGTGACGGTAATGACATGCAGTACATCATTTATAAATATATATATATTCCCTTACTCCATTTCAGAATTGTGTTAGCCTGCGATAGCCTTTCTTGGATCTTTCAGTAATATTTCTTCTCTTTGTTTCATTTCCCCAGAGACTAGGAAGGTTGTTGGAGAAAAAATAGAAAAAGACAATTTGAGCGGCCGCTTCTAGCGGGTTTCCCTCGCTGGGGTTTTTTGGAAACTTATGTGACGTAATCACTCCCCCTCCGCCCTTCTGGGAGGGGTTAGGTTCCTTTGGGCGGCCGGAGCCACAGTACCTCAGATCGTCTTGGATCTCAGCACAGGCAACATCTCCTCCAGCTCAGCTCTTCACTTCCAATGCAACGCTTCTTTTCCTGTGCTAGTCTTAGCCCTTTCTAATCTGCATGCCCTTAACTGGGTAGTACGTCTCTGTACATCGACAGGACAACGTATCAAGAAAATCTAGTTACGATGCTCAAAGCTCGGTGCTCGATGCTCGGGAACTAGTGGCTACCTTCCCTCAACACCTCAACACTGTCCGTCAACGACGCTAAGGGAAATCTAGTTTCGATGCTCGGTGCTCGAAGCTACGTGCTCGATGCTGGGAACTAGAATCCTCCTTTCCTCAACACGTCCACTCTTCCTGCCAATGTCAACATTGGGAATCAAGTTTCGGGGTCGATGCCTGAAGCTCAGTGCTCGAAGCTCGATGCTCGGAACTAGGGTCCTCCTCCCCTGAACACATCTTCTCTTCGTTGTTAGTGCGGAATCAGGCAACGCGATTAAAAATCGTCTTGACATACATTGGGAGAGACACCCCACACAGCTAAGGATTCCTCCTCCAGGAATCGCACATTCTTAACGGCCAAAGCCTCCGAGGCTTCTTAAATCCGTCTTCTTCTCTCTTCCGCTCCAACTGCACTGTCTAACATCTTTAACTCCGCATATCAGCGGATATTGATAATGATTGACTGCGTTCATGATCGTCTCTTTTGCAGAGACTCTTCTCCTTTTTTTATTTTTTTCCCCAGTCTTTTATATTCTACTAACATAATGGCAAAGCTCATAGAAGCCGGTCAAGTTTCAGTGTCTCTTTGAGAATGGGCCTGTTGGTTCGTCTACTGCCGCCTATCTAATCTAATCCTGCCAAGTAGGGTCAACCTTTCAACCAGGAAATCGTTTGGGGAAGCTGACCCAACATCACCCGCGTCGCATCGCTACAGCTCCTACCGGCGGTTCACATCCGAAGCTCCTAGTTAGCATCCGAACCTCAATTCTTGAAGTTCGATGAGCAGGAGGAGGAGGAGGCTATTTCTACGCCGACGAAGGCGCGTCGCCCTTACATCTCCCGGGTCAAGAAAAACACTTCACATAGGTAGTCATCGACACTTCGAAGCTCGGAGCCCTAAAGCTCACAGCTTCAAGGCGCCGATTTCGGAAATCCGGAGCCCGCAGCCATTCCCATGTCCAAGGCCCTAGCCATAGCGATTATACCCGCGGGCAGATTGGGACTAAGAATCCCTGATAGCAGACCTCCACCCCTGTTAACATCCGGTACCCTACTCTCCGTCTCGCGCTTAGCTCACTAAACTTCGGCTCCAGTCCTCTTCACGCCCTTGAAGAAACAAGTTACCGCTTTCTCTTCACGTCTCGTTTTTTCGCTGGCCTTCTCTCCGAAAGTACACTAAGTGTTCGGAAGCGACCTAACAATCGGTACCAAGTCAAGACTCCTTCAGCGGAGAGCTAAACTTTCTCCTCTCGTTCTCCACCTTCGCCTCAATCCTTCTGAAAGGGTGAAGTCTTGAGGAAGGGTGAGCAGGAAATAACGCGGAGTTTATATCACTCGAGCGCAGAGCCTGTCGGAAGGCCACATGAAAGAAAGTAGAGTCCTGCGGACTAGGTCGGCCGTCTCGATCGATCTGCCACCTTAGCTCAGAGGGTTGATTTAGAATACCCACGAACCTCACTAATTCCCTCATCAGCAGGAAGAGCGACCATCTACATCTTTCCCCGTAAAAGCTCTCATATCCTCTGTAGAGTTGAGCCCTCCGCCGTAGGCAGTTGAGTAACCGTAGTAACTAACACAGGTTAGATAAAGATCCACCGGTGCAGCTCAGCAGCCGTCCCCTGTAGAGAGTCGAAACGCCGTCAACCAAAAACGGCCATCGCTGCTGTCTCCCGTAACAGAGCCGACACTCTCTCAGTACTGAGGAGAGCTCTCTGCTAGAAAGAAGGCCTCTGCCGTAAATAGTTGAGTTCAGACAGTGGATAAGCCAGGTTAACCCGAGGCGCGAATATTTTTCCTCAACCTTTCAGCAAGTACAGTCTCAAGGCAGCCAATGGCGTGGCAGGTCACAGGCCACAGTGGGAGGGGCGAAGGGTGATGGTTTATGATGGTGTTGCACTCAGATGCGTTTCTTGAAAAAACTATGTAAATAGTTTTTTCACATGCCGTGAAGTTTATTCTTATAATAGGCATAAATTAAGTTGTGTGATGAACTTGAACTTCGTTTAAATGTGAGCAGCATGTAGAAATTGCTCGTGTGTTAGCAGTTTATATTTAGTCTCTGTATTTTATGTAGATGTTACAGGGAGTAAATGTCACTAAACATTGCGTGCAATGCCTAGCCAATAAGTGAATTAAACCACTCATATATTAAATGGATAGGTTTGTTTAAAGCTATGTTAGACTAGGCCAGGTTCTATTAGTTCCTTGGAGAGTAATGTTAAAAAGAGATGCGTGCATAACTCTAAAAGTATACAACGTTTACTTTCTGATGTATTACATAGGTTGTGTTCTCAATTCTGTATTTTCTAACTTGACATAACTCAGCCTAGCCGTACCTAATCTAACCTAGGCTATCGCTATCCTTGCTCAACCCTAATTGTCATGGCATAACCTACCCTATATAACCTAAACATATCTGACTTAAATCTGCAGGAAAGTTTGTTGATCGCGCATTGGGTTGGAGCATTGTCGATGAAGAGGTGGATGAAACGGCTGATTCAACAGTTCCGGACAAGTTAAGTCAAACGGGCTTGGCTTAACTCGACTTTTAGGTCCCAAATGGAACACGCCCTTTAGTCTCGCTTGATTTAAGCTAAGCACATTGAGTTTATGTCCTAATTGAACGCGCTTCAAGTTAGGTTGCAGGGCGCTCATCATACATCGAAACTATTCATTTCTTTAGAGTACATCGTCGTAAGTGCATCGTCAAGGGTATGAGAACATATGGAACGCTTTTTGTGATTGATTTGAACATACAGTGCCTTAACATTTTTAACCTAATTCGTCGTAAGCATAATATGCCACCAATAGACTCTAGCGACTGACCAGTGTCTACATACAATGTGTGTGTATGATACAACGAACAAGCTGAACCCAACGTACTGCTTCGGTAATAAGTGAGATGAATCAGCCGTTTCAGAAAACAGTTAATTCAAGTCAGATATGTTTAGGTTATATAGGGTAGGTTATGCCATGGCAATTAGGGTTCAGCAAGGACTGCGTCAGCCTAGGTTAGATTAGGTACAGCTAGGCTGAGTTATGTCAAGTTAGAAAATACAGAACAAGGAATATAACCTAGCTATGTAATACATCAAAAGGTAGCAATACGTTGTAAACATTTATTGTTATGCACGCATCTCTTTAACATTACTCTCCATTGAACTAATAAAACCTGGCCTAGTCTAACGTAGCTTAAAACAAACCTTTCCATTTGATGTATGAATGACTCAATTCACTTATTGGCTAGGCATTGCGCGCAATACTCGGTGACATTTACTCCCTATAACATGTACATAAAATACCCAGACTCAATATAAACTGCTAACACCGGAAAAATTTTCACATGCTGCTCACATCTAAACGAAGTTAAAGTATTTCACACACCTTAGTTTATGCCTATTAATTATGAGAATAAACTTCACGGCTAAGCATCTGAGTGCAGCACCATCACAAACCATCACCCTTCGCCCCTCCCACTGTGGCCTGTGACCTGCCACACCATTGGCTGCCTTGATACTGTACTTGCTGAAAAGTTCAGGAAAAAAATTCGCACCCGAGGCCACGGGTCAGGTTTAATTGCAACCTTCCAAAGAACTGAAGACACGCTTTCGACGTAGGCCGGCCAATTATTACGGTCCTCCAGTATGGAGCCCACACCTTAGACTCATCGATATCCAACTTAGACTACGTCGTTGGTGCTTAGAACCTTCGTATTTCCTTGGCATTCTTCCCAGTCCATCTAGCGCGTAATGAAAGTGTCGAAATCTCACACCTTACCCTCCTAATAGCGTGCGTATCACACAAGACGAAACTCCGCCTAGGAGATACTTGTTTAATCCAGATAGGCAAGTACGGCCTCATGTGGCAAAGGAACCCTACAACCTCCCTCCAAATCAGCTCCGGCAGCTTACCCATCAAAGTACAACGACTCTCTAGGCCTCGCCGATCTCATAGGTCCCACGGTTCGGTACACCCATCGCATCTCCTTACTGTTCGAAGCCTACTGAGAAACGGAAGAGCCCCAAGTGGGCTCCCAGACCATTTGAGGGGTTCTTCGGCAGACACTCTCAACATCCCACGCAGACCTTGGGAATTATGATGAGGAGAATCGCCTCCCCGCCCCTCATAATCAAAATAAGAAATACATTAGCTTATTATTATCATATTGGTATTATCCCGCTATTTCTGAAACTTAGACAATCAATAGCGATCAAAGATGATTTACTTGACTTATAGCCGGAACCACAACGTTGTGCTCAGGTGGCAAGAGATGAAGGACGAAAAGAGAAGAAGACAGAAGAAAGAAGCGCCCGTGCGAACGGCCCCTTCTGTGGCCCTCCGCATGGGAGAGGTAAGAGCCTCGCAGATAAAGTCGGTCACCTCGATCGGCGGCCCACCTCGCGGGACCGAAAAGAAATATAGAGAACCTACCTAACTCTACGAAACTAACCTTCTCAGCAGGAACTGCGGTCAGATGCTACATTCCCTGCGGAGAAGGCACTCGGGAGTCGGGACCCTTGGGTGCGTGATGCCCGAACATATTGTGGCAGGGAAAGGGCCCGCCACAGTATGCCCCTGAGGGCATAAGAAATAGCTGTCTCCTTATATCAGATATTGGGTACCCCTCAGTGAACGAATCCATCTTCCGGCGACTCCCATCTACTCTGTAACCCCCTTGGTTACCGAACGACGAAGAGCCCTCAATAAACAGTACATCGCTCTCTGCGAACTTCGAAGTCTGCCCTTAGTAAAACCACATAGGGCACACCCGCGCCTCATTTCTAGACGCTTCATTTCTAAAATACCAATCATCAGGATTATGATGACGGCGGGTATGCCGTCGATATCACCAACTTCTGAGCTCCGATATGCGGACGCCTCACCCTTCCCGGTATCTACGTTCACGTGGGACCCCCCCGCGTCCCCTCACGACGTCCTATCGGAGGACCTAGCGATTAATATCAATTGAACCACTGTCGACCACAAAGCCTTGCATTCAACAAAGGTAGCTGCTAAGAAATCGAGAGCAGTATACTTCTACTCCGCTACGAATTTACAGCACACCAGCTCACTCTGAAGGGGTTTTTCCCCCTTCATCTACAGTAAAGATGCCGTTGGCCCTCTGAGACAGCACCTCCTAGCCCACACCTCGATTGTTCCTACCAGAACGACAGAAAGTCTCTCGGTCCTTATTCAGCTAGTGAGAAAGACTTCTCTGAACCTGGTTTCTCGCTCTCTCAGGCTCATTCGCTAGCAGGATCATGCCTTCTAGGTATCGTCTAGCCTTTTTCCCCTTCTAGGATATACTCCTCGATCTAGACGTAGCCGGGCCATATTACAAAGTTTCCCACTATCCGGTCTCCGTAGTTCCCAAAGGGGCACAACGACCCCTGCTTACTTTGACAATGGGATCATGTTCACCGATTCGCAAATGGTCGATGAGGACATTCATCACCTCCGAGGTACTCTTGCGGAGGCCCGGTCTTCTCAAGCTCTCAAAGGGCAGGGGAGAACGAAGATATTCCATACTACTATAAGATCCCAGTGGCTCAGAGTCCGGTGGATGAAGCCGAGAAGAACATTGGGGCATCCTCTCTCCTGAGCAACATGGACTCACTCCCCTCCCGCTCTCCTTACAGCCCCTGCTAACTACCATTAGCTACTCGATGATTCCCCCCCCCAGGGATAATAAAAGCTCCTTTTCTCCCCACATCTGAAACCGGCGCTTGTCTGGGACCCTTGTGCCCTTCGCTAAGCAGACGGGATTCTCCAGCATCGCTCTCGCTATGACCTTCGTTGGTCGGACGCCCATTGACAGGCGGGGGAACTCTTGGATACTGCCCTTCAGGAATTGGTTTCCGCGTGACTAATCCTTCCATTTACTATCGTTACGGGAGTCTTTCCCGCCAAGGCCTTTCCACTGAAAGAGAGGAACCTACTACAAAGCGGATGCCTTGAATCTTCCCACTCTTCCTATTCCGGAATGAGATCTTCCATCGGCTAGCGACCCTACGAGGCTCGACGGAAATCAACCCGATGGCTACAACACTGGAATCCCTCTCTCCCTTCCCCACTCGGTTCTGATATTTATGGACTGCTACTCTCCTCGCTCGGGTCAAACAACTCTGACCCTCATTTCTGTTAATTCCAGCGAAGAGGCCCCTTCGCCTCGGTAATACCCAAACATCAGACTACGAAAGATGTTCCGAGACTATTTCGATCCCCTCCTAAATCGGGTGAGAAATTCTCATCACCTGCGAAGATGAGTCTCTTGGATTCTCGCACTACGCTAACCTACAAACCGCAAGTAGGTCCCCCGTGGTTCACTCCTTCCTAGCAACCTGCCCTCTCCTTCCTTATGAGAGGGCAGTTGCTCCACTCGCCTAACAACAAAATCCCCCAAGGGGCTCCAGCCGAGGGCCAGGAATCGCCAGCTTTCCCACCCACTTTTCCACAGTGCTCTGGGTTTGACTACCCATGACTCAGGCAACAGAGCGAGCGAATCAGCGACCACCTCCTACTGACTTAGGAAGTAGCAATATTTTTTCCTGGTGAAATGAAGAAATGTCCAGATAACCACCTCCTCCCGCACACGCAGTCAACCTTCGTCAGTCATCGCTTCTACCTAGACGATCTGAGGTACTGTAGGTAGCTCCGGCGGCCCGAAGGAACCTAACCCCTCCCAGAGGGGCGGAGGGGGAGTGATGACGTCATAGAAGTTTCAAGAAACCCCTAGCAAGGGAAACCCGCTAGAAGCAGCCGCTCAAATTTTCTTTTTCTGTTCCTTCTCCAACAACCTTCCTCGTCTCTAGGGAAATGAAACAAAGAGAAGAAATATTACTGAAAGATCCAAGAAAGGCTATCGCAGGCTAACACAATTCTTGATTTCATTAGGAAAAAAATATTGCTACTTCCTACGTTAGTAGGAGTTATTTTTTGGGTATTATCATTTTGTCCAATGTCTACTGTGTTTTGTTATTATTATTTACAACGGGTTGCATTACAATACTGATCAACATATTTCCAGTTTAACAATGTTTTTTAGTTTCCAGGGTATTTTGAAATTACCAGATTTTAGTGGTGTTGACAATTTAAATTTGCCTTGACTTTGAACACTTATAATTATTTTTTTTTTGGGGGGGGAAATAGAAACTGACTCTTTTCAGATTCTCAAAGTACAAGTCATCTTCTTTCAAATGGTGTATAACATGTTACATTTCAATAAAAAAAATTCTATTTTGGTTGACCATCCCGTGGAATAACCCAACTCCTTCAACAAATAATTTAGAATATTTATTATATTGAGTAGTTTAAGCCTCCGTCTCCACAACAACGGCGATCTAACAGAGGCAGAAGCAGGGGACGTATAGTATGACGTTAGAAATATGGGGAACCCATGCACGAAGGTGTTCCCACAAAAGATTAACAAGCATGGGAACAGCAAGTCAGTAAAGAAGAGGAAGATCAGAATAAAGCATGAGCAAGTAGGAGTATGAAAATGGAAGGAAGCAAAGTGGGCACGAAAAATAGACGTCGCAAGGCCTAGCTAATAGCTAAGGTAACCTACACGATTCTCCCTGGGGTCGCCGCGCCCATAACATAGGCGAACCTAACTAACCTAACCCTATGGCTCATGCTATGCCCCATGAAGGGTATTTTGAATATGCGAAGCAACACAAGCAATAGGTTTACACTTACATCCTGAGACTTAGCTGTGTGGTGGGCGAGTACCATAAGGTTGACGAGCGTATCGGCACAGTTAGGGTCCTTGTCGAGTGCCTCCTGCAGCGCACCATCTGCCTCCTCTGTCTTACCCTGCACAGCCGTAGTGTAGCATCAGCCACTATTTGCCAGCACATGAGAAATAGGTACGTAACTATGAAATAATTACGATGGTCATACGGAGTTGCATAATTTTTCCCATCACTATTGGTGGCACATCATCATTTAAGCTTCCTGAAAACGCAGGAAAAATGAAGGGACAAGTAGTTTCAAGTAAACCCAGGTCATGGATGGAACAGCAAGCCAAAGATTAAGAACAAGCGATACAAAAGGAAAGGGATGGCTTCCAAAGGAAAAGAAGTAAAACTAGTAGTCTACTGTACAATGGGAGAAAAATGTGCCTTCAGACCTAGCAAATGTCAGAGCAACCAATTGAGTGCACCATGAGCAGAATTTTTATATATTTTTCTTTTTTTAGGCTACTAAGTGAGCACAAACGTGCAGTCGCTGTACAACCACGGTGCCTATTAACGTCAAGGTCAAGACTCCGCCTCGTATCTGATTTTTTTTTTTGAACTGAGAATATTTTTTAGATAATTGATACTCTTGTGTACACTCGCAAAGAATAGCTGGGTAAAAAGAGTGTCGTATCATTAACACAATTTAACGCAAATGCTGCAACACACATATCTATCATCACAAACAAGCACTCCACAATAATTAGCTACCTACCAACTGAAGGGTTACTTAAAGAACAAACAATGTATGGAGTTCATTAGTTTCATACTGAAAGCTGAAAAGAAATTTTACACAGAGTAGGTATTCCAATAGTAAACTACAGTAGAGCACTCTGAGAGCGCATACCTCCGCCAAGTGAGGCAACGGTAGCAAAAAAATTAAATTGGCTCTGCAACCATAATTTTCTTTGTATAAACTCCAAAATCTTATCATTTGTGCCTTTTTATATTAATAACAGCTTGTTCAATTTCTTGAAGATCCGTTCATAACTTTTTGAGTTATACTGTTAACAAACGTTATGACAAACATGAATCAAACATACAAACGAACAAACCAATCTGCACCAAAATTTAATCATTTATGTCTTTTAACATAACTAACAACTCCTATAAATTTCATAAAGATCAATTTATTATTTTTTGAGTTATTGTGCTAACAAGCATAAAATAAACAGTGACAAACGAACGAACCAACAAACGGATCATTACCAAAATTTGGTCATTTAGTCTTTGTTATATACCTAACAACTCATGTTAATTTTATCAAAATCCATTTATAACTTTTTGAGTTACGGCATCGAGGAAAATGAGGCAGACAAACAAACAAACGGATGGACATATCTTCACCAAAAGTTAATCATCTGTTCCTCCTAACATACTTAACAATCCCTGTAAATTTCGTCCAAATCGGTTCATAACTTTTTGAGTTATCTTGGTGACAGACAGACAATCAGTCAAACAGAGAGACAGACAAACACGACGAAAACATAACCTCCTTGGCGGAGGTAAATATCAATACTTGCACAACCAATCTCACTGGTTCTACTAAACGCTAACGCCACATGATGATTACCTGCACAGTCAATACGTTATCTCGAGCTGAACTAAGCAGACAGACACTGGATGCAATACAGGAATACGGTTTCTTCTGCTGCTTACACAGTAGGTATATTTCTGTAGTACATACCGAGAGCAACTTCAAGGTATCATTGCTCTGGAGCTGCACCGGAACGCATGACGTCGGGGACCAAACCACCGCAACTTACTCCCGCCCTTCACGAGGGGATCACAATTACAAGGGCGAGCTAACACAGAGAGAAACAAGAGACCTAGCTATAGTATGCCGTTGGAAACGTGGAACCCATACACCAGAGTTCCCACACAGGATCAACGCACATGAGAACGGTAAGTCCGGAAGGAAAAGGAGGTTCAAGGTTAGTAAGAATGTTTACTAGCGCAGCGATTCTAAGCCGCATCGCCAGAAGGTCAAATATCTTATCTCAGCATTTCTGCCAGAAGTTCGTGAGTGATGGCGAAATCACAAAGTGAGTTCTGTGTCTCAAATTTATATTATTATTATATTGTGAGTTTTCCCGCCCTATTAGATACAAAGACTATTTAACAGCGATCCAATTATGTATGATATAGTTTAAAAGTGTAGTCGAAGTCAAATGGGTTCTATTAGAACAATCTTGGCCAGGTGCACCATGTCTGGCAGGAAATGGGGCGCGAGCATCTCCAACTACACACGGCTCGGTCGAACAAAATCGCTCAACCGTGCGGCGCAGAGAAGGAGACGAAAAACGAATAGAGAAGAAGATAGAAGAAAGTGAAAACTCGTGCGGGGAGTCCCTTCCATGGCCCCCCACACGGGAGCAGCAAGGAGTCCCATGGGATGGGTCGCGTGCTTACCACAATTCGGAGGCCCACCTCGCGGAATAGACGGAGAAATATAGAAAACCTACCTAACTCTACTAAACTAACCTCAGCAGGAACTGCAGCCAAATGTTACATCCCATGCAGAGAAGGCACTCGAGACTCTTGGGTGCGTGATGCCCTCTCAAATTCATAAAGCACCCGCATCTTCAACCCAACACGGCTCGGCTGAACGAATTCGCTCAGTCGTGCGGTACCGGGCAAGAGACGAAACACAAAAAGAGAAGATGACAGAAGAGAGACATGACCGTGCGGCTGGCCCCTTCCGTGGCCCTCCGCAAAGGCGAAGGTAGGAGTCCCGCGGAAAAAAGATGGCCAACTCCATTGACGGCTCATCTCGCTGAACAGAAGGGGAAATATACAGAACTTACCTACGTAACCTAATAAGCTAACTTAAGCAGGAACTGCGGCCAGTTGCAACATACCCTGCGGAGAAAGCACTTGGAACCCTGGGTTCGTGAGGGAAATAAGAAGAACAGAGGAACAATAAAGATCATAACGGGTATGAAATAGAAAGGTAGCAAAGTGGGCACGAAAGACAAGGCCTAGCTAATGGCTAAAGTAATATACAGGGTCCTCTCGGATCGTTGCTCCCTATAACCTGGGATGAACGGCTGACGGATGTTGTCCAGACCTGAAGAGAACTGATAAAGCAGGGAATATGTCTCAGGGCAAATGCCGTCTCATCAAATATAATGCAGAGAAACTTCCAACCAGATTTATCAAGACAATCCAAATTTAATTGCGCTTTAACAAGTGTATGGTCAACATCAGCGCATTTCAGAGTGTCTAAACCAAAAATCTGAATAGTTTCTGAGGAACTTGTAGCTGAACTTGCTGCGGCAGGTTTCGAGATATTGCAATTCCTATGGGCGCTATCCTTCGTTTTCCATTTCTTCTTATATCAGGATTAGGTAGCTCCATCATTTTCAAATTTAGTAGCTAACTCTGAGCAGTTACAGCAAGTGTTCGTATAACTCGTGTATCGCTACGAATTTAGCCTGTAATGACCATAATGATTTTACTTCTGATAGCATTATTTTCCGTGAACGGAAAAGAAATGAAGATCCCTGTCCAGTGTTTATACAAACATGCAGGAGAAATTCTGCACATGGTAGTTCCCCTCTTGAGCAGCCGGGAGCAAGCTCGTCATTAGAGCTGGGACATTGGAGCTCTTAAATAAGAACTGCAGTAGCGGTCAAGAGGAACGCTTATAGCGCTAGAAGTGTGCAATAATAGCGATAGAGAAGTGCATCAGGAGCAGTTATGGGAGCGTTTGTGGCAGTCACCGGAGCATTTAGAGCACTTATGGGAGCGTTTGGAGCAGTTACCGGAGCATTTAGAGCACTTCTAGGAGCGTTTGGAGTAGCTGCCGGAGCGTTTGGGCGCAATGATCGGAGCGATTCTTGCACCAAAGTAAGATTTACACACCTATCGGAGTAAGAATTTAAACGAGGTTTTGCTTTTGAAAATATTTTGAAGTTATGCAATAACTACAAGAATTATCCTAAAAAACCAAACTATACAGAGTGTTGTGTAATTCACCGCACATATTTTAACCATATAAAGAAAAACGCAAAATGTAAAACGATTTGCATGAGTGACAAAAGCCTTAAAACTCTTTTGTTTTCGAGAAATGACGACTTGAAATACATAAGACTTCGGGCGAAAATGATAAGTTTTTATTTTTGGACCGATTTGAATTAATCTTGGCATAGATACGTGAAATAAAAAATGAAATTGATTTTACTCCCATGCTTTGCTATTTTCCTCATAGAAAACGAGTTATCCAAAGAAAACGACAAAAGGGGGGCTAGGGAAAACCCTACTGCTACTGTTATTAAGCTGCAGCTAGCTGCAGAGATAATTTTGGTATCAAAAGAAGCGAAATTTGATCCTCTATCAGGGTCGAAATTTTCGGTTTGATTTTCGAAATCGTTTTTGAAAAAGTTCGAAAAGCTCAAAAAGAATTTTATTTTTTTTTCAAAAACTGCGCAGTCACTCGTCTTCAAAGTCGAAAATCAAAGTACAAATATGTCTTGTTATTGAAATACAATTCAGTTTCTTTTAGTATGTACCTACCAGAAATCATCTCTGTAGCTCAAAAAAACTGTAGGAGGAGTAAGGTTCCCAGCCCCCTTCTGTCGTTTTCTTTGAATAACTAGTTTTATATTGAGAAAATTAAGATAAAGTACACTAGTATAAACAATTTTTTTTCGATTGGACATATCTATACCAAGTTTCATGCAAATTGGTCCAAAAATAAAAACTTTTCAATTTACCCCGAACCATCAAGTATTTTAGGTCGTCACTTCTCGAAAACGAAAAAGTTTTGCGGTTTTTGCCAATCCTCAAACTTGTTTTATTTTTCGTTTTCTATCTATGGCTAAAATGCGTGCATCGAATTACACAACACCCTGCATATTTTTTAAAATATCATCAACTGATCATGTACGGCTCATTCATCTACCAACTTTGCAATTTTATACGTTAGTGTATGATAGTATGGGGGAAATCACAATAAAATTACCCCACCCCCAAGAATTTCCCTACTTCGACCATTTTGCCACATTCAAACTGATCGATGTCTTGTCGATGTGTATTCAATATTGCTGTTGGCGTTTACGTATGGGAATTAACCAATTGCCGAACCAACTCTATTTCATAGGTGAATGTAATAATCCCATCAAATAGCTAATAACTCTCCGTTCGGAAATAGAGTTAGTTCGGCAATTGGGTAATTCCCCTACGTTTGGAACAAACTCGTTTATTTTCAACACACTTGAAGGTACGGTTGACCACCTGGTAAGAATGCTCCAGTTATTTGAGATTGCTCAAACTTTGTGCACAGTTAGAGTCAAATGGAGCACTAAGGTGCACTTTGGAACCTTTATAGCGTTTGGAGCATTAAGAGCGCTAGTAGCATTTTACGTATTAATGTCTACTCATCAGCCATAGCTAGCGTAATACAGAACCGACCAAGCTCTTTTTAAAGGTATTAGGTATTATAAGAAGATTTAAGCCTCCCTAAATAAGTACTAAGCTCTTCTAAGAGAGGAAAAGGAAGGGACATATAGTATGTCGACAGAAAAACGGGGAACCCATGCACGNAAGCAAAGTGGGCACGAAAGACAGACGTCCCGAAGGCCTAGCTAATGGCTAAGGTAACCTACTCAAACCCCCTGGGGGCGCTACTCCCCATAACATAGGATGGGCAAACCTAACTAACCTAACCCTATGGCCTATGGCCCATCTTATGCCCCCGGAGGGGGCTCTTTTTAAAAGAGTTCCGCACAATCAAAATACTAAATTTTTGCCAAAGCTTGTCTTTAACTTTAGCAAATGGTTGTAGACACAACTACTGCTGGTCCCAACCAATCAGTTCAATCACCCACGTTTTGAAGTAACAAATCTAAAAAATCACTCTTATGAATTATATTAAAGGTAGGTATCTCCATTTAGGCATTTGACCCTGAGATCCATTATTATTTTGTAGAATGATGAGCAACACGCACGAGGTCAGAGTTCAGATTTTTAAACAACAAAGTAGCGCTATATAAGCAGCACGGTACTGTTTAGTAAAATTAATAGATTAAAAAGTACATTACCACGTAACTAAAACAGAAACGCTCGTTTCTTCATGTAGGTACTGGAAAAGAATTTACTAGCCTTACGAGCAATAGCCTACAGTACACTCCCCTCGCGCCGGATTGTCAATGATTTTTATCTCTGTTTTTCTACAGGAAGGTCTCAGATTATTTTCGAACTCAGGAGAGTTCCATGGTCTCAAGTGGTCAGTGAGCTACAAACTGACAGGACACAAGACGAAAGCGTCGCCAACCACCAGAGCACAGGTTACAGAATTCGCTCAGCCACGCCACACAGCGCCAAGAGATGAAAAACAAGAGAGAAAAGACAGCAGAAAGCAACACCCTAGCGGATGGACCGTTGAATGGCTCTCTAGACGGAAGCAGCTTGGAGTCCCATGGGATGGGCCGCGCACCACCATTCGGCTTCCCACCTCGAGGAGCAGAATGGGAATTGAGGAGAACCTACCTGACTCTACAAAACTAACCTCGTCAGCAGAAACTGCGGCCAGCTGCAACATTTGCTACGCTAAAAGGACTCGGGTCGGCCCCTCGTTTCGTCAAACACCGACTGTCTTACCTGTCCCAGGAAACAGGCAGCTTGGCCAGCCAGCAGTAGGGGAGTTGAGGTGTTCTTGTCGATGAGCTCTTGGTAAATGTAGTAAGCGTCCTGTAGCTTGTCTCCTCCCTGCACAGGTAAGAGTTTCGCTCCATTCAATGCAATAGCAACTGGTCTAGAACTTAACAGTACCAGCAGCGATAAGCAGCTTGTTCCTGGCAGCTTCCTGCCCGCACCTCTTACAACTTACGCACTTCCAAACTCCAACGTTGCACTCACTTGGACAAATACCGTCGCATGAGGTTCAATATTGTTTTTTCACTGACTTGCAGCTATATATACTTCATCTGACTTAATACGCTTTTCCCATTAGTCTGCACATTGTACAGTAGCTAGGTAGGTAGCTGTTGATGAACAATGCACAACTGCAATAATGAAATAGCAATAAAGAGCGCCATAGCACCGCAGAAAATTGGTAAAACTCAATGCTAGTAGACTAAGACTCAGAAAAAACTTCCTACACTACAGTAGAAACTTTTTAAAACTTTATTTAAAAATTTAGCACGGTAGTCTATATATAGAATTTTTCGCGTTTCCAATTATTACAGTTTAAATTGAAGAGATTGCAAGATTAATCTTGCTCTTCTTGTTGCGACACTTGACAAATTAATATAAAATCCAACATATTTGCTGGAATAGTCGAGTGGGGCTCTTTTATCTTCCTACTGACGAGGAGTTTAACGGCAGGGGCTCGGCGCATCACGTCCAACATCCTCCAAACGGCGGGCAACAGCTGTTCGACTGACACATAGCTATGATGTAAGGACGTGAAGCTCTCGTAGCTCTTCCTTATAATATTCACTGGAGACAATTTTGTAAAGAGTCGCTCATCGCGTGAATTGCGTAAGTGAGGCCCACCTCGTTAAATCAATTAACAGAAAACACAAATGATGCTATATATATCATTGTAAAGCTGCAAAATTCGAAAAAATAAGCTTTTTAAGTTTCGAAATGATCGTTGTTCCTTCATCTTTCATTATCACAACTATTATCCGAGTTCTTTATTAACAGATACACGCCTAAACATAGTGCTGGATTGTGCATAGACATAAACAGGGGGTAAACCACCCAGCTGGTGACTACTTTCATTCGACGTTGCCATACTAGTTAGTTCAATAAACCTCGTTCATCGCACTTCTCAACAACTGTTCTCTAATTCTGTCCACAATAAAATGCTAAAGCACATAGCTATTCTTTACAAATCTCTACTATTCATGTTACATATATCTTTTTAACTACTTTAAAATATGCACACAATATGTGTGCAAGTGAAGCTATGCTTAATACCGTATAAGAACCGAAAAAAATTAAAGCAATACCGTAGTTAATTTAAAATATATATAGGTATTAGGCAATTTTGATCTCAAATTTGGTCTACAATTGTAGCTTGAACCAACGCTATACTAACATACCTAGCAAATCTTCACACCAAGCCGCTACTTGTGATAATACACACAATGTGATTAACTAACATGGATCAAACAAGTACCAACTAGAGCACTCTGAGAGCGAATACCTCCGCCAAGCGAGGCAACGGTAGCAAAAAATTCAAATTGGCTCTGAAACCATAATTTTCTTGGTATAAACTCCAAAATCTAATCATTTGTGCCTTTTGATAGTAATAACAGCTTGTGCAATTTTCTTGATGATCCGTTCATAACTTTTCGAGTTATACTGCTAACAAACGTTATGACAAACATGAGTCAAACACACAAACGAACAAACTAATCTGCACCAAGATTTAATCATTTGTGTCTTTTAACATTACTAACAACTCCTATAAATTTCATAAAGAACCGTTCATTATTTTTTTGAGTTATGGTGCTAACAAACATAATATTAAAAACAGTGACAAACGAACGAACGAACAAACGGATCATTACCCAAATTTGGTCATCTACTCTTTGCTATATACCTAACAACTAAGGTTAATTTCATAAAAATCCACTGATAACTTTTTCAGTTATGGTATTGAGAAAAATGAGGCAGACAAACAAACAAATGGATGGACATATCTTCAACAAAAGTTACTCGTCTGTTCCTCCTAACATACCTAACAATCCCTGTAAATTTCGTTCAAATCGGTTCATAACTTTTTGAGTTATATTGGTGACAGACAGACAAACGGACAGACAGATAAACACGACGAAAACATAACCTCCTTGGCGCAGGTAATTAGAGCACTCTGAGAGTGCATACCTCTGCCAAGCTATGCAATGGTAACGAAGCTTTGAACTGGCTCTGAAACCATTTGTGCCTTTTGATAGTTATAACAGATTCTGCAATTTTCTTGAAGATCCATTCATAACTTTTAGAGCCCTGCTAACAAACATAAGTCAAACATTAAGACGAACCAACAGATCTGCACCAAAATTGATCATTCATGTCTTTTAACATTACTAACAAATCCTATAAATTTCATAAAGATTCATTCATTCATTATTTTTCGAGTTATTGCGCAAACAAACATAAAATGAAACACAGCAACAAACACATAGGTAAACGAACAAACAGATCATCACAAAAATTTGGTCATTTAGCTAGGTACCTATTCTCCATGATAAACCTAACAACTCATGTAAATTTCATTAAAATTCGTAGATAGCTTTTTGAGTTATGGCATTAAAAAAACTGAGGCAGACAAACAAACAAACAAACGGATGAACGGATCCTCACCAAAAGTTAATCATCTGTTCCTCCTAACATAGCCACCTAACAATCCCTGTAAATTTCGTCAAAATGCATCCATAACTTTTGAGTTAGCTATCTGGATGACAGACAAATAAACCTGACGAAATCATAACCTCCTTGTTGGAGGTAATAAAACACAATGTGAGCGTCAAACGCAAAAATCTCACAGCAGCCACATGTATCCAGGCCTGGGCAAGCTGTGTGAGGGTGGCATCGTCGTCCTTCTCCTGCATGGTCTTAAGTTCTTTGCGGGCAGCATCGAGGCGGTTCATGGCGAGGTAGCAGTGCACCATCTCAGCACGGCTGCCCATACACAAACGTCACTGAATGTCGGCATAAATGGTGATGCACCAGAACTAAGAGGAAACTAGAATCGATCATTTATTTATGTTCACAAATAAAGTAGGGAACGGTAAATACCGTACTTCTTGGCTGTCAAATTAAATCACGAGTCTCCCCTTCTGGCTGACTATGAACGTTATTAGCTTTAACCAATAAAACGCTATACTTGATAGATAATG
>LQNS02276926.1:4869016-4879655 GCA_001587735.2 Parhyale hawaiensis | reverse complement strand
TTTTTTTCGTTTTTGACTCTTGCCGAAACTTATTATTCGGCCGAATATTCGGTTTCGGCAATCACTATTCGGCCGAATATTCGGTTTCGGCAAAATTCACTATTCGGCACATCCCTAATGCATACCAAGCAAATTTGTTGATTTGGAGCACAGAGCTCTTTGCACGAAGATCGCTCACCTGGCTTGAAGGTCGTTTCCGGAACCCTTAGTACAATTGTGTAGTACGCAAGGTCCGTTGCTACCGTGGACGGTGGGCATACAGGTAAGGACAGGATGAAGAAATGGGATTTGACGGGCCAGTGAGGCCGGAGCTTAGAGTCGTAGTGATTGAAGGTACGAAGCTTTGTAGAGACTCTGGAACATATACGTCCCGGGGGCGAATGTCGGAGGTCTTGAGAGGGACGAGATGGCTAAGCGAGGCGTTAGGCCTACACGAGCAGAAAGCTACCTCGGAGTTTGGTATTCTTACCTAGGTACCAGAGTCGTCAGGCGAGTTTCTGTCGTCCTCGAATAAAAAGAACCATATAGATAGCTACCAACTAGATAAGGGTATGCTATGCGTGTTTGGATAGATATCTATTCCACGATGGTAGCGCTGCTTTGATCTTACACCCAATTGTAGATACATGGAATTGATTCGTCCCGATTCCTCCTAGAGGATTCCGATGATCTTGAATACTACCTGCTCCAGATAGAGGGAGAAGAAATAAGACAACTGTGCACCTGAAGCAAAGCCCATCTCTCCTCGTGGTTGGTTTCTGGCTATAAGAGTGTCGATTGCTTATTCCTGCCAAACAAGATCTGGAACAAGGGCCACGATTACCTGATGGTGAAAGAAGGACTGCTTGCATCAAGTCTGGGGTTTATAGCACTCTACGCTCACCCGTGGAGCAGGGAGTTGAGGTCGAAAATAAGGAATGTAGCCTTACTGAATGCTAGGGGGTCTACCATGGGTACCACAAACTTGGACTCTAGAAGTTTTTATTAGATTATAAGCACGACGTTGTGCTGGGCCCCAAGCTTAAGGCTAGGCTGGGTGCAAACCTCAGATCTGATTTTGTTTATTTTCAAGTCTGAAGCTCCAGGAAGGCTACAAGTCCTTTGTCTTGATGTCGTTTCTACGACACAGGTGAAGTACCGACGTTCAAGCACCAGCATACCTTAGGGTAGCCCTATCATCTGCAATGAATCGCAAGTATTTTTTTTTGGGGGGGAGGGGGGAATCCAGCCCAATGTCGACACAGAGCCCCATACTCTAGGATGGCCCAATGACTTCTGTTCTCGGGCAGTTTCCAAGGCCCAGGAAAAGTACCGAGCACTAAGCTCTGGTCTAACTTAGGGTATCGTGTTTCATGACTCAGAGGTTTTTTATTATTTTTTTTGCCAAAAGGTGGACATAAAGCTCCAGGCTTTAGAGCGATTTAACTCCGGTCTTTGGGTAGCTTGCAAGGCCCAGATGAATTACTGAACTCCAAGCTCCAGCACAAGCTACTCTGCAAGATATATTTTGCTTCCCAAGATGACAATGTAGAGCTCCAAGCTCTAAAGCTAGTTAACTTCTTCAGTTTTCGGCTAGCTACAGGGCCCAGATGAATTGCTGAGCTCTAAACTTCAATCCAATCTTCTCAGCAAGATTTTTTTTCCTCCGACGTTCAAGGTCCTTTGAAGTACCAAGCCGAGGACTGTCGTGTTCCACGAATCCCAGTTCTTCCTACGGCCTTTAAAGTGCGGACCAGGTGTTAACGTAGAGCTCCAAGCTCTATGATGCTTTAATATCTTCCCTCCTCCAGCAGGCTCCAAGATCCAGATGAAGTATCTACCAAGCTCCGGTGTGACTTCGAATACCTATCTTGTTGCCTGAATCCCAAGTTGTTGTTTTTTTCTAATAGTAAGGGATACCTATTGTATATATCTTGCATCGTTTCTCTTGTCAATCTTGTTTTGGATGTACCTGGTTCTATTATTATTATTATATTGGTATTGACCAGCTATTTCCAATTCATAGACGATCAATAGTGATCTAAGATATTGGATTTACTCAACGAAAAAGCCGGGACCACAACGTTACGGGGTAGTGGGGTCTTATTTTTGAAATAAGTATGGTGGTATAGGTAGTAAAGACATGAGTTTTTATTTCGTTAATTCTTAATTCAAAGGTACAGTAGGTTAGTATTGTTTCAGATGAGAGGTATACAGTAAAACCCCTCTAATTCGCACATCAATAATCCGAACCCCTCCCTAATCCGAACATCTGATTATAGTTCGAAATGCAATCCTAACAAATGAGCATTTTTCTGATTAATATGGTAAAGTACGGAGTTCATACAAATACCTCTGTAATCCGTACAAAGAGCTTGTCATTTTTCGGATTAAGGGGTGATGAACGAAAAATCTGCGCGAGGTGCTGCCCAGAAGGTACGAACAATCTCTCCGTATTAGTGCGGAATACAGAGTTTTTTTTCGGATTTGTAGGTAGCCCGGTAATCCGAAATCCTCGCTAATCCGTCACCCCCTTCCCCCCGTTCTGTGCGAATTAGAGGGGTTTTACTGTAATTTGATGGGAAAGGAGAAATCGGTGCAAAAGACCATGGAATGCCGCAGCCCCTCCAATGAGAACATCCGAGAGGGAGTTTACAGGTCCTAGGTGTTGTGCTCACTCAACCACGAATAGTGGGCACTCTATAAGTAGCTACGTGACGAATGGTAAGTTCCATGTCACAATAGACGCACATAGCGGGGTCGTTTTAGAAACTTGTTTTAGAGGAACCTTTAGCTATCTACTACATAGGCTACCATACGTGCAATTTTTAAATATTCTCCCTCTGTACTCGTCTGAAGCGGGACCTGTGGGACGAACACAGAAATGACACGAAAAGGGAAGAAGCAAACGGAGATGGCATCCCGTGTGCGCAGTATTGGATAAATAATTTTCCACAGAATTGCTGCGACCAAATGCCGAGGGGCCAGTATCTTCATTCAATGAGACTACAATGCAGAAGAAGGGATCGAGAAACTGCGACGTATCTTTTCTACACAAGGAAATGACAGAAAGTATACGCCAGCCATGTCTGTTCCCAAGGAGCTCCTTGCCAGCACTACCATAGCTTAGGTTCCCCCTTTCAAGATCTTGGGTTCTCCCCTAGCGTCTTGAGTTCATTTCTGATAAGTTCAAGTTTTTTCATCCTCTTGATGATAGAAACCCCTACAGCTAATGAGCTCATCAAGCATAGCTATATAGCTACTGCATAAGTAATAAAGTGCATACCTACTAGTGATGCGGCAAATAGGTATTCGCATCCACAACCGCAGAACATCCGCACCTTTTTTGACATCCGCAGCCGCATCTGCATCAGCGGATGCCAAGATAGTAGCATCCACAATCGCATCCGCGTATATCAACTGCAAATCCGCAGCAAAGGAGGTGCAGGTTTATCACTGTACACAAAGCTCATCCATAGTGCATAAAACTGCAAATTCTCATTTGGATTGAAATGTGTGCGAGTGCTGTCCCTGTCTACAAAGCACCATCTAAGTTTCCCCCCCCCCCAAGTGTTGTATGAACTGCCGTCGTGAGAGAGGGTGTGTGGTGTGGTGTGCGTTTGTGGTAGCTAGTGCGAATATCCATAACCGCGGATATTCGCACTTTTTTGACATCTGCATCTGCGGATGTCAAGATGGCAACAGCCGCACATGCATCCGCATCTGTGGACGTCCAAAAAATGACATCTGACCCATCACTACTACCTAAATGTCTTTTATTGATTTCAGACGTTTTACAATTGTGGGTTTTCTCGGTGTGGTCTTGGGTTCTCTAAAAAAAACATTGGTAGCCCTGTAAATCCTTGCCCAAGTCTCAGTCTGTGCCTTTACTGCAAGAGGTGTATAGCGTCGCAATGCTTGTCTGCGAAAGCAGTCCCTCCATGAAAGGGTTGAGCAAAATGTGACAATTGAAATTGCACTAAAGATTAGCTTGTCATTAGCCTACCCACCCTCTATTATGAGTAGTTATTAAGAGACAACTTGCCAGTGTCAGTGTGTTTCCTCCCTGGAAACTCGGTCAGCACACACAACAGCTCCTCTATAGCCACTGCAAGTAGCTATCTTATTTAAGCTCTAAATTAAAGTTGTAGGCGAGTTGGCCCCACCCTTACAAAGAGACACGAGCCGCCATGAATTGACTCTTTTGCCTGTTCCATGACCTGCAGTAATTTATCGTTTATAGTGGCAGCAAATGCAATTTAACAGTCTCATGGTTTGCTTAAAGATGCTTAAAGTTTTGCAGCTAACTCGTTATCAGAAGTTTCTACCAATTATTGTTCCCATTTCTTCTGTAGCTACTACATAGCTAGCTACATGTTTTTCCAATGCAGGTCATCTAGTTTCATTGCATGTCCTTACCGTCAGTCATTTTCAAAACGAAATACAGTAGGTAATGTCTAATTCGAATGGTTCGGGGATCTGGGGTTGCCGAATGACGTGACCCATCGCTATTTCGGCATGATTTGCCGAATTGGAGGGAATTTCTATACATAGTTCGGCATCTTGTACAAATTAGAGAACACATCAATAAATTGGCTTCCATAGCAGATCTAAAGTGTGAAGGGGAGCTCATTTACAGTAGCTAACTATAGTATGTATATGTAGGTATGTACTGTAGCGGGCAAAATAAGAGAACGGATTTCATTATATGAAAATAAAGTTTAACCATGTACAGTAGGTAAATGAATCTTTTGATGGGGCCCTAGGTAAGGAATGTATTAAACATATTTCTACAAAATATCAAGACAAACATAACTATATTTAATACATCAGAGCAATTTAACAAACAATAACAAAAATTGAACAGTGCAAAATAAGAGAACGATCGTCCCTAGAACATTCTCACATTTACTCCGGTCATCTGGCAACATTCAATTTCGTGTAGGGTATGGTAACATGTCTAGAAACCGTCCACCATGCTAGTAGCCGTCCACTTGGTTTTAAAACTTCCTGTGTAAAAACCAGCAGTGCTAGAGAGCCGTACATAGGCTTAAACTGTAGGGTACTACATAGCCTACAGTTTAAGCCTATGTACGGCTTTCTATCACTGCTAGTTTTCACACAGGAAGTTTTTAAAGCCAAGTAGACGACTACTAGCATAGTGGACGGGTAGCTACTAGGCATGTTACCCTACATGACTTCTAGAACTGCCACTCTTACGACTACACCATTCTAGAAAAATGGTACCTCACGTGAAAGTTACTCCTAAGCAGCAGGAAGAAATAGTTAAGCTCAGGTCCTCAGGAATGACTCTTTCGGCCATGTCAAGAGAGGTAAAACGATCCAAGAGCGCTGTTTCTCGTGCTTTGAAGCTCTATGATGAAAAGAAACAGCTGGAATCACCGGTATCTGCAGGCCACCCTCGAAAAACCACCGTACGAGTTGATAGGATTATGAAACGCTATGCCCAGAAGGAGCTGCAGCGAGAATTTCCAGAAAGCTGAAGGTCAATAACAACATAGAAGTGCCTCGCTATACAGTTTCTCGTCGACTCAATGCAGGTTTGTTAAGGGCAAGCAGTCCAGCCACTAAACCACTTATCAGTAAGAAGCATAAGAAAGCAAGACTTGAATATGCGGAAAGGCACACCGTTTGCAGAGATAAAGATTGGGAAAGAGTGCATTTCAGCGACGAAAGAAAGTTTAATTTTGTTGGTTCTGATGGCAGACGGTAGGTATGTTAGACGTGCAACGGGTGACAGGCAGAACCCGAAATGTGTCAAAACATCTGTAAAGCAATGGGGAGGTAGCGTAATGGTGTGAAGCATGTTTTCAACTGAAGGTGTTGGACCGTTGGTGGCCAGTAAAGAAACTGTCAATGCTTATGTGTATGTATCTCAATCTTGTAACTACAGCAATATGTTATCCCATCTCTACGATCATCACCAAACCAGCCAGCAATTTTTATGCAGGACAATGCCCCGTGCCATACTGTAAAGAAAGTGAAGGAATATTTTGCAGAAGAGAATATCGAAGTTATGAAGTGGCCTGCCCAAAGCCCGGGCCTTAATCCTATGGAAAATTTATGAAAAATTATAGGTGACAATGTAAGAGAACGACAACCATCAACAGTAAAGGATCTGTGGACCAAATTTGAAGAAAAATGAAAAAAAAACAACTCCAGAGTTTTGTAAGAGATTTGTGATGTCGTGTAATCGTCGCTGTGCTAAAGTTATTGAAAAATATGGTAAATACATTCCTTAGGGCCCCATCAAAAGATTCATTAACTCACTCTACATGGTTAACCTTTATTTTCAAAAAATGAAAGTCGTTTTCTTATTTTGCTCGCTAGTGTAGCAACATAATTATACAGTAGCAGCCATAATGGTTCGGACACCTAATAACTCATCAGAAAATCTTTAAATATTTCAATGTTATTTGTGTAATTTTGTACAAGATTAGTAACATGTCATAGCTAAATTGTGTAAATATTTCAGCTGTTTAGGACAAAGAAAAATGTTACAAGCAAATGAATTATAATAGTAAGAATTTAGTCTGGACAAAAGAATTCGGACACTTCATTTTTTCCCCATTTATTTTAGAAAAAATTAATGTTGCCACAGAAAGAGTTATGTAGATTGGGTTAACCCAATACCCACAGGGGACGGGCCATACTTCCCACAAGTAACCCTTATCTATGCAACATCCCCTCGATCAACATGCCTTGGAGTCCCTACACCGTCTTTATTCGTGAGTTAACAAAGTTCCGACAACTTTCAACAAATAATAACTAAACACATGAAATGAGGCTACAAATATGAACTACGTTATGAATTCAACTTTTTAGCATTTTGTACTTTGTGTGGTACCCTTTACTGTCGATAACAGCTTGACATCGTCCACAAGAGATGACCAAATTGAAACAGGGAGCGTTATCTTGCATAAAAATTGGTATAGGAGTTGAAGAGGCTTTGAAGATCGGCACTACATGTTTTTATAAAAGTTCCTTGTATACCTGTGCAGTGTGCATTAACTTTTCCTTGCAGACGAACTGAGGGATACGTGACGCGTGCTGAGATATACCAAAGACCATAAGGCTTCCGCCGCCAAACTTTACACTTGGCTTAATACAATTTGTGCACAATCTTTCATGAATTGAATGACGAACAAATCTTTTTCCATCGGAGCCAAATAAATTGAACTTAGATACATTGCTAAAAAGAAACCTTAGACCAGTCTTCTCGAGTCCAAAGAACGTGCTTTGCTGCATAATTCATCTGAGTATTTCTATTCTTCTTACTAATTAAAGGCTTGATAGCTGGAGTTTTTGGATGTGAATCTGCTTCCTTTAGGCGGCGTGAAACTGTCATCCTAGACACCTTGATTCCATGCGTATCACTAGCTTCACGGGAAATCTCTGCTTTAACAATCTTTGACAATCGAAGCAATACACTATCCTCTCTTCTCGAGGTTTTGCGTGGTCCAACACTTGAAACATGAGCAGTACTTGAACCATTCTGGTTATATTTAGTCAGTATTTCACTAACCACACTTTTAGGTCGATTAACTTTGTCTGCTATTGCCCTTATTGAAAGTTTATTATCATGACGCAATTTCACGATTAACTCACGAATAGAAGAAGGTGTAGGGACTGCCCGATGCGCATGTTGCATCAATAATGACTTCAAGTGTGTTTAATCCAATCTATATAACTAACTTTTTATGTGACAACATTTGTTTTTCTAAAATAAAATGGAAAAAATGAAGTGCCCGAACCTTTTTGCCCAGACTAAATTCTTAATATTATAATTCATTTGCTTGTAACTTTTGTTCCATTTGTCCTGAACAGCTGAAATTTTAACACAATTTAGCTATGACATGTTGCTCAACTTGTGTAAAATTACACTTCAATGCCTTCAAGACAATAATATTGAAGTATTTAAAGATTTTCTGATGAGTTTTTAGGTGCACGAACCATCATGGCCGCTACCGTACAATGCATACATCTGCATGAACAAGTTCAGTGGAACCCCAACTTACGAAGTTAACCTATTCTAGGAGGAGGTTCGTAAGTCGAACTGTTTCCCTATGTATTGCTAATTGGCATTAGCAGACAATCCTCTCCGTGTTAGCTCTATGAATCATGCTGCACGAGTCGCAGTTTAGGTATGCGCCATTGGAAATGTGCTTCGCCAGGAACGCGGTGAACGGCATCCCGAGTTACGCGCGTGGCAGTACGTTTTTCCATTGAGAATTTCGACTGATGTGACTGACCATCTTTCTCTTTAGAGAACTAAAGAGTTGGGTTGCGGGGTCTTTAATAAAACAAAGAAATACTTAAAACAAATATACGATAGTCGACAAATTTGATAAAAAATCTTGACGTTTCGGGAAAGATCAGATTCCCATCCTCAGAAATTCGCATAAAAAGCTGGATATAAAGGAATGACTAAAACGAAATTCTATTCTGTATGAGCTAAGAACAGTGTTTGCCTGGAGAGAACCAAGAGGCAAATGACAGCAGCGCGCAACGGGGGTCCCTATATAAGTGACGGACGGCATGGGAAGCTGGCAAGCACAGTCGGAGGCAAAAGTGTCAATCATGGATCGTGACGAGAGGCACGGCTGAAGACATTATGTTGAGGCTAGGTTTGACTTTATGAATGTATTGTGATTCCAGAGTTCTGAGTTCTAGTGGATTAGAATAAGCTATTATAGAGAAGTGTTTCCTGCTAATGGGACGATTGTTTTGCTCTGCGTGGAGACGGGGAGCTGAATAAGCAGGTTTTGCTACCGGTAAACCAGTTCTGCTTGATATACCCTAATGTTGGTCAAAGATATACATGTGTAATGCATAAATAAAAAATTTGCAATACTCCCAGGTTCGTAAGTCGAGTACAGGTTCGTAGCTATCTCGTGCGTACGGTTATTTTTGTGCCAAGAAAAGTTCGTAAGTTGAGAATTTCGTATGTCAGGAGGTTCGAAGTCGGGGTTCTACTGTATGTAGATAAACTCCATCACAAGAGAAGAATGTACATGCGGTAGCTACTCCATAATCATCGCACGTGCTCAATGAACAACTGCCAAAATTTACCAAAAGCCACGTAGCGTCATGATATGGAAGCCATTTCTACAATTCGGCTGTTTTACCGAATTACATGTGTAAAATTCGCATGATGGAGGTCGGACAATGTTTGGGGAAGATGATCTCTGATTCGGCATTTCATGCCGAATTACAGGGATGGTGCCGAGAGTCTGTCAATGCCGAAATACTGAAGCAACCAAATTATTAAATAACGAAAATTACAGAGACTTTACTGTAGAGCTAATGTATACAATGCAGGTACTAGTGTAAACTTTGCTATTATAAACAACTACGATATCTAATATAAGGAACTGGTTAGTTTATAGTAGTAAAATAGCTAAATGCTTCCTTTTTGTTTGACTGACGATACTTTTCTTGTTATTGCTCTCAGAAGACCTTCGGGCACAGTCATTTTCTTTTGTTTTTCTGCTAGCTAATCAGTTATGATAGTTACTGGTAATTACGGTAGCTACCGTATGTCAAGATCATTTCTACAATACCCAGCCCTTCTTAATACATTGAATAGGGTTTGCTAGTAAATTTAGAGTCTTTTATATAATTCTACTGTGATTCTCACTTATCAAGTGCTTTATTCATGATTTAATTTTTTTTCTTTTGCATTATCTTACTGCTTTCAGTTCTGTTTTATATCACCAACTGTAACTGTTTGTCTTCAAAGTTACCCTATCATTTCAAATAATGAATCGCAGTTTTATGATCTGTCAGTTTTTTAGGGACTCGTACTATTACTGAGTTCATAGTGCAATTTAGCTTTCAATTCTGCATAGAGCTAAAGTAGGTAGCAATTCATCAATGAACCTAGGGCATAGCTATGTTCTATAATTTTCACCATTTAGCTACATCTTAATTGTATGTTTTAGCTTCTCCACCTAGCTACATCACACGTGTGTTTGGAAACACAGAAAAGTTCACTTAGCTACTATAGAAGTTACGTCAGCTCTAAGAGAACACACCGTAGGCATTTTCAGCCAATCAGCGACAGCCAGACTGACGTCAATTTCAGCCAATGAGTGACTACAGTGTCACTATTCTGATGTAAGCAAATGAGGTTGCTACACTGTAGCACTGTACACTGTTGGGGTGAAAAATCGCAGTAGAATAATATTAGTAAAAATTGTTTCCAATATAACTAAGATGAAAAACTGCTAGGAAGCTACATAAGATGATTTGAGGCAGGTTTATGCTGATTTGGACGAAAGTAACTACATTCTTTAGCATTAGGTTAAATAAAAGAAAACAATGCGATGGACGTCTCGGTACATAACGGGGTGATTTCACTACACTATTGTGGTGAGTTATTGCACTATGGTAATAATTGCAACCCATGGTTAATACGGTAACGTACCTGCAAATAGAAACAAAGTGTTGGACACCGCATTAGAAATGATGATAAATGATTGGACAAGCAATATTCATGCATTCTGAGCAATGAAAAACTTATAAAATGCAATTGTTCAAGTGCAATTTTTCACTCCATACGATTTTTTAGATCGGGATGAATAATCGCACTCACTAAATTCATTATAACTAATGGACCAGAGGGTTTACAGCAAAA
>LQNS02276926.1:4792953-4819399 GCA_001587735.2 Parhyale hawaiensis | reverse complement strand
GAACTGTTCTGTCGCTACAGTAGCGTGGTGCGCAAGGCGAGAGACAGAACTGTTCTGTCGCTACAGTAGCGTGGTGCGCAAGGTGAGAGACAGAACTGTTCTGTCGCTACAGTAGCGTGGTGCGCAAGGCGAGAGACAGAACTGCTCTGTCGCTATAGTAGCGTGGTGCGCAAGGTGAGAGACAGAACTGCTCTGTCGCTACAGTAGCGTGGTGCGCATGGTGAGAGACAGAACTGCTCTGTCGCTACAGTAGCGTGGTGCGCATGGTGAGAGACAGAACTGCTCTGTCGCTACAGTAGCGTGGTGCGCAAGGCGAGAGATAGAACTGTGCTGTCGCTACAGTAGCGTGGTGCGCAAGGCGAGAGACAGAACTGTTCAAACTCTGTCGATGTTTGAAATTGACAGTATAATCCGCACTGAAGCTCATCGCTCATAGTGATATTCAATTGCATTCTAAGAAAAAAGATAGTTTTAAACTATGCTCTATCATTATAGCATCAAGGTTACCTAGTGTGTAATACACAGACACGCTGGCCTCAATAATTTATAGTATATATGCTATATATACATGTAGATTATATACTAATATATACCAAGTATAGATGCTATAGTATATTATGCAGATATATAATATACATTAAAATAATATAGTTCACAACTCCTAAGATTGCTCCAAACTGGCGAACGTTGTGGTGCGGTACTGCATGACAGCCTGCTGAACGCCGACCTTCCCCAAGTATCGTAAGACCTATTTATGCAATCTATGAACAGATACTTTCTGATCAACATAACGGCCTAAAATAAAATAAAACATGTTCATAGTGATCGAAAAATTCTATTTATGAACAAGTAATGCAGATGTGTCAAAATGAGCCCTCTTTTGGGATGATACTCGGTTCAGAAAAGGTCAAATATCAACTAGAAATTATTAGGAGTTCCAAAAGTTGGGCATTTCATGCTTACGTAGCGCACGTAATCTACAGTAATATATGCATGGCTCCAGTAAATGTGTCTTCACGCGACTATAGTCAAACCAGCGTAAAGAGTCCGATTTGCGCAGCTAAGAACACAAAGCAACTTGGCCAAACATCACTTATGCACATGGTATAACTTGTTTCAATCGATAAAATTATTTTATTTTCGAATACTTTCAGTGCCTTAGTCAGTAGATTACATTTGGCACTACTGCGTTCAATTCAGCCCCGCCCCGAAAGGACTGCTTGCACTGGTTTAATTATAGTGGCAAACAGAGAGGGCAGCCGATGTGGCGGTGGCCCGCCCGTCAATGACGAGAGGGTACATTATGGAGCATAAATAGCTTAAACGTATTAATTTAATATAATGCTAAAGCAAACATTACTCCACTGCAGGTTCTTTTGTGCTTACGCACTAAATTATGCAATATCATTTCTCTTTATAACTATCAGTACTGTACTATCACGTACTGAAGACTGAGGCATACAACCCTGGAGTTGCCCCCAGACATAACCCATCTTGAATCGCCACTATACAGATATGAAGTTTTTTAATGGTGTTTTCAACCGTAGTCATTATCTAAATTTTAATGTTATTCTAAATTTAATCTATTCTCAAATTTCAGAGTAAATTACCGAGTTTCCGGAAGGCAGATGGAAGTCTCTTAAAATGAAAAAGTCATGAAACCATGAACAATTAAGTGCGTTGTGTTGACTATGACAATTTTGGTATCAGGTTGTTGTTTACTGTAGCTAAGAAACAGTAGCAGCATGCGCCATCAGTGGACAATGACAATATCTAGCTCAATAACAATATACAAATTTTGAGAAAATAATTTCTAGCATTACTGGATTTTTACGGCAAAAACTTTATGCTTAGTCCAGCCTATGCAAGTTTATGCACAGTGAACTTTTACTTCAATTTGACAGAATAATTACGCGAATTTTTATAGGCATGGAACTCACTACTTTGGGAGACACAGCAAGAAAATTTCATGTCTTCACATGAGTGGAGATGGATATTCAAATTTTCGCTGTATTACCACTTGAGCTTAATCTAGTCAGTTCATTTAGTCTCAGGGAAGTTTACTTAACGCGTTTGACTAAGCACTTTGTCATAGATATGATTCTCCATAAACCTGTTTCCAATATAAATGCAAGTCATTATGTCGTTATATAAGCCTAAAAAATCAGTGGCATTAGTTTACTCTTGCTGTCTCGTGGCTGTAAGCGTATGTGGTAAAACGGAAATAATGTCCATCCGATACTCTGTTGCAAATCAAAGTATACCATTGCACTCAAGGGACTTTTTCTACAATACGGAACGCTTTTACGTTTATAAGTATAGTACAGTAACCACTAGTTTCAAGCAAGAAAAAAAAAAATCAAGAGCAACACATCCACAATATTTACGTATATCTAATTCCTGAAAAAAATAATATTTTGTCGTAGTTTGTCTCTTTGCCTGTCTCTCACCAAGATAACGCAAAAGTTATGAACGATCCTCTTATATACGTTTGGAGGAAAAGATAATTGAGTATTGGTAAATATCCGTTGAACCGTTTATTGTCTGCACTAGCTGTATTTTCTTAGCAACATAGCTCAAAAGTTACAAACAGATATTTATAAAATTTGCAGGAAATTTGGCTATGTTACCAGACCAGTTACCAGTTTGTGATGATCTATTGATGCGTTTGTCTGTTTCTCTCAATATTTGTTTTTCTGATTATCGATCACATAACCCAAAAAATTAAGAATGGATCTTCATCAAATTTGCAGGAACCTTTAGAAATACTGAAAATACGAAATGGCCAAATTTTGGTGATTATCTGTTCATCCATTTGTGTTTTCTCTCCGTTTGTTGTTTTGTTTTTCATAACATAAGTAATGAAATTGCGGACCGATCTTTGAAAATTTACATGAACTGCTAGGCATTCTACAACTGACTCAGTTGTTACAACGCCCTGAGAGAAATATTGGTAGTGGAGCGTCAAGGTGTGGTGTACTCTGTGTTCCGCATTTGAAAACATTTCTATATAGTGAATGATTCAGTCTTAAAAAATTGTTACATTGCTCATGTATAAAACTTTATTCACAAAACATCCCCGGAACTCAGTGACCGAAACTAGTAGCTCAGTTAAGTCAGCTGTTTCTATGATTGATGTACTTTTTTTTAATTTTAAGCTCTAACATATTCAGGAGATATTTTTCTCTGTCAGCAAAGAAACAGCTAGACATGAAAATTAGTGCTAGGTACCTACTTTATTTAAATCTGAAACTTAACTGTACTTTTAACAATTTGTTTACATGCACTGTCGATACATTAATAATATGTAAGTGGAATGTACCGAGAATTACCAGCCATCTCTCAAAAGCTGTGAATTATTGGCCAACTGAATAAGGTGAATTTTAAAATATTGAATGTTAGGAAACAAAATAGTATACACGAAATTAACTTTGATTGCTACTCATATAATATAGCTATTCAAAATAACATAACATGCTTCCAGCTGCTTCATATAATCACTCAGCTACATACAGTATATGCAGATATGCTCTCCCTCCCCGTACCCTGCCGCTCCAGCAACTCTGTGTAGCTTCTTCTGTCTCCCAGTTCCAAAAGTTATCGATTTTACGTTCGTCAAAAATCATGCCTCCCTCGTCTACTCTATGAGCTCGTCACCCGAGATCGAGCCATCAACTCTTTCCCCTTCCATCCAAGCAGCATCGAGTTAACGGGTTTGAGCAGCGTAGAGCCTTATCTCTCACGTACGCAATTGGTCCATGGCTAGTACCTCTCAACTTCCGAGCAGAACTGATCTTATTTCAATGGAAAACATGTTACCTCGTATTCAAGCACTCAAATTCAGTTTCAGTCATCCTCCCTTACTGCACTGTATGCATACAGCGATGGTCTCTTACAATTCATAAAGGTGTGATTTACCTAAAATATCTTGAGAGCAATGTTACAAGCTCTTATTTCAATTTGTAAGACTGAGGTCCACAATATTGTACTGAGATGAAAAACTTTCTTCTTGGGGCAGTTATTCCTTTTTTAAATGTAATGGTTATCCTCAGAATTTAACACAGTCACAAATCAATTAATTTATGATTTACTTATGCTGAGATTTATATTGCACTCGTGAATTACTGCAGTACCGCTAACAAGTCTCAGTCATTAACACTTCA
Organism: Parhyale hawaiensis; assembly: GCA_001587735.2. Taxonomy (NCBI): domain Eukaryota; kingdom Metazoa; phylum Arthropoda; class Malacostraca; order Amphipoda; family Hyalidae; genus Parhyale; species Parhyale hawaiensis. Next base: position 4,815,236 of record LQNS02276926.1, on the reverse strand, counting down.
GGGTGCCATGGCAGCATCGCCTCAAAAGAGACACGAACTGGTTTACTAGCATCATTTTTTTGCTTCCGTATGAAAGCATTCATTGAACATCATTGCTTTTATTTCCCTTCAGTTACGTACAATTTAACTAGGAGCTTTGCCGAGCTATCGCGTTGCTAGTCATCATTCCAGAGGTAATTAATCAATTTCAGTACATTTCAGGCACGCTGACAAAGTTGCACATTCATCAAAACTTTGAAAAGGAAAAATAATCTGGTCTTAGGAATATTGTCTCGAGTTTGCGACATTTTCCATCCTTTATAAAATTTTCAGCAGAGATCCATCTCGAAAATTTTGTTCAAGCTTCAGAATATACGAGAAGAGAAAGCCTATCATGGATCCGTACGGTTATTACGCACATCCAGGTTTTTCACCTCAACGGGAAAGTCATCGTTCCGAGCCAGCGACGAAAGTGTGGTGAGTAACGGATGTGTGGCACCTCGACAAGCCAAGTATTTGGAGAGGCAAAAAAAAGTAATCTAAAATGAACAGATTCACACGGGCAGGAGCAACGCACCCCTTAAAATGAAGTATATATATGCAGTATATCGAAAAGGGAAGAATTGACATGAAGTCTACGGAGCTCCCAATTTTGGCGAGCTGGATGTCAACGTTAAAAGTCTGCTCTGTCAACAGAATGCAGTAATACGCATCTTTGGAGACACTAAATTTAGGGAGCTATTGCTTCAATGTAACAGATAGGGGATATTACATAAAATTATTCACGCGTATGAAGCTGCACTAAATGTAATAGATACGTAATTCGTATTGGGAACTTGAATATGCACTTACAAAATCAAATAGTAGCTATAACAAACAATAATGCGCATTTAACCGTTTGAGTGTGCAGTATTGGTCTGGTGATATTCTATCACGCTTCTATCCCTCTCATTCCAGAGCTTCAATGCTTGGGAAAATGAAATAATTGGGAAAAGTCGTATCATTATGGCCATCCCAACTGTAACTCGGCAGCTGGGGCGCGATAGTTGCAGGTCGAGTTGTACGCTCAGTCCATACGAGAAAACTTGCACTACTCTATTGAGGAGGAAGTGGCAGCGCTCTCTCTGAAATTTGGAATGAAATCGAAGATCAAGCATGGGACTTCAGTGACAGTTTTAATTCTGTCGCTTCTTGAAATTTGGCATGAACTTCCCCTGTAATAACAGCTTGAGATCCAGAGGTATCCAGAATACGACTGTCACTTTATACTGCTCGTAGAATCGGACTATGGGCATGGACCAAGGAGGTTCTAATAGACTGGGCGTGGACAACGAAGAACTGACAATGCAGTTCATTTACCGTCAGTAGTAACTTCGAGTTTCTTCAGTTTGTTTATATTTTTCCCGTCACCTTTTGACAAAGTGAGACAGGTAAAAATTGGGCCAGGTTGAAGAATGTGTCAATCATGTCACACTCTACTGTAAGCAGGCAAAAGTTAGGCCGCTTACACTTCGAATGTTTTCCAAAATCCCAATATCAAGGCAATTGACGACATCGGGGGAAAATTGCAAGGGGAAGATGCTCTCGTACTTGGCCCCGCCCTGGATAGCGCTCGATATAAACTGGGCTTTAACTAAAACTGCAGGCTGGTTGCACTAACTGAATAAATTGTTCTGCCATGAAGCAGCTAGAGGGTTTGTGTTGATGGCCGTGCAAAAATCATTTTGTTGCTGTGTAAGTAGCATGGACGTTAATTGTTATACTGTATAAAACGCTGCATTACTACAATCACAAGTTATTTTTTTTTTAAATTACAAAGCTTTAGCTGCAGTTCAGGCTGCAACTGCTCTTTATTTTAAGAAATGAACATTTATGATCTGACCAGGTACTTGCTTATTACAAGAATTACAAGTAGCGTGTTCACTAACTAATAAAATGATTCAGTAAACATTTCAAACCGGAACACCCAAAACTGCACTCTTCCTTAGTGGAGTACAGCTATAATAACAGCTGCAAGGGTCTTTAATACACTCTTTGTGTTCTCAATATATTCACCGTCTCTTTTTATTGTTTGGTAGCTACGAAACGTGAAATATGAAAACGGGAATTTGATGATCGACGTATAATACTATCTGAATTCGCGTGTTATACTACAGGGGACGGCTGCGGCAGATGCAGCACACACACATACACACCAACAGTGGCCAGCAGGCTCCTGTTGAGATTTCTGCGTGTTGCTTCCCAGAGCATCACCGCTGTTGCTGTAGTTTGCCGTTTAAATTATTTCGAAAAGTGTTAAACTTAATTACCTTTTCGCTATATGTATTATCACAAGTGAAACAAGAGCAAACTCAGTTGAATAATTGTGAAGTATGAGTTTTTGCAGTTAAATTTAGGAGAAAAGGTGGAGTTCAATGAAGAACTATCATAAGCACCAGCTTGATCAAGTTATTATGGTGTTCTACGAGGCTGGCAGCCACATAGTCCCCCATGATAATTTCAATTCAGTGTCAATGACTGCAATATCTGCCTATTATGATGTTGGAGAACTACCTCGCAGATTTCTCTCATTTATGCCTCTGAGACTGCTACAGAGTGAACATTTTCCTATAGTTTGGTGTAAGCTGCATTTAAAAGTCAGACTTGAGACCGTCCTGACTTCTACCGTTTTTAGTAATATTTACGCCAAGACCCCTCCGGCCGTATACAGACTGAAAAGTTTCAGCCTGGAAAGAAAATTGCTGATGGGAACGTGCGGCCCTACACTCCCTCTGAAAAATCAAATAGCGGCAAAATTGTACTAGGCGCAAGGGCCGCAGGCCGCTCACAGTAAATGAATTTGAAACACCGGCCCTAAGACCTCCAAGAATGGACTGTAAGGCGGGGAAAACTCGAAATAAAAATTGCTCTGTTGAGACCGCGTCCACTTTGATGGCAGTCTTGTCAATATCTAATCTGAGTAGTCGTCATGCAGCGTTTCGACAGACCACTTCAACTACTTAGACAGCTGACAGTACTGCTAAATACAGTAGGTAATACCGACACCTTATTCTGATGCTGGTTGCTGCCTCGCACCCTTCCACCACCTCCAATCAATTCCCCTCCTTTTTTTTCTTGTTTTTTGACTTTTTGCACCACCATTGAATCTTCAGTTGGTGTTGAGGCTTCGAAAATGTATGTTTGGCGTGCTATGTTTTGAGGGCAAATTTACCTTATCAGATCTGAAAGTTTGAACGTGTCTCGGTGATGCATTTCCATTCCATGGCACACTCCCTAAGGACATGTTTACAACAATTCAGAGTGTATTTTTGAGGTAGGTCAACATGTTTATGCCTGTTGACCTCAGTTTGCAAATACTTGTCATTAGGACCATACTTACATCGATTTTAACTATCGCCGACAAAAAGGATGAGCGAAACTACCATTAACACACATTGCACACCATATTACACACGTACTTGCATAGGCCTACATGAAGGTTTATGTACATGAATATCTACGCATTTTTACACTAAGCTACAGGTGTACATGTCTTTAAACTGATGACTTTGAAATGACTAGTACGATAGTAATAATAAATATTATGATATTGCACGAAATCATCTTTGTGATGAAAGATTTGGCAATGAAAAAAGAGATCAAGTTGAACTAAACTTAATACAGTCACACTGGAATGTGTACAACTCCATTGTCTCGATGTCTTTGCATGTCTCTTTCACTGTTACTTTGATTCCTGCTACCACTGATGATAGTTCTATTGGCCTGAAGGTCCGACTGAAATATATTTTATGTAGAAACACTTTTTAAGCAATGAGTAGAGAGCGAAAGGAACGTCTACATGGATTCAGAAATGGTAAATTTCTGTAGGTATGAACAAATTTGTTAATCAGCAAAGGGAAATACAAGGTGTCTCAGGAACCTTCAACAACATTAAATGGCTTGCAGAAAATAGATATCTTCTTCTTACAGGAGCGACAATTGCCTACAGTGTGTTCAGAAATGCAATACAGGCGATTTTTACTTTACTAAGTCGTCTAAATATATGTGCAGAAATTCACAATGCATTTTTCATGCATGGAAACAGTCGATGAGTGCTTAGTGGCCTCTTTTATCACTGCCAAAATATTCAACAGTGAGTTTTCGGTGGTAGTAGTAGTGGTATTATGAAGTTAATCTGTGTTTTTACACTCCGTTTCATTACCGTCTTGAGACTTTTTCCGGTGCTCATCAGGAGTTATCGGTCTCTCACTGCTGCTATCAGGTTGTTTAGAGCCATCTTCCCTTTGTCCGTCAATGCTTCGATATATTTGAGTCAAATGTCTGAAAATATACTGAGTTCCCAGACTTTCTTTGCTGGCATTACTGCAACCACTGCTGCTGCTGTGGCTGCGCCGCTCAACACCTTCCTCATCACTAGTTTCCGGCACCTCCCTTCCCGGTGGATGGAAGGCAGAAATGCGATCCTCAGTGCCCCGTAGGACGCTTGTGCTGCTCGGCTGAGTATCGTCATGTGATGGCCTAGAGGTAGAAACTGGTGAAGGTCGTCCTAGGTGAAGTGGAGGAACTACATTAGACCCATTAGATGAAGGTGGAGGTGGTGGAGGGATCGGAAGATCTTTAGTGTTTCCGGACGCAAAGGATCGTAACTGTCCTGCCAGACGCAGATCTAGCAGCAGCCGATATGGGTCGATGGGTGGTGGAGGAAGATGAGCTGGAAGAGGAACTTGAGGACGAAGAAGGGACGCGTGAGCTGCCCATGGAGACAGCACGTCTGGCGGGGGTGGCACGGGGGAATGCAGAAACGGTGGCTGCATCAGCAGCGGAGCAGGAAGAGCTTCCGCTGGCCTGTTCAGCCGCTCATCACGTGCATCGTCTATACGAGGTCTCTTGCTTCCGATGTCACTGTCGCTAGTAGCAACTCCGTCGCTGTACAGCGATCTCTTGAGGCCCTTATCTTCGTAGAGTGGATGAGATCGATGAGGTGGAAGGTCCATTTGAGGTGGGAGAGGAGGCATAGCGGGAGGAGATCCTTTGGCCAGCAGAGCAGCCCTGAGGTGCTGCTGCAGGGCAGCGTCGGGTGGTTGGCCAGGACTGCGAGGAGCCATTCTACGCAGAAGGTCGCTAAAGAAATTTCCATGGAACGGAGAATTCATGTTGAAGAGGTAGGGCGGAGTTGCTGAGATAAGTTGGGAGACGAATTGGAAGGAGTTGAGGTTGTGAGGATGTCGAAGTGGCGGGCCTTCGTTTCCCGGTGGCCGGCTGCCTGGAGTGTCTGGAGCAGCCATCTGTAAAAAAATGCATCATTAAGATCTGCATACTTTATTAAAAATTACTGGGATGCACTTCGTTTAACAAAATATCTAATGCGGCACAGTATGTCACTGACATACTTGCTGAGGCAAAAATAGTTTGGTAATTCGGCGATATTGATAAATGACACTTCAGGAGTCTGTTCTTACAAATAAAAATTGCTGTGTAAATAGGAATTCGCACTCAAACATATTACTGCATTTATATTAGTGCGCCAGGCCTTCGGATGAGCAGTAAAGGCTTTGCATCGACGGCTCTTAATCATTTACGCAAGGTAATAATTAAATCAATACAGTATAGTATCTGATGGCACTGAGCCATGTAGAATAGGTTGTGAATTTATAGCGGCAATATTGCTAAGAAATTAATCCACACGAAATTTTTAATGTAGGCTGTAATATAATAATCCAAGAACACCTCCCGCTTGTGGAGAAATAAATGATCAATAAATAAATAAAATAAATAAATAGAAAAACCCCCAGCATGTGTTTGTATACTTCTATGTATTAACCCATTAACTGCGAATGGGGGAAATATCCGTTCCCAAAATGCCATAAAAGATACGCGTACCGCAGTTAATGGGCTAATATATTTACATGTTTCTCTTTGTAGCATTTTTTGTATCGTGCTCTCTAACAAAACAGATTCGCAAGAAAAAGGCCAGCAGGGAGATATTAGGGATCCTGTTGCGTTCCGATGAAAACCGGTGGGCGAAAATTAGATCAGGTTGTAGAAGATCGCCAAAGTGGAAATCTTTATGATTATCCTTTAAGTAGAATGCACGTTTTGTAGCCCCACCATTGAAATGTAAAACAATGATGATAGTTAAAACTTCTCATAGCGCTTTCATGGAGTCGAATTCATACTTTCTTCCAGCATCAAAACTTCATTGATACTCAGTTCAAGACGGACCAACGGATCAAAGAGGACGTAAGCTATTTTTCAGGGTGCACTAGACACAGTAAGTAGTTTTTTCAACCTATCTGCCTCTGACGAAGCAGCTGTTCGCTTGAGCGTACCTAAAGAGTTTCGATCGACTGAAGTTGTATTATTGTGTACATAGAATATGCGGTTGAAACTTAAATTCACTGATACTTGGATGTTTACTAATGAAAAGTCATTTTTTTGTGTGTCACTTAAAGCAAGGAATGCTTGTGCTATTCAGCTAACTTGAAACAATGGGCGCTCATCTCTTATTATAATTTGAGTTTACCGTTAAAGTGAATAAAAACAGGAATTTTAGTAACGAAAGTATAATGAATAAAAAAGTGCCATCACAAGTCCTCACTTTCATTTTGACTGCGCGGGTATTCTTGTTATTAAACATATATGATGAAAAACCCGTAATTCATACCTTATCTCCGGTATCTGAAAAGGAAATTATTTTCAATTACTTTTCGACCAATGCTAAAACATAACCTTTCGGGAGTAAGTATGCCATCTTCAGATTTTAAAAATTCTAATCTACACCTATGAAGTAAAAAAATTCTTTATTAGTATAGCTTGGGGAGAGGAACAGATGCTATCGGGAGGGAGTCTAAAGAGCAACTTCACTTGTTTGGATACGGCGCACCACCATCCAGGGTATTAGCGCCCTCTAAAGAGCAAATGAACCGGGGTAGGTTAAGGGGCCGAATGTTGGCTCTTGTACAGTCAGCGGGATTAGTTAGGTATGCACGGTGTGAAGCGGTACAGCTGAGGTCACAATATTGAGGCTGGGTTTGGTTCTGTTAGTGTGGAGAGATTCTTATGTTGTGTGCTCGATGGGATTGGAAGAGTTTATGATGGATAAATCATTCCTGCTGATGGGATGGTTGTTTTTCGGCATGTTGGCGGGGGCTGAATGTGAGGGTTTCGCCAATGGTAAACCGGTGCGACTGGATACACCTAAATCTTGGTCAATACGGGCTTTGAAGTGTTTTCCAGTATCACCAATATATGAGGCGCTGCAGTTCTGGCATTAGTAACGGTAAATAACACTGGACAAAAGTGGTGTGGGGGCTTGTCTCTAAATTTAAAGTAGGACCCTATGGTAAATGTATTTTTGTATGAAAACTTGAAGCGGATATGTGGGTAGGCTTCAGAGAGGAACGTTTTCAAAGTGTTTACTGCACTAACAGAGGCTTGGTTGTAGTACGGAAGCGAGTGAAAGAAGTCTAGCTTACGGACCGAGGATAGAACAGTTTGTCTAGGAACAGTTTGCAGTAGTGGTCCAGAAAATGGTGTGGATAACCGTTATTTTTTAAGAAAGTTCGGAGAAAGTCAATTTCGTTTGAAAATGCAAGTTAGGAGGAGGACATATGGGATGCTCAAATTGATCGTAGCAGTGACTGAAAAACCTTGTCGCGAGGCCGGAGAATGTGGGTTTTCTGTAAACTCCAGTGGTCAGTGTTGAGTCTTGGTTGGTTATTAAAACATCTAGAAAAGCTGACGAATTATTTGAGATTTTCGGCCGTGAATCTGATATTTGGATGTTTACTATTCAAATATTCCAGAAATAGATCAGAATATGCTTGATTGCTGCTGAATACGAGGAAGGTGTCATCTACATAATGATTACAGTGGATCGGTTTGAAGTCATGTGGGTAGTCGTTAAGCCAAAGGGTTTCGTGATGGCATAGAAAGATTTTAGCCAGAGAGGCACTAAGCAGGCAGCCCATGGAAACTCCATCTATTTGCTTGAACTGTCTATCGTTAAACATGAAGAAGGAATCTTTGTTGGCAAGCTAAGGAAAGTTCTGATGGTAGGTTTATCCATACTGTGGAATAGATCCGTGTTAATAAAGACTTTGTTACAAATAATATTCATGGTTTCCTCTACGGGGATGTTGGTGAAAAGGGAGGTGATGTCAAAGCTGGCTAAGTGGGCATTGGGAGGCAAATGAAGGTTTTTGATTCGGTCGCGAAAGTCATATGAATTGCGCAAAGTGTACCGATTGGTTGTTAAACGTTCAAGTAATGAAACGAGGAATTTTGCAATAGGGTAGGACGGTGTTTTATAAGCAGCTAGAATTGGTCGTAATGGGGCACCGGCTTTGTGTACTTTTGGAAGTCCGTAGATGACTCCAGGGGCAGCATCTGAGTTGTAAAGTGAACGGTAGATCAGATCAGTGATGATGCCTTGGTCTAACAATTTTTTCAAAAATCTATGGCTTTTGTAGATGATTTTAAGCGTAAGTTTGTAGGGATCGGTATGCGAGTCGTAAACAGTGAACTTTGTTGTATCTGTCAGAATTGCATTCATATTTTGATGCTACTGATTTTTATCTAGAACGGCAACACCTCTTCCTTTGTCGGGTCTGGACACGACAACGGAATTTTCTTTGTGAAAACTAGATAATAAAGACAGATTAGAATTCGAGAAAATTCGAGAAAACACTTTATGTTTGCTGTACGTGGTACAAACGCTATTTACAAGATTCCTTTATTTTATTTCTTACTTCGGCAAACGAAAAATTAGGATGTAGTGGTTGAGATTTCCGTCAGTTAGCTAAGCCCTCAATACTAATGAGATGTTTTCAATAATCCGGTTTGAATATAGGTAGGCAGAAGTCTAAGCCAAATGATAATAGAAATTTGTGCGTGGTTGAAAGATTACATTTGAGTACATGCTTGAAGATTACATTATCTGGATCACAGGAGGTTAGGTTCAAGGATGCTCCTAATGCATTTAATTTCCACTGTGGACGGATTAAGGTTTCTCTATGAATTTTTCATTATTGCTTTTTACGACATAAACAAGGCTAATATAATCAAAGAATGAAAACGAATCTCTAATCTAGGATAGGAAGCTTTCATTATTTTTACTTAGATCGCTCTGTGCTACCCCTTCATCGTTTGCACTTCGCTAAGATTGTTACAGCAAGAGCAATATTTTAAGCACAGTGCAACGGTTCGTTCTACCAGCAAAGTGAGACACAGATGCGCAACTTCTAAGGGCGCCTCAAATCTTTTTGAGTCCGCTGTGACGTCATCATGTCAATTTTCTAGCTGAGCCAGCAACAACATGCTGTAGGTAAGAGCAACTCTCTGGGCTCAACCATTTTAGATTTCAACAATATTCGATGCGGCTGGAAATGTTTACATACCACTGGTATTACATCAAAAGCATATGATGCAAATAAGAAAGTGATTGACTGTGACGTCATCGTTGTCAACTGCTTTCAAAAACACTGAAGAAATTACCGTTTCTATTTATTTGTCTGTGGTTCGTTCGGGCAGTAAAAGGAAAGAGTGGCTGAAGGGTTCCTTTGACACGAGCTGCATTTAATTAACCATAAGCCGAAGCTATAGCACAAAATAGTTTGGTACGGATGGAATTTTATACTGCTTTGTATGGTGACTCCACTTGAGACAACATGATTCACATTACACTTTCTTTGTAAAATTCCCTTCTAATTTATTGCAATGAGCAATGAATTGGTTAAATGCAGTAATTTCTCTCTGCTTTAGAATAAGGTTGGCTATGTTCTGTTGAAGCACAATTGATCGTGCTCTCCTCTTCTGATATTTTAAGCGTAGGTGTCTTGCATACCGTTTAGCAGCGTCACTACTGCAAGTAAAAACAATTTTGCCAGTGCAAACACTTGAGACTAATTTTTCACGTCAAGATACACTGGTATACATTTAACGGAACTGTTATAACGTGTGTCTGCTTTTCAACGTACCCAAGGCATAGGAAATGTAAAAAAAGTTAGCAGAACACTCAGGAAGGACAAGGCCGGGTGATAGAGAGAGGATCAGGCACTAAAGGATTCTTTAGGATTCTTTACACTAAACTCCACAAGCTGGAGGGTGTCACCGGAGCTTCCTAAGCACGAGGGCACATTATTTGAGGAATGTTCGGGAGACACTTAGATCTGTAATATTATAAGCTAGAGAAGCGCTCCGAGAGCGTAGACCTTCGCCAAGATACGGAATGCTAACAAAATTTTTTAAATTGTCCAGGATCCAGATTTCAAAATTTTAATTAGGATTGGTTGTGTTTTCCCGTAATGTCATTGATCTAAATAAGAAATTATCATTCCAGGATAAAGTGTGAAGCTAAATTAGTCATACTGTTGATAAATATAATTCCACTACGATGAAAAATAAGCATTGGAGTAAATTATGAAAAACGGAATTATAGGATAGAGACAGAGTGGCATGGAAAATATATACAACATTTTTTTAATTTTTACCCCTGAAGAGTTACTTCTTCTTTGACCACGGCAAAAATAAATAATGAACAATCTGAATAAACAGCTAATGTGGTCAGGAAGACAAGCTCATCTCGACTCAAATCCTCAACATAAAGAGATAACTCAGAGATGAAAATGACAACTTTTCGCAACTGGAAAGAAGCCCCTACAAATTTAGCCAAAGAGTTTAAAACCACAGATGGTATGTCTCTTTCTCGAAGTACAATAACCAAGAGATTGAAGAGAAACGATGTATCATCCAGGTGATGCCCAAAAAAACCTTTGCTGTCTCAAAAGTATGTAAGGATAAAAACAGATTTGTTGCTGAATGCGGCAACCTCCCCGCGGTATGGTTTCACCTGGTTATTAGGTCGATGAGTCGCGCGTTTGCTCTTGTGAGTGATGCTCTTGAAGGGTGCTTTCAATTTTCAGGAGAAAGATTTAGGGTAGATCGTCTTAATAAAAAAGTTTTGCTTGGCAACGGAGGGATTATGGTTTCAGGAGCCTATTCATCCTTTGGCATTGGAGATTTTTGTGTGATAAGAACATCAATGGAATAAAATATATTGGTGTATCGCAGATAGGCTTACTTACGATCGTTCAAAAGTAGTCCCTTTTCAGCTCCCGGATAAATGTCATCTTTCAGCATGAAAATGCCTCAGATTTCCTTGCAAAATTAACCAAAAGGTCATCTAGAGATAACTATTCCCTCCCCCCCATTATGGCCCGGACAATGTTTTGATCTTAGCCTCACCGAGAACTTGTGGAGCACAACAGAAAGGTGTAATTATCAGGTAGGATATTTGAAAAAAATTTAACTCAGTGAAACAGAACAAAACAGTAGAAAAATATCAGTCCTCACAACGGAAAAAAAAACAAACCGCCCAAATGAATAGCCTTGCTAAAGAAGGCTCATGGAGGACCTATTCTTATCAGTTGCAGTTGACTGCCAGTTTTTCTGTTTTTTTTTTTTTATTATCAGTGCACAGTAAATACTGGGCCATTATTGGTTTTCTCAACTTTTATCCGAACAAACGATAAAAATTTACTCAAGTTAATTTTTTTATTTTTTCATCCGTATACTGTATGTACACACTTTAAATGAATTTCGTCTAAGCAATTAATGAACGAAACACAGCACTGCGAGTCGTCGCTGTCAGTGGACTGATTGTAGTGCCACCAGAACTCTCACGAATTCAAACTAAAGACGAGACTGATTCTACATGCAAGCGAAATAAATTGAATAGGACAATTTTCCTTCAGTATTTTACATTTGCAGTGAACGTGAGACACCGTCTCGTCCGCCTGCAGCGTCTCGTCTCCACAGCCCAGGCAGTCGGCTTCAAATAACAAGCGATTCCCAGCCTCCCCGAGGCTATCACCAGCGTTTGTGCAAATTGTATCGGGCAAAAAAGGCACGCCGGCACCCGACGTCATGTTAAACAATAGGGAAATTTCACAAATTTTGCAACAAAGTCCGAAATGTTTTCGGTGCGTGGAAATTGTTTAGGGAACCGAGGGGGCGTTGGGGTAACTGGCGCAGGCGGGCTCATCTCTGTCAGAGGGAGCAAAGAGACGACCTGCTTGTTGCGGCCGTGCTTCACCAGAGGGAGCGCAATGCCAGCCAAACTTAGGGTTTGTTCTAAATATTGAAGCGTTTGTGCTGTAGTGGCAGGGAAGAAGAGAGAGAAACTTGACGCTTCAAGTCTGAGTCTTAACAATATGTCACAGGGTGCACTCTGTACAGCTCAAAAATAAGTTTATCAATAAGACGTGTGTATAGATGAAACTCTGGCGAATTTCTATAATCGTTGAGGAAGAAAATCATACAACCGCTGCGGATATAGTAATTTGCAGTGTACACGTTTAATCCCTTGCAAGGGCGAAATAGGCTATATAAGTACTCGTATACAAAGAGCATATATGAAGAGTCTAAACATTGAGCGTATATTTGCAGTAAAAGGTATAAATAAAATTTTAACACACAGAAACTACGATGCATTAATTTACACAGACTACCACAGTCTTCAAGGGCGGACAACAACTATTTCTAGCATGTAGTAAACAGGCTTTCGAACGGATAAGTACGCCATTATTTAGAATTTATTTACGATGGCTTGCACCGCAAAAGTTACAAAGTCATAACAGCGTGATAAACACCAACGCATATCTGTTTGGTATTATTTAATGTATTTATGTTTCTATTTCAACTTTGGATGTTTCTTGTCTCGCTCTGCAAAAAAAAAATAGATCGACGAAAATTAGGACTGGTTGGAGAGTGTGGCAATCCTGCAGAGCTCTACTGAAAGCGTGTAAGCAAAAATTAGACCAGGTTGCAGAAACTGACATGGTATGGCGGCTCCAGAATTGAATGCGCTTCTTGCTTTGGCAATTTTGAAATCTAGGCCATGCAGATGTCTCCGGTTTACCTTAACGCTCTTCCAGATTCTGTTTTTAACATTATCTCAGCAAAACTTTGGCTGCTCTCATTTCTTCTTCTCAGGCAGGCTTCAAAATAATTGAAAAATTGGAGTTTCATTACCGTCACTGTCTTTCTTCAGAGACATTTTTTTTCTATTGACGATACAGTATTGCGTAAAAAACGAAAATTTTTCAATTGAAGTAATATTGCATATCGGTGATCGGTAAATGCTTCTCGATTCTTGAGTGATATTTGAGCGCCTGCTAATTAAGAATGATTTCACTGCAAGTTACCACATGGAAGGGAAAATTCTGTTGCTCAGCAGAATTGAAATTGAGGGAAATTGGTCATTCCTTTCAGCAATTACAGAGTATCAATTTAACGACAGTACGATTAGTGAAGAATCTTCGCAAATTTGTCGTTGTCGGGTACACTAGAAAATAATAATAAACATGATGATTCATCTGTAGAGTACATGGTTCGTTTCACATTGCTCTGCAAATCGCCCAACAGAATCCTAGTTTTGTAGTCTGATTTAGAATTCGATGAGAAGTTGCTCACTACTCGCGCTGTAGAGCCAGATAAAAATCTTAAAGAAATATAATTTTTTAACGTATTGACTATACGATGTGTCCTGCACTGTAATCTTGCCACTAAATGGGGAATAAAAAAAGGGGAATTCAGACAATATGAACTACTTACTGCACAGTATTAGACCCTCAAAAACGACGGCGATGAAGTTGTCGCACTGTTGTTTACAGAGGTAGCGGTAGTTAAACCAGGAAAACACTACCACCACTGTTTACAGTTCTGCAGAGATGGTCCGATTAGAAAAAAAAAATTAAAGTCCGATGAGCGATTAACGATTCGCCAGTTCGTCACCCAATTCATTTATCCGATTCAGGTACCAAAATTCTAAGTTCAGTTTTTAATTTTCCGAGTTTCCGATTGGATTAATAAAAAAAGATTCGATACTTTTAAAAGTGAAATTCATTATATCTAAAGGAGCTTCATGTCACTAAAAGCTTTAAGTACAATAAAATATATTTTAGTCTAGCTAAAAATATAATAAAAAATTGCCTTATACATTCATAGTACATATTGCAGAAAATCACCCTGTAATCCTGATATAATAAAACCCTTCGTGTATTTGTTTAGTTATTTAGCAGTGGACCCGTGCGGGAAAAAAAAAATCACGCAATAATCGATTGCTTAAATAGGCAGGTGCGGAATCTTCTCTTCTCTGACTTACCGTTTCCACATTTTCCTGCTCACGCTTATCAGGCGCCCTTATTATCTTATGTAACCTATGTGCTTCCAATCTTTCTTTACATTGTGTCGCATGGACGCTTCATCTCTCTCCATTGGTTGCATGTGTTTATTCTTGAGACTGTAGGCCTAGTAGTCTCGTTCTTCTTTTACGTTACCTATCCTCCAGTCTCCTTCTCCTTAAACGTACGTCTTCTAAAGTGAGAGACAGAAGTAAAATCTTGAGCAAAACACTGAAATAAACTTGCATGCAACTCCAATCAGCTTGTGTGCAATGTGAGCGCACCGTAGCCATGATACTGTATTTCAAACTCAAGAAATAACTGTCAATTGCTCTTGAAAAATTATCACTTCGAAAGTACTTCGTTGATCATCTACCGAATTTATGCCTCTTGACCTGAGAGAGAAAAAGTTATAAAATCAGACTTTAGAACCTGCTATTATATTTTATCGATTTTAATAAGTTTTTCAAGCAAGAAATGCATTTCAGATAAAGGAATAAGTATCCCACTTTTGCTATCTTCTGCAACCTGGCCGTCGATCTCCATGAAAACGCAACGTAATTACACAATCTGCAACTTGGCCTATTTTTGCCTACCTATTTCATTAAGATGCGAACACGATACAAATAAATACACGAAGGGTTTTATTATATTACGATATATTTATTTATTTCGTGTCCGTTTCGTAATGAAATTGGCGAAAAATTGGCCAAGTAACAGATTTTGTGGATAAGTTACGTTTTCATAGAGATCAATGACCAGGTAAAGTAAAGGTAAAGTCAACTTTGACTGTACCTTCCCCTGGAAACCCACATACACTGGTTCGTGCTGCAGATATAGACCAATTGGCCCCAGAGGAGTAAGTAGAGCCGCAGCCGACCACGGGTCGCTAATAACTATGGCGCCGAAACGGAAGGTTCAACGACCCGAGCCCCCTCCCATTCCTGGTCAGGCAGGTGCCCCCACCCAGCTTCCGCATACCAAACAATTACCGACTCAGCGCACCGGACGCGACAAAGATCCCGTGACAGGCGTGTCGCTTGAACTCGGCTCCTGGAGCACATGAGCCAGGCACGCATGGCATGCTGCTATTGTGGGTTGCAAAAGGTGGTGATACGGGGATCCTTATCCCTTTATCTGAATACACTTCTTGCTTGAAACATTTCTTGAAATTGAAACAATATATTTGCAGCATCTGGAGTCTAATTTTATAGCTTTTTTCTCTCAGGTCACGACGTATCAATTCAGTAGATGATCAAAGAGGTACTCACAAAGTGATGATTTTTCGCTGGCTGTGGACACATTCATTCCTTCTAGCTTACTGTCTTTCTTTTACGGAGCCGTTTCGTTTTAGAGGACAAAATTTCAGCCCTTCAATGAAGCAGATATTTGAGATTGAAAGATAGTATCATGGCTACGGTGTGTTCATATTATATATAAGCTGACTGGAGTTGCATTCAAGTTTACGCAGTGTTTTACACAAGATTTTACTTTTGCCTCTCACTATGGAAAACGTACGTTTAAGAAGAAGGAGACTGAAAGAGAGGGAACGTAAAAGAAGAACGAGATTACTACAATCTCAAGAACAAAGACGCGCTACCATGCGACACGGTGTGAAACAAGACTTGTCGCAGATAGGTTACAGAAGGGAATAAGAGCTGCTGATAAGCGCAAGCGCAAAAATTAGGAAACGGCAAGTTAGAGAAAAAAGGACCTAAAGATGAGAGAATGACAAAGAATCAATGAAAAAGTAAGTCAGAGAAGAGTAGATCCGCACCGGCCTATATTAAGTAAACATATCGATTATTACGTGAATTTTTTCACACGAGTCCACTATAGTTCCAATATATTCTCTCAGATAAACGCTTGGGTAAGCTAACAACTTTGTTACATATACACGTCACTGAACTTAGTCACTTGACCGACTTGAGACGCATACGACATATCTAGACTACACTCTCATTTACCCATGCTTTATTAAACTGGTAAAATTATATAATTACATGTTAGCATTTTATGATACAAGACGTAATAAGTAGTCAGCATGATATTTTACGTTCGTATTGTATAGGAAATGCGTAAAACGCGTGAATACATTAGATTAATACTAAAATTTTTTACTTGAGAAAAATAATATAAAATTATTAACATCTTGCTATTGCCATTAACAAGCTGTTATTGCTATTAACCAAATGCTATTGCAGTGCTATTATCCGACTAGTTTACTAGTTTGGCGGTGGTTAGTCCAATTCAATTATCCGATGTGAAAATGTGAGTCCAATTAATCGAAATTACGAATCGGACCGCCCACCTCTGCCGCTCTGCTTATGACGGGCGATCTGCTGCAAGTTCTTGAGTAAATGAGCAAACACAAGGAGTGCTTTCGGTTCACGTTCTTCTTTGCAGCTCAGTTCCTTCTTCACTAAAGAACTTTTTTAGACATGGAGTCCAGTAACACTCAGAACATGAACAGAAGCTTTACACCCCCAGCGTACAGGGATAGGACTTCAGTCGAAAGATTTTTCGAGCGGGCGAGAAGCTGTTGCATTAAAGGAAGAATATACTTCTATCTAGAAAAATGTTTTTACTGTACCGAAATTCTCTTCTTCTCTGCGCCACTACGAATAAACGTCTACTCTACTCTGACGAATATCTCACCTTTTGGTTCGTGGATCTGCTTTATTTGCACCTCATGAACTCAAAACAAACTAGAGAAACACTCTGAGAACCAATAGCTCCGCTAAGCAAAGTAAGGTTAACGGCAGATTTAAATTCTGCCTGAAACCAGGATTTCTTTTTTACCATCACAAAAAATTTAGTCACATGTGCCTCTTGATATTAATAGCAGCTTCTTAAACTTTTTTCGAGCATCCTTATGTAACTTTTTGAGCTATGTTCTGACAAACACCAAGATAAACATATAATCAAATA
Source organism: Parhyale hawaiensis (assembly GCA_001587735.2). Lineage (NCBI taxonomy): Eukaryota > Metazoa > Arthropoda > Malacostraca > Amphipoda > Hyalidae > Parhyale > Parhyale hawaiensis. The sequence goes on along the minus strand of LQNS02276926.1, from coordinate 4,798,143 downwards.
GACTAAATGATCATCACCAAAATTTGTTTTTCGTGCTTTTAAAATTCCTAACAATTCCGGCAAAATTTCATGAAGTTCCGCCTACAACTCTTTAACATACATATAATCAAACACATCAACGGAATACGGACTCTCCCCAAAATTAGATCATTTGTATCTTCTAACATTTTCAATAATCCCTGCAAGTTTCATCAAGATCCGTACATAACTGTTCGAGTTATGTTACCCAGAAACTACAGACAGGCACACAAGCAAGAGAAGAAAATGGTCGGACGGATCATCACCAAAAGTTAATCATTTGTCCCCCCTATCATAACTTTGATACCTTTGATGCTACTTCGGACGAGGTCCAGGCGACGTTACCCACGCCGCCCGTCTTGTGCAGAGGCGATGCTTCAGTCCGTGACCAGCGGGGTGGCTAACAGCGAGTTATCCCCACAGTTCATGTAGCCGCTTACAGCAGGTTTATCTGGCACTTTCAGTAAGCATGCGTCCAGTAAGTGTTTAGATTTCATAGCGAATATTCCCTGTAAATTTCATAAAAATTAGGCTGAGTTAGCTTGGTGACAGACAAACAGGCAGAGAAACTGAAAAACATAACCTTATTCGTGGAGATAATAAACTTTTTCATGTTGGAAGACGAAGAAATTCAGAATTCATGAGATTGCTCAAGGTCAAAAAAGCTGAGAAAGCTCATGCAACACTTTTCGCACGAGGGAATTGCCTGATGTTCAAATGGCCTCGAGTTCGAACTTCGTTCAAACGACCGTGCTTGCCATCGTTACAAGCTCAACAGACTGAAGTACAACTAATGAGGGCCATTCACTGAACAATGGACCTTAACCAGAAGTCCGTGATAAAATATCACAAAACTAATATGCTGTGGCAAATACGAGATTAATTTCAACAACGACCTTGGTATTGGCGGCGGTTTGTTGCAAAATTTAGCACAGTTGACCAACCAAACGCAATTATCAATGCAGCACGCTCCATTCCAATCATCTGCGTAAAATGTGAGTTTACAGGTTTTTTGACGTAGACTATCTCGTGAAAAGTCCCAAATTCATTCATTTCCCAATCGTCTGAACCCTCTAAAATAATTTCAAGAGTCTTCGTTACTTGAATATGATAACTGGCAAAGTGAAAAGTGCGTTCAGTGTAGAGGCGTCCTTAATATCCACCGTCTGCAATCTGACTGATCGGATTTTGAACGGAGCTCGACAGGTTCGCAAAAATTTCTAGCGGGGTTTAATTTTCAACTGTTTTCTTCAAGCGTGACAGTAAGCAGACAGGTAAACAAATTAATAAAAAACAAAAGGACGAATTAGCGCTGGTCTTGAATGTAGTGTTTGTTTATTGTTTTGTCTGCATGAGCTAAAGCACTGTAGGGTGACTGAACAGACAGATATCTAGCAGCTACAACAGTGCTCCGCTGCATTAGATCAGCCAGCAGTGCCTCTACCGTACTGTATAGCGATCACATTATGGGCGCAAAGAAATTGAGAGACGATAAATAACCGCTTGTACCACTGACGTTGCGACGTTGGGCCACTCCGTATCATCGGCGGTGTTACTGGATTGTACAACAGCTTGGACCCCTTCTGTGCGCTAATCTGTTGCGTATCATCATCCTTGCCTGGGGTTTGCTAATATAGATTACATAGCGCAAATTTGGTTACGTTAAACGAGAAGCAAAAATTGCCGAGAGTAGCATTTCGTCAACAAAATTAATGCTCTACCAGATTCGGCGAAAAGTTGCCTGAAGAGCGAATTCAGGAGAATGGGTCTCGGCCAAACTTTTTCGTAGCTTTCTAGCAATTTACATAAATTTGCAGTCCAGTTCCCCTGTTATCTATTCACTACTACGGTATGCTACTATGTTACTCTTCTATTTATCTTAAAACTTTACTTCACATGGATGCGATTCTTTCTGCGATATCAAAAGTGAATTTGTCTAAAATCAAAACGGTGATAGCCAGCAGAAAACGTACATGTCAAAGTATCGTTTACAAGCTACAAGATCATACAAAACGCTTCGTACCGTGTACACTGTTAAGTGAATAAAAAACCGGTGGGTAAACATCCAATAGAAATTATTAAGTAAAAATTTCCCATTTATCTTCTATGTAGATTAAGATAATTTTACCATAAGACATTGCACCTGCAAGCACCATTCGACCCTGCATTAGCATGTGGCGGCAAGCTTGATCAGCACACAATATTATCCCATTGAAATCAGCGAAGACGTCGCTCGTCTGCGAATGCCTTTAAGGTAGTTTTGGCTAAGTTAGGGCGGGTGGACAATTACTCAAAAGCTGCTCAGTCCCTCAACTGTTCACTTTGGCGGTCCCGTTACCGTGACTACTACTTGGGCGTTTGAATGCCACACTAAAACTATGCGTAATCGCAACTTTATACCAACTGAGAGGCAGAAGATGTACTCACAGCTTGGTCATTTTCGCTTGTTATACCGTACAAACTGCAAGAAACGACACGTATCGTAAATATTTTTTAGTTGTATAACAATGTTCAAACCGAAGCCATGTTAGCAATAACGTAATCGGATATAGCATCGCTTGGAGGCGCAACTTTTGCATTAGTGAGCACCCGATATTGAGCTGTACTAAGTACGATTGCATTAGGTCATCTTACAGCTCGTGTTGGACCTGTTTGGTCAGTAAAGGTTAGAAAAAATTTAACTATATCATAAAATATTGGTAATTTGTGTAATAATTACACAATATCCAAAGATGTACTTTTATCATATAAAAAATCGACATCTCTACCTCCAAGCAACAAACTGAGTTGGGAAACCCATGTCACAACATGAGGTGTGCTATGCTGAGATTGTATCACAACACCGCGGTGCTTCATATACGTAAATGACGCCGGATACATGCTGGCGAGGCAGAGAACCGTACATTTTTATACGGGAAACATATTCACACTGAGACCAGGTAACACGGATACAGAGAGCTACAACACCTTGAGGAGTAGTGTACCGGAGATCCGCTTTCAATAAACCCTCTTGCACCTCGCTAAACTAACAAAGGGCAACCAAGTACTGCTAGTTAACTCCACTAAAATTACCAACACAAACAAATCGCCTCTGCAGACAAATAACTCGAGATAATTCCAAGAACATCGACGAGACACCAGACGGCGTCCACATGCATCAATATTATGTGAACGATGAGAGAAATTCCGTGGTGGCGCTTGCAATATTTCGTCAGAGCTGACAGCGGCTGCACAATAATTGATCAGCCGATAACTGCAATAACAGCTCGGAGGAAGGTCTAAAGAGCAGTTCCCAGGGTGGGTGTCGTGAATGGGAATGTGTTGATGGGAACACTGGAGATTCTTCAGATTTTTAATGCGAAAATTTTCTTGCTGAATTTCAACAATATATACAGTGCTACATTTACTAGTGTAGGAAGACTAATATGACTAGAGTAGTAACACCAGTAGGCATAATTAAAGTAGCGTTTCAAAGTTACAAAATATGACTTACATGAAAGCCACAGTGAGCTAGCATCAGAACACTAAACGTAATCCAGCCAGCTGTGAGTTTATGTTTTTGTTAAAACACTCCGACCAGTCATTATAGCTAGATAATAAAATTGACGATTTCTTCACTTTCTGTCCATGAATTTTTGAAATTTTTTACAGAAAATATCTCACACGTGATGGGAATATTGCTGTATTAGTTTACATTGGGCCGTGCATCGTTGTTCGCTCTCATTACCGCATTTCCTGTTACAGGGTGACTGACTGATAGCTTATGACATCTACGGCGACGAAATGCCGTAGCCGACAATGAAACAGCAGTTGTAATTGACGAATATGTTGCAGGTACATCGCCTGCTGTTATTACCGACCAAATGGGTCGTCATGTCGACAGTGTGAAATAATTACAGAAGGACCCATTACAATGGAGAAAAGATTAGATACAGAGAATTCTAAGACTGTGACTAATAGAGTTTGGAAGAATATTGGGCGTCAACTTCGTAGAAGATCTGGGCAATAAAGCAAGCTCATTTTCACCGCAGCTGGTTGCCCTGACGTACCGATATCTACAAGGAATGCCATTATTGTCACTAAAGCTTCCAATAAAGCATAACTGAAAATACTCCCTCATACGCCAAAGCAAAACACAAAAGTCTGAAGACGGAATGGGCCAGAACATAATTTTAGGTGGACTTGAGTCTCGTTTTTTTTTTTTTTTTTCATTAATGAGACCCGGGCGACATTTGTTGGACTCGATGACTGGGCGATAGACTGGGCGTATTTCGAGGATGAGCGTCACCGGTGTTTCAGACGCCAAAAACAGGGTGGAAGAATCATGATATGGTAGGCTTCATCGGGAATAAAGTTATTTTTTCTATTAGAGTATTCGTCGGAGTAAAAGTAACATCTGCTGCCAACTGCATTCTCCTGAAAGAATCTCTGGTGACTTGGTAAGATGGTTTACTTCTTTTGCTTCTACTGGATTTCGTGATTATGCACGACAGCGCTGCTTCTCCTGTTGCTTGTTCTACTCAAGTATTCTTATCCTCCTAGGTGAAAAGTTGATGATCTGGCTGCCATCTTCCCCTATCAAACCTTAATGAAAATTGTTCGGATATCATCAAACAGAATGTTTTTCGCCGATAAACGTCCATATAAGTCGAAAACAGTCTTATGGGAAGCCATCATTACTGCAGAAAAACAGTCCCACGTGTCACTATTAAGAAATTGACTAATTACATGAATACGAGGCTATTAACGTAATGAAACTCCAAGGGGCGCATGTAGGCATATTAAGAAACTGTTCCATACGTGCAATTGTTTATTGTGACTATTTATAAAATGTACTTTACTTTGATCTTTATTTTGTATACTTAATTCTCATAGATACAGCAACAAAGGTGCACATTTGGCTGTGTTCATTAAAGAGCAATTAGCGAAAATATCATAATTTCCATAACATTTTCAAACAATGACTTTCGCATTAGGACCAAAATTAATTTACCAGCGATGTTCCCATAATATGTCAAAATTTCTGAACATTTTTTTCATAAAATAATTCACAGAATTTTGAAAAATCGCTATTTTTAGTATTTAGCTATTATGATCTATCGGAGTGTGTTTATTTTACTATTTTTGGCACGTTTGAAGCCTTTGCAGAGGCCGTGCATACGAGCGCAGCCA
>LQNS02276926.1:4762069-4778503 GCA_001587735.2 Parhyale hawaiensis | reverse complement strand
AGGTTTGATCGCCCCTAACGCTGTCGTTAGCTTCTCTATGGTCTTTTTATTGAAGGCTTGAACGATGGCCTCACTGCCATCTGTGATCTTTATTGGGCAGATTCGGAGCATGAGTTCTTCTCGAGAACCTTGATGGCCACCTCGATGGATGTGTTAGGTCCACGGATGTCTGGAGAGTTCTGGACAGGCTGTGATGATAGCCACGACAGTTGTGTTGGATCCTCAGATGTCTGGAGAGTTCTGGACAGGCTGTGATGACCACCACGACAGTTGTGTTGGATCCACGGATGTCTGGAGAGTTCTGGACAGGCTGTGATGACCACCACGACAGTTGTGTTGGATCCTCGGATGTCTGGAGAGTTCTGGACAGGCTGTGATAACCACCAGGACAGTTGTGTTGAATCCTCGGATGTCTGGAGGGCGCTGAACGAACTGTGGTGACCACCTGATAGTTGTGTTAGGTTCATGGAAGTCTAGAGAGGGTTGAACAAACTGTGGTAACCACCTGACATAGTATGCTAGGTCCAACGACGTCATAAGTGCTCTGGATAAACAATGACGCTCATTGCGTGCATATTAAGGTGTGGCTACATGTTAGTCTGTTGAACGTGTTGATTCATCCAGTCACCCGAATGTTTTATATCTTCGCCATAAACACAACTGAATGTGCGCCACAAAAAGTGATGAAAATGTTAGCCGTCAATCCAGTTCCAGTAGCAGGATTATGTGCAACAGGGCTTGGGCAACCCACGACATCATATTTTTGAATCGATATACCTGCATAATCAATGTCTTTGGCAAGTGTCACTAGATAAGTGACATAAAACTCAGAAAACCGAGTAATTTTCTGCTCTATCTATACGGCACAGTGACACATGCCGACAATAAGAGAAGACGTTCATATGAGTGACGTGTAGACCGGTCACTAGACTGTGACGGCACATCAGTAGATGTGCTGGGTCCATGGGTGTACTGAAGTTTTCAAATAGCCATTATATTTTGCTGACCGTTGCTAGAGAAAATAAAGCGATACCGATTCCGTGCTACGAAAGCAACAAAAATTTGGTATCTCAGCACGCCGTTTCACCCGATCACGGAAGGAGAACTGGAGCTTGTACTCTTTGAAGAAATTTCTTCCTATTACTTTTTTCAATCGTGTTGCTGACTTCACTTTGCCTTACTTATAGTTTGATTCTTTTGAGTCCTGTTAGTGTCAGTTATGAGAGCGATAGCTCAATAATTAGAAGTCCGTAGGTTACTAGGACTCATATCCGCAATCAGGGGTTGAGAAATAAATATTTTGCAAAAGGAACGAGGCATGCATTATATCAGTTCAAGTAGACGTTGAAGATCATTCATTTGCTGTGCGACCCACCGACAGTCCAAACCATTGTTGCGCGCGAACTTTAGATAATAGGAAAGAAAGCAACGCGTCAAACTGTCCGTCGATGAAAATGTCCAGAGTGTTGTACAGCCTCAACAGATATGTAGCTGTATCAGGCATTAACACTTGAATTTGTTGATAACTCATACTTGCTTCAAGAACGTCTGATAAGTATTGGAAAGATATTGTATCTTTAACTCAATAATGACAACGGATGGAAGCAAGGAAAAGAGCTACGTAGGACTCGAATATTTTTCCTATGAAGAATCAGTAAACAAAATGAAAGTCCAGTGTACATATCGTGTGCTTCATTTTGTTTGAGGATTATATTGGCAGAATTGGACTTTTGAATGATTAACAAACACAGATGTAGCGAAAATACGCCCTAAGGAGAATTCACAAGCCGGACTCTGCAAATTAGTCATCAGCTTCACGGTGCATTGGCAGATAATTTAATTACCTCCGCCAAGGAAATTATATTTCTGTCGGAGTCTGTTTGTCAGTTTATCGCGTTGTCTGTTACCAAGGTAACTCAAAAGTTCGCTATGAAATTCATAGAGATTGTTAGGGATGCTAGAAGGAGCAGATGGTTAACTTTTAACGAAGATCCGTTCAACCATTTATTTATATGCTTACCTTTTTTGATAAAATTTTTCAAACAGTTATGAACGGAATTGTGATCGGTTGGCTATGTAACGAAGAACAGCTAACCAAATATTTGTAATGATCTGTTGCTCGCTTTGTCTCTAGCTTTTCCTCTATACTTGATTTTATGTTTGTCAGTAAAATAATCGAAAGAGTTATGAACGAGTCTTCACGAAATTTGCAGGAATTGTTAGAACTGTTGAAAGATACAAATGACCAAATTCTGAGGATGATAGGCTCGTCTGCTTGAGAATTTCAGCTACTGTATATGCTCGTCTTAGTGCTTGCCTACCAAAGCAATTACAAACGGATCTTCAAGAACATTGTACGAATTATTAGGAATGTCAAGAAGCGCAAATGACCAAATTTTGGTAATGATAAAAAGGATTACCGGTTTCAAGAGAAATTTGATTGATTTATTTATTCTTTTTGGGATGTATGCGCTGGCAGAGTACTTCTCTAGTTGATGCATCGTTGAAAGCGAGTGACACATACAGTATGCTGCCAAGAGCCTTGGCCTTCTGGCGCTTCCTCGCCCCGGAGTATCATTTTATTTTTTCACTGCCATATCAGTTCGATTTTAATAATGATTAGCTCGGCAGAGTTAAAATTTAAATATCTGTAGTAAGTTTGCGATCAAAACATAATACAGGAGCAGCTCGGCTGACATACTTTTCTGTATCTTATACCACTGACGCAGAATTTCTGCATAGCCTGTTTCTTTGAGCCATGTTTTCACAGAATTTGTTGCGGCGGTAAAATAACCTACTTTGAAAAAAAGTAAGGGCTGCTTTGGAAAAGAAACGCTGAGAGCTAAGGGAAGTGCAACAGGTAGTACTCATCGTTGCTAAGTGACCAGAGAAATTCAGCTGCTGCTATGTGGCGGCAGTACAAAATCCTTAAACTAGAATAATTGCAAAAACTTGAACTCGCAAAAGTGCCGATGCCAATTCTTTGCAGTCAGTTTGCCGACTGGCTCCGCTGTTAAGAAAATGGAGCTCGGCAGCAGAAATTTTCTCTTCTTTGAAAAATAGTCGAGCAGCTCGACTCAGTGTCAGACAAAATCTTCCATTCGAATGAAGCCATACACTGATGAGCTACGGAGAGCATATACCGCAGAGGCAGTGGTGGCCTGGCAGACTGTTGTGAACTATCATGGCGCGGCCAAGCCAAAAAATTATGGATATGAAACCCGGACGGTAGGGTCCGCGGAGCTGCCCGCCGTCCGGAAATGACTGCGGATGAGCACCGGAAATTCGGCTGTCCGATCCGCCAATGTCTGCTGTCCGCAGGGTCTGCTGTACTGGAGTCGGCAGTCAGAAGGGTCTGCTGTACTGGAGTCTGCTATCCGTATGGTCTGTAGCTCTTGAGTTGGCGGCCCGCGTGGTCAGCTGTGCTAGAGTCTACGATTTGCAAAAATCTGTCGGGCTGAATTAAGCAGACCGCATGGTCTGCTGTGTTGGAATCTGCAGTCCGCTGGGTCTCCATGATGAGTATTTCTACAACTTCGTACTCCAGTAGTCATTGCTCTGCTGTACAGTAGTCTGTACTGCAGCAATGGCTGCTGCACAACAGTCTGCACTCTAACAGTGGCTGCTGTACAACAGTCTGCACTCTAACAGTGGCTGCTGTACAACAGTCTGCACTCTAACAGTGGCTGCTGTACAACAGTCTGCACCCTAACAGTGGCTGCTGCACAACCGTCTGCACTCTAACAGTGGCTGCTGTACAACGGTCTGCACCCTAACAGTGGCTGCTGTACAACAGTTTGCACCCAAACAGTGCCTGCTGTACAACTGTCTGCACTCTAACAGTGGCTGCTGTGCAACAGTGTGCACTCCAGCAGTGGCTGCTGTACAACAGTCACGGCTGTAGAGAAAAGCACTGCCCCGATGCACAGCCGATGCCGTGCCGTCGACTTTCTCTAGTTCTACATTGCACCTGCAGCAGCCGCTCAGCGACTGCTGCTGATGGAAAGGAAATTTTGAGCGACCGCTGTGACGCGATCTGTAATGTTACATGTTAACTTCTTACTTTGTTCATACGTTAAATAGGTCATTGCTAACCTGCCGTGACGATCGCTGTGAGATTTGTGGTTCTAAACTGGTTAAATACATAAATGTGGTATAGTTTAATCGTATCTTAATAAGCCCCGTCGATTCTCAAGAACGGCTCTCATGCAGGTTGAGTCGTCTTGAACCTTCATAGTTTTACGCCAATGAATAGCAAATGATACTGAATTAATATCTATACTCCACGTTGCACCAGTATAGGAAGAGCAATACAATGAAACAGTTACGCTCTTCATTCGGAGTTACCTACAGAATGCAAAACACAATGAAGATTAACAAGGAGTTCGGCCCAAGTTGCTAGCAGTAGCAGCTAAGATCGGTGCACACCATACATTCTTAGGAACAAGGTGATGCCAGGATGGGCAGCAGGCACGTCGTTAGTACTTTCGTATATATTCCGCCGAGTTAACCCTTTCGATACTGACGGGACGTATAAGTCCCGCATCAAAGTTTTCATTATTAAAATCAGTGCGTTGCTCCTTGCTATTGAAATTTGGACAACATATTTAACAACCCGTCTGAAGTCAGTGATAGTATTTTATCTACGACTGAACAAAGCTGTAGGTGAGCTCAAGTGACTACAATGACAGTGTCTACTGTGAGTTTCTTTTAGAACCTCATAAAAGAGCAAAGTTTCCGTAGCGAAAGGGTTAAAATATATTTCAGAAAGATGAGTGAGTTGCCCTCCTCGCTTCTAGTTGCTCCTGTGGCTGGAAACGATGGCCTCGGCACAAGAGAGGGGCGCTGTGCGAGTAGCCACCTCTGCATTTCTCTTCTTCTCTGCATATTCGGCTCTCTTTATGAATAGCCTTTATTGTAGCTAGCAGACATACTAAAGTTACTAAGGAATATTCGATTTGCCTCACTAAGTCGTACTCCTTATGCAGATTAACCTGGCCAGATCACGGAAGATTGCGCGCTGGCACCTTAATTCGGTTTGGTAACCTACTCGGAGAGAAGAATATGCCGTAAATATATCCAGGTTTTACTTTTGATAAAAATAAAAATATCATCAAAGTAGCGATGGTAAATCGTAGCTGGGGATCCTGTAAGTCCTGCCATGGTTCAGCTTGCAAAAACTAACACGTATGTCGGCAGAAAAGTGTTTGGCTCATTTACGTCTACAAGTACTTTATGTAAAAATTTCTGACTAACTTCTTGTGATAATTAACACGATGCAGCCCAAATCTTTTGATCGCGGCTTTGTAGTTCCAAAGCAAAATATCTTTGAAGAAATGTTGTTTTCATACAGGAAATTCAGCCTTCAACATGCGGTTTAAGGTCAGAGGGATGACTGTCCTCAGTGTAGTAGATGGGTAGAAATTTGTGACTGACGACCTCAAGAAACGACCTCATTTAGGTTCGCTGAGTATCTACAACCGAGCACCTCGCCTCCATGTCCGACTTGCCTCGCCCGCGAGGAAGACAGCAGATATATCGCTTCTTTTTGCTACCATTGAGGCAGATATACATCTCGCGGGCGTGTCGACTTCTATTTGAATTTTTGTAATTTACCATAGGATAGTGATATTTAGTGCATGTAATCGTTTTTTTTTTTACGGTTCAAGACAAACATGTGAAGTTAGGAGTAACAGATTTTTGCAAAACTCGCTACACTGTCAAGTGACGCAGAAAACATCATTTCGGGGCGTTAATCGTAGTCAAAGCTTTGAAATAAATCATAGGTTATTGCCGTTAAGTGCGTCTAACAAGCACAGGAAGTATCCCATTTTTTCTACTAAGAACCGACGTAAAATGAGCATATGGATAAAGAGGCCCCAAACGACTGGCATGGACTCTGGAAGGCACAGGCTCCTGTGGAGCTTAACTCGAAACAAATTATATAAGCCTTTAAATATCTCACACTGACGACTGAGCGCAAGTCCTGCCCCACCAACACGCCTTGTGTCTCGGTGGCGGCGGGTGCTGCCGGTGAAGCTGCAGCAGTCGGTGCAGCTCCCCATGCAAATGCTAGCCTCGCCGCAGCGGTTTAATAATTCAACCGCGGGCTGAGGGAGGCGGGAGGGCAGGGGTGAAGAAGGGTTGGGGAGAGGGGGAGGCAAAGAGAGAGGGCAGTGTGCAATGAGACTGAGGGAGAGAGACACAGAAGGAGGAGGGGAATTAGAGCGACTGAGGGACGGAGCAGTTGACAGAAGAGGTCCGCTGAAGAGGGAAGCTGGAACCGTATGGCCGGTCAGGACGGAAGATGTGCGGTGCACACCAACCACGCCTTAGTTAATGCCACCGCTACAGTTTCAGCTGACAGCAGCCAGGTTGTTAGTACTCAAACATTAAATCTCCGTGATATCTCTAGTGCTGAAAACCGGTACTTTTTCCTCAAATCTAAAACTCTTGCATCTGGAGCAGTTTGTTTCGGTGCGCTGAATGGAAGGACTCTGAGTACAGGAACGCAAAGGGGAGGAGCAACAGAGAGCGCGAGAGGTCGTGGTGATTAGGGTTGCAGAGAGTGGAAATATNCAAATCTAAAACTCTTGCATCTGGAGCAGTTTGTTTCGGTGCGCTGAATGGAAGGACTCTGAGTACAGGAACGCAAAGGGGAGGAGCAACAGAGAGCGCGAGAGGTCGTGGTGATTAGGGTTGCAGAGAGTGGAAATATGATATTGAAAAGGAGTCATTGACAGCAGTCGAAGACACAAAGAGACTAAGGAAGGATACAGCGGTGGGTGACGACAGAAAATATTATTTCAATCAGAAGCGCTATCTGCACGTCCGTGATTCAGTCTGTCACGCTCACAGACGAACTCTGAACGTCGTACATTGGTCTCTTACGGTCCTATTTCGCGGAGTGGAGTAAGCTTATACTGGCAGCCTTCAGAGTTCTCAGCTCTGCAGCACATTGTTTAAGTGAATTCGTGGTGAATACGCGGACTGGCGTCATAATACGAAATGTACTTTACTTAGAAGTTACAGCTCTGGCCCCCTTCAAAATACTTTCCTCCCCGACCCACAAACTTATCCGACTTCTCCCACATAGTGGAAACAGTCCTGGTACGCTTCTTTTGGAATTTTCTTCAGCTCCTTCGTCGCATTTGCCAACATCTCGGGAACCGCGCCAAAGGTTCTTCCTTTCGTGGGTCTTTTGAGTTTGGGAAACTGGAAAAAAAAATCCCAAGGAGCCAGGTCATTTGAGAAGGGCGTAGCACAGTGATCGAGTGTGAAGTTCTGAAACGCCTGAGAGACGCCATCCGTTACAAAAGGCTAGAAATTTGGAGGAGGAGTGACTGGTTTTCATCATGAAAGCGCCATAGACCATTTAGCCCCCAAACTGGCGAGTTTTTGGTATGGATACATTTACCAATAACTTTTCCACTCACAGAGAGCAGCCGAGACTCGCGTTCCGGCCCTCTATGAGCTATTACCGTTGCGTGAATATCATTTAAACAGATGAAGAAGAAACGAAGAGAATAACCTTTAACAAAGGTGTTGATCTTGCAAGCATGAATATTTGCAGCAGATCGCGGATCTCGGAAACGTTAAGCTCGATGGGATATGAAAGATAATGGATTAGGGCGGCCTCCGAATCTTTGGTAGTTTTAACCTTGAAACTGTTGTAGCAGAAGTTCGTAGTAGTGGAGGGTGTTGCTCCCAGTGATTGTCTAGACGATTTTAAAAAAGCGCTGACTGTCTCTGCACCTACAAACTTCGGAGGGGAGTCTATTCCATATGTTCACTACGAAATACGGGAAGAACTGCTGGCTTAGAGTAATTAGTTCTTCGAGTTTTTGTTTGTGTTTCTGGTCGTTGTTTCGCAGGCGATCATTAACTTCTGTTTCAAAAAATCTCGTTGGAATAAGCGTAAATTCTTTATTACATTCAAACAAAGAGTAAACTTTTACCCAGTTCTAACATTGATGATGTTTCTGAGCTAAAGAGCACTGCAGCAGGTAGTGCTTTACAGCTACAGTTTATATATATTTTAGTGAATTTTTGAAGTAGCCCTACAAACAAACATGTTTCTTTGCAAATGTGACCGTGTTTATTAATGCCAATTTATTTTTTATGGAGTTTCTTGAATTTCCCAAAGTTAACCTTTCATTCCCTATCTATAAAAACGCAAAAAGTTCGCATTCACTTGAATTTAAAATCGGTTGACTGGTTTCGGCAACGTATGGCATCTTTAGGACATTTATCGAAGGTTTGTGCTGTTGTATAAGGAAAGCTTCAATGATTAGCAGGCGGCTGTGATCAATTTCTTTGAGTAAGATACTGGTGTGCTTGTCGGACCAAAAGCTATTACGTTAAGTTGTGTGTTATGATTATTAGATGAACGAGTCTTCATTGTCACCCGCGAACGAAGTGAGAGAGGTGATAATGTTTTAGCTGAAGATTTAAGTATATATATATAAATATATACAGTATATATATATATGTTGTGCGCGTTTGATGGATTGGCGCGATCGATCGANTCCTTGCCTCCCCTAACCTACCCGACATTAAACCCGAATATAGTCCAACTTACCCGAAATTACGGCCTAATACCTACAACATCCACCGATTGCGCAGCGCGATCGATCGAGAAAATCCACCAAACGCGCATGACATACTGCCTGTCCACCCAATAAGTGGTCGAAGGAGTTGAGCAATCTTCTTAATTTTTTCTAAGAGTTTGGTGGGTTGACCTAGATGTGACCCACGCCAAAAAACTAGTCCTAGCTGGCCAAAAAAATGACGGCGTTGAATTTTCCTTCACCAGGTCGAATTTGCCTCCACCGCAGCAGATCGTCTCACGCCACGAGGCCTCCCATTTTTCCTATGTTATTGTTAAGAGATCCGCAGGGGGCTGGAACCATGGAGCTAGCCTTGTTGGACACGGCATCCATATGAGAAACAAGGATTAACTGGCCGTCAAAAATGACTTCGTTGAATTTGTTCCCACCGCGGGTGATGGCCTCACGCCCCGAGGCGTTCTAGTTGAACCTGCAGCCAAGTGCATGGTTAAACGCGGTGACAAGGTTGTTGCTGTGAGGCCTATATATCATCAGGTGCCAAGGAACTCACATTCTCCGGAAGTGCATTCCTGGAAGGTTCAACGCGCCTCACTTAGTAATTGTACGTAGAATCTGTCCTTTGATTCAGTTAAAGCCTATTATAAAGCCTTTTATAATCCGTTTTTTGTAGTAGAGTCGGCGTTTTTTGGAGCATGCTCAATTGGGGGCCAAAATTATGCCTTCGAGGTATAATATTTCCGCAACATCTGTCAAAAACTTACGCTTTACCACTTTGAATCCTGTTACAAGTGTTAGAACACGCAGTTTTTTTGAGCTTTGCTGAAAACTCAATTTTGCAAAGCTTGATTGTGTTTCTGTAAGTCTCATGGTAACCGATTGAAGGTCACTGCCTGCAGCTGCAGCGCACCGCGTCTGTAGTTTCGAAAGCGACAGTCCTCGAGCGCTTAATTTCGGGGACCAAGCAAACACATATATAATCATAGTCACTAGCTGTTCAGCAAGAGATTCAAATTTTCTCATGGCAAGCTAATTAACGGAGGGTGATTATGTTTTGCAGCAGTCAAGTTAACCGCACTCATCTTTATTTCAGTCGAGAATAAAACAGATGGTGTCTGATGGTTTGAAGCCCTCTCAAGCTCTCAGATGCTAAGAGGTAGAGGATCGACCACATTTGTTAATTATTGTATTCACCTCAACTATAAGGAAGTGCCTGAACGCACGGTAACTGAACTGGCTCCACTGGAAGCAGCGCTAAAGAAATAACCGTGAAATGGAATGATCGCTAACCGGAACGGGCGCCAGCAGCAGCAAGAACGAAACAGAATGGGTGCTAACCGGAATGACCTAAGCTAACCCTATACCTGCCTAACCTATAACTTAACCTAGTCAAGCCTAACCTAATGTACACTAATCTAAACTACTTCACCTAATTTAATCTAACCCGACCCAAGCAAACATATTCTCGTGTTGCCATAGCTTAGTGCCTTATAGTTGCATTCTACAGTTAGCTCTATTCCAGTTTGCGCGTGTTGCGTTGAGCGTTTATTCCAGCAAGCGGTTATTCTATTAGCGCTTCTTCAGCAGTGCTTGTTCATTTGGCGTGGGTTTCGCTCCACCTTATGGAGTACTAAGCATTCAATAGGCTCAACTCCCTTGATGATACCCGGTAATGCCGTCAACACGTCCATGAAATTGGGTTACATTCATTGCTCCTGAGTTTGTTAATCGTTTCTCAGCAAGCTAAAATCAGATCCAAATGTATGCCTGTCGACTCTACCATAATACCTACGCGTTTTCTGATCTACCGAGTCCTGTCACAGCATTTCCATCGTAATAAAGTTGATGAGGTCCAGATATCGTGGGCTCGTGAATAGTATTCTTATCTGGTCAGACCTTGTATATATTAAGTAAAATGATCCAAGGTGGTGACAAGTCGTTCTTACCTCGGCCACAAGCGAGATCGACAACTCGTCCCTAGCTCAGCCACACGCGGGATCGACAACTCGTCCCTAGCTCAGCCACACGCGGGATCGACAACTCGTCCCTAGCTCAGCCACACGCGGGATCGACAACTCGTCCCTAGCTCAGCCACACGCGGGATCAACGCGACCCTCTCACAAAAGAAATGCATCATCATATGGCGGGGCACCACGTGGGGCGAGCGTTACAAAGTAACAAATAATTCAGGCACGTGTGAGCCTCATTGGCCCAATAAAGCAAGAACAAAGTATCATATTGGGTAAAAGCCAAAGATGCTAGCCCGAAGTGCCGACGACAGCTCGTACCTACGAACTTGAAACCGAGTTACCACCCGACTTAGAATAGTTAATAGAGAGCTCGTGCCCGTAATAGCAGCACCAAGTGTCTCTATTCTTGACCGCTATACACGGTCACAGCAGCGCTGTTTGCACAAGACCAGCAACAGGAGGAGGAAGGCCGAGGCAGCAACAGAGAGGCTCAGCGGCCCGTATCGCAGCATCTTACACAGAAGGGCAGCTCTGGACCAGATCGTCTACAAGAGGTCGACTGACCAGCAGCTTGTCCCGGCCTCCCTTGAATAATTTTCAAAGGAACCAGGCCAGTTTCTCGCCAATAAAATGGTTTCTCGCCAGGAAAACTAGAAATGAAAGTTGAAACCCACGGTTATAGTGCATATACAGATAACTGTCGTAGATTTCCTAGGTAGGGAGGTGAAATGACCGAAAATTTGAAGCTAAATACAACAGTTTTTACTCGAAGATACTCTGACGTTCAATTACCTGTCGCTATTGACAAAGGATTACCACAGGCATGAACAGAAGCATGATTGACATCGAGAACAACTTTCTGTAGACCCCCAGTGCAAGTTTACTGAAAGATGAGCAATTTTTTTAAACAAATGTGTCTGAAATAATGAGCTCATGACAGTTCGCCGTTAGTGTCCGGCATGGCTTCACTCTACTCGCTATATTTAGGGCCTAAAGTTTATCCCTTAGTGCCTTAATTAAATTGAAATTTCCGTAGGAATAACACTCTTTTAAACGTCCATAAACTTGTGCAGTAAGCACTGATAAATTGAATGCTATTTTTCAGTCACATTAAAGGGTTCACTGCTATATCTATGTGCTACTTGGCTACAAAGTTTTTTTTCCTCGTCTAAATACTATAAATCAAGGCACCCTTGTAGTAAAATAACACATCCTGGTGCCAGGTATGCACAGGCTTGATACCGACCGACATCATATAGGCGCTGAAACTGGAATTCTGATAGTTTTTGTATGTATAGTCACCAGTGTAATTGACCGAGAAAATAACAGTAAAGATCTTGCATATTTTTGTAGTTTTGACGCTTAGTCATGATTTTGCTAAATTAAGGAACCGCTCTGCTTGCCCCTTGGCTGTATCTCCATCCTCAATAGAAATGGAGATGAGCGCTGTCAAGTCTACTGCTTGAAAACATAATCATCCTCTGTTAATTAGCTAGTCGACAGAAAACTCACGCAAAGAATAATTTCGACGAAGCTTCTAATATTTCTGATGAAAAGTAAACGCTATGATGAAGACCATTTGAAGTTATTTGTTTGTTTCCTTAGATTCGTGTCGGCATAATTCTCTGTTTAATTAACTTTCACTTTCTTGTCAAACTTAAAGCATTTGCATAGGCCGTATAGTAATAGCCAGTCTAACATAACGGACCTATCGATCATCACCAAATTTTAATCAGTTGTGTCTGTAACCTAACTAACTGTTCTTTTAAATTTCAAGATTCATCCATAACTTCTTGAGTTATTGAGTTAACAAAGATAAAATCAAATAAAGAAACGAACAAACAGATCACAGCAAAAATTTGGTCACTCACTCTTCCTACTATGCCAAACAATCATGTGAATTTCATGAAAATCAGTCTACAACTTTTTGAGAGATGGCACTCAAAAAAAAAATTGCAGACAGATAGATGAACGGATTTCCATCAAAATTTGTTCATATGCTTCCGTTAACATGCCTAACAACCCCAGTAAACTTCTTAAGGATCTGTTGTAACTTTTTCAGTTGTGGTGGTGACAGACAAACAAACAGTCAGACGTGACATACAAACACGGCAGAAACATAACCTCCATGACGGAGGTAATAACAGAGCTGTTGAATTAGAACAAATTTAAAATTCCTTGAATGTGCATCATTAAATTATTCAGTTAAAGCAGGCAGAAACAAAATCCAAGCAATTAGGAAACAATACCGAAAAGAAAATACAGGCCTGAACGCCAGTCTTTATTAACAGCCCGTTTAGCTGACGTGTATGAATCGAAATTATGGCTTTTCAGCCTCGTGCATTTTTTTAAGGTTGATACAATAGCAGAAACTACATCCTCACTCGATGACATCCTGGCGCAATAGCCCCTGAATCGTGTATCGACGGGAGTTGTGAAGGACCTTCGTGAATAGCCGTGTAATAGCAAGACAAGTTTTGAGAGGAGAGGGCGTACAAGGCGGTGATGGCTGGTCCACTCGCCACGTACGGCCTCTGTGAGTGGACGTGTAATAGGGCCTAAAGATTATGAAGGACAAAATTATCCCTAAACTGTCCCCACAGCTTTCTTCGCATGGGATGTTGTAGCTAGCTTGCTGCAGTTCCTACTGACGAGGTTAGTTTTGTAAAGTTAGGTAGGCTCTCAATACTTCTCCCTCTGAAGGGTTTCTGATGTCCTACGGTATAAAGTTCGTTAAGGAAATCAATAATTCGATGCTGGTTCAATGTCTTGTAATTTTTCAATCACTGAACACATGCCAATAGTCAAATAAGGAACAGTATTGACAAGTTTCAAATTATTGTACAACTTGCAGAGTTAGCAACGGATTCTGCAATAAAAAGAAATATATATTTAACAGCACTAATAATCGATGAAACCTTATAACTTTATAATATTCTCGATAAATTTAAGATCTGTTTCATAATTAATACAAATGGGCGATCCTGTCCCACCCGGGCTGCGCCACGACGCCACAAGAACGCCCGCTCTCACAGGAATACCACAGGAGCGAGTGCCCCAAAGCGACGCAGCACACCACGGGCGGGACAGCGCCCAACGCGCTATAATTGTACATGTTGTCACGGTAGGGGCAAACTATAAACTAAAGGGCTACGGGACTACAAGCGACAGCCCTACACCTCCGAAGGGAGGATTCTTCTTTATTGTTGGAGCTAGGAAGAGTGGGCCGCGCTCACACCCTCTGTTTCGGGAAGTGGGCCGCTGATCGAGGTGGCCAACCTATTCCCGCTAGACTTCTAGCTTCTTGTTTTTCGTGTCCTTCCCCTGTGCGGCGTAGCTGAGCAAAAGCGTTCAGCCGTGCCCGACATTTGGAGATGCTCAACTTGCGCCTTTTTCCTGTCCGTAGCGCACTGATCACTTAGCATCTGAGAACTACCGGCAGGAAAGTCGAAAAAAAAATCACTGATGATTTGAAACGAGACGTACTTAGCGCCCTAGTGGCGCACAAGCCTGTGTTAAACCAAAGGAATAGTTCGGCGCGGTATAGACATTGTGTTTCTGATGCGTTAGTAAAATCTTGTACAACTTCTATCTGTAAACTGTGGGAAACAGAGCTGAGAAAAGGTGTGCAAATACAAAGGAGAACAATGCAAGCAGTACCATCCTATTTCTATACCTTTATCAAGACAAAGGTGCAAATTCTTTGCTGACAGAACAAATGCGTGATTCTCAGGTGAAATCAAATACTGGGAAAGCTTAGACAAGGTGTAAGGCAGACGGACTGCAGAGCGATAGAAAGCGTTAAGCGGCGGACATTAGTTCAGACGGGATGGGTTAAGTTAAAAGCGCGGTCTCAGGTTAAACGGAGATAAGTGAAAACATTAATTAACCGTGAAATTTCCACGGATCCTGCTGGTAAAAACTTATTGGACAACATTGCTAAACAACACATTACAGAACTTTCAGCCGGTGTCTGATAGGTTGCCAAGCTGTATACAATGTTTACACGTCAGTTGCGCTAAAAATGCTTAGACTCTCTCCTGTTGGAAGTTCCTCAAAAACCCTAAAGCTGGGACACCTTTTGATGCTTGGTGAACAGCATTAAGATGACCAGCTGACCACCACTACAGATAATAATTTTGGCCGGTAGGTTTGGTTAGTGCATTAAGACCTAAAGAGCTCCACCATATGGAGACAGACATGAGTGTAATCTTATATAAAAACATAAAAATTTCCAACTTCCCAAACGACCCGACCCCGATGTACACTTGCGTTAGAATATTCAGTACCTACTGTTTTCCCTTGATTTTTGGGCTTTAGCGGAGTTCGCATGACACTAACATTGTTTTAAATAAACCCGTCATTTTTAAGGTGCAAAAATGATGCATTTACCCAGATCAAAGTCACGAGTCTTAGATGAATAACCCTAAATACTGAACGAATTTTCAAAGCAAATACGAGTGCGAGCTTGCAACGTTTGAAATGCAAGGTGTGTCCAGCTCAACTTCCGTCTTTACTGCCCCATTACAAAATACATGGATTTCCAATACCTCACAATAGCGGTACTTTGCATCATTATTCCAGCAGTACACAAAGCGAATGAACAATAATAGCAACATATGCTGTCCACTTGTCATTCTGCTGCACACACCTCAGGTGACACACTCGCCAGCTTTAATGCCTTTTCTTGTTTTATGGAACACGAGCGTCAATCTACCGAGCTTAAATGTGGTCTAGTGTTTGAATCGTGATAATATGATAGGAAATGTACGACAATATAATGCACGTATCCATCACTGTATGGTCTTGAGCTTAGGAATGAAATAAAGGCAGATTGGACACGTGGAGAGTGACAAAGGCACACAGAACGATCCTTAGGTTATTCGATAATAATTATTTATATCTTGTCACGGCCTGAATACTTTGTAATGCAGTGTTCAATAGATGTATTAATTTGAAGTAGGGAGAAGTAATCACCATTCGTTCATTAGGTTTATAAAGTATTACAGACTGCTTAAAAAAGTTTGGAGGTGAGACCCAGTGCGTATCATGCCACCGAGAGAAGTCATTCAGTGTCATTTAACGGTTGGTCTGCAAGACAATAAAGATACTATATACTCAAATGACAGAGAAATATAACATTATTGCGTCAGTGGCTACATAAAGTCCATGATAAGCGCCATTGCAAGTCTCTCCGTGTAAAGCAGTCTGCATTAATTTGAGGGAAGCTACGCAAAACTTCAGTTGTACACAAATAAATGTTTACTCGCTTAACCAACAGCACTAACAGTATGAACTGGCAGCATATTTGTCAAAGTGTGCTGGTATTATGCATACAGTTGGGCACTACTCAAATATTTCATCGCAAGAATAGTAAGTTAGTAAATTTTGAAGTTCAGTCATTTACAACGGGTCATAAAATGATTAAGCAGACACCGTTCGTTTATCATTTAGATGCAGTATCATCATGAACAGCTCCAAATTTTTACACAAGCCAAAAACTCCGTTGCTCGTGTGGGGCAAGCCCCGGGTCTTCTTCCATCCAAAATCCGCCCCTGCCACACAGCGAGCTCCATGGTCGCCACACCACGATACGCCCGAGGCGCCTCATCCAAGGAGTCATTGCTGGTCCTTCAGATCAATAAGTCACTCTCCTCAGCTGACTTATTCAGAGGGCCCTGAATACATCACGCTAAATGTGACGAATGGCTTCCTTAAATCAACCAAAGTGCGTCCCTTAATATTTATCTCTGTAGGCCTTGTATAAATTACTGAAGCGGCCGCCCGGTACTCCCAATGAATATGAGTCTTAACAAATGTCAAGATTATATAAATATGCTCGACTCGCATGTTTCTGTGTTTAATGAAGGCGATTCAAAAGTTTTGTTATATAGAGT